>JAOXJJ010001007.1:8406811-8428319 GCA_025769935.1 Phoenix roebelenii
AGTGGAATGATGTGGAGGGATGACTTCAATGCCTGATTCTTTTCCCCTCCTGATTAGTCTTTGGTTATTAACAGGGAAGTTCAAAGGGTTTAATGGAATATACAATATGGCAATTTCTGTAATAATTGGTGTCGTCTAATTCAGCAGAAATGTGTTGGAGTCTCTGCTATAAATGATTATTACTGAAAACTATGACCTTTTTTTGTTGGTAATGATTTAACTTTCTTACTCTGTTAATGGCAGCCATAACATAGGTTTCTATCTGGTTTGACATGCTTTCTGAATTTAATAGAGGCCCCTCGCTTGCCCCATGTTGTTTACAGGAGGATTTAAGTGCTGTTGGCATGGGGCATGTTGGCTGGCATGTGCTTCTGTCAGTACATGCTATGTGGTATTTGAAACCCTAAAAGGAACTTTTTGCTCAGTATCGAGCAATCATGAGACATATCACTATGAGTCTATATGCGCCAATATGCCTGGCACCAATACTTACCTAGTACTGGGTGCTGGTACTGGCCCTGCATGGGCTGAAACTTGAAACAATGTTACATGTGCATATAAATATATCTACACATGCAAAAAGGTGGATGACATGAAATTGATGGTGGTTTGTACAGTATGTGCGCATTCTGATGGATTATACCCTAATACATCATGCTTCTTTGTTAGGATTAAGGATACATAATTGGTCAAATTTAACAAACATTAACAAATGAATGGAAATGCCTTTTGCGTTTGGAATTTTGAATCATGAATGTTCATAGTTGTCAAAAAAGAATTGGAATGCTAGAAGTTGATGGTAAGCTTGCAAAAACGATAGAATTATCTCAGTGAAGCAATCTAGTTTAGGGGTTGTTGTTTTTGATTCTCCCTTTTTTCCTCACTTCATTTGCTCAATAAACTGTTGAGTCAATTTGGAGATGATGTATGACATGGAGTTTGAATACCTTTTAAATTGCTAGACAATGAAATGCATGTTTCTTTGGAATTCTGCAACCATGAAAGTTTTGAGTGGCTTTCTTTTTGCTAATTCTCCAAAAGGATACTCCTTATAATGGGGTAACAAATAACGTGGAAAGTTGCTAATTAAAGTGTGGCTAACTCCACAAATATGTAGAACCTAGTCCATGCACATTTTTTGATAAAGAAGGTTCTAATTATATAGTTTAAAATACCTATAAGGCAAATGTAGGCAAAATCATCCTGTTGTCTATGGATGAATGTAGTTGCTTTATGCTTTCAAAATGATGGTAAAAAATTGCATCTTATCAAGCACATTGAGGATAGTCTATTTATTTTTAAGTATAAAGTCCAGTTATACATAAATGATGAATATAGAGGATTGAGGGCAGTTTTGCTAGCAAAGAAACTTGAAAAAACAGGCGATCGGCTAGGTGCAGACCACCCAATGGGCCATGAACGTACCCTCCTAGTCATGTATCAGTGTGTGTCTCGCGGGTGCATGCCCAGACTAATGGGTCACCAATATTGAGCTGAACCGCTTCCACCAATAATATAGATTGAAATAGAGGAAATATAGGATGCTGTGTATTATATGCAAGTTTAGTAAGTATGGGGTTTGATACACTGACTGTTATAGAAACTCTTTTAACTACTGAATATCAACCAGTTACTTGTGGTGCAGTGGTTTGTTTTGGATTTCTAGTGAGATAGTTTTGTTAAGGTTCTCATGCTGAGTACCATTTCATTTGTACATGCAAAGAGTTCTGCTTTGACTTATTTCCCCCCCAAATTGGCCACATGTTGGCTTTTTCTGTGATTGAGTGGTGGTTTGTTATGAGCTTGCTACTGAGATGCTTTTGAATAGTCAAGCTGTTTTGAACAAATGAAATCATTTTTAACTAAGAGCATGGTTTAGGTTGTTAAGCTTATTAACTCTCGTTGTGCTGCTGCTAATAAAAGAATTTCCTTTTTAAGTGCACCTTCTGGAGTAATTAATGCATGTGGAATAAAACTCTGTTATTGACAACTCAAATTTTTGTCAGCAATTGGAATTCCCCCTCAGAAGTTAATCTTTATGGGATGAAAACTGCATATAGTGTGGAGCTCTTTTATTTAACATATAGATTGTTGTGAGCAATCGGAGTCTTGTGCCTATCTAGTCATTGAGAACATCTTATTTTGAGGCAGTTTTTTCCTACTGGATGGTAGAAAATAACATACCTTATAGGTTAGTGTTTGTTGTGCCTTTTTAATTTAGTTATTGTTTCTAATTTGAAAGAAATTTGGTTGTAGGGTTGTAGATCTCAGCTCCACCCATAAAGTTTGAAGGGATCAAAAAGTTCTAAGCTGTCTGTTGTCTACCACTATTTATCTTTCTTAGCTAAGTTGCAATTAGATGAATTTATGCTTTTTTCTCCTTTCCAGTCTCTATCCTTCAAATGGAATCATTTTTCAACATCACTGGCTGCTTTTGATATGATTATCTTGATAATACCATTAAGAATTGATAGGTTGAGATGAATTAATACAAATGAATAATCGACACTAAGCGATCTGAGGAGGGCAAATTTGGATTCACTTGATTGCAGTAGTTCAAGGTTATTGAAAATAGTTATCTTGCAAAGGCAAAGAAGATATTATTGTTATTGTTTAACAATGGTATGCTAAGAATGTGCAAGATATTATGTATATCCTGCATGGCCGTGGGAAAAAAAACCCATTACAACTTTGTTAAAATGCAACAGATTGCGCTAGAAAGATAATTTGTTCATTTGGATGGGTGATTAATTGCATATAGAAAAGACTACGTTATTAATCATCGATAAGTGATTAAATTTGCAAGTTCTGTTGGTGATTCCTCTTTGTGTTGTGCTACATTGCCAAAGTGCCTAGATGACCGCTGTTGGCACAATGCCTAACTTATAAAATAGGCTGTTGCGCAAGTGCCTGTCCAATTGCCCAGGCAACTAGCTTAGCATAAAAGTTGCTGAACCATCTATTGCTACTTCAATTTGATTTAATTGTTATGAACTTTTTCCCTATATTTAATAATGCAACAATTAATGTGCTTGAAGTCAAACCCTGTGGACATTTTGTATAGATTATTCATTAACAATAAGGAACACTTGCAAGGGAGCTATGCCTAGCATTCCATGAACCGCTACGACACATGTTTTATTGGTCCACAACAGCTAGAACGTGGTTTTTTGAGGTGAGGAAAGTAGCTTCTCCGGTTTCTCATGTCACCTTAAGTTGAAGAAAAAAAATAAAAAACCAGGAACCCACAGTACTCTGTAATAAATCTAACCATCATTCAATCTCGCTCTCTCATTTTTCCTCTCTCCATGAACCCTCGTTTCCACTCTATTTTTCAAATCTTTACGCTTCCATGTCTCCTCTATGTCCTCTCACCATTAATATGAACCCTCAACTCCCCTTGACTTTCGCGGACTATCGTAGGAGTGTGGTGCCCATCAGGCCACACACGTCTATAGGGAGGCGAATGGTGCAGCTGATTAGGTTGCTTCATATGTGGCTCACCATTCAGATGGTTTTATTTGGAGAGAGCATGACACAGTGCCAGGTGCTTTATCTGCTTTGTTGTTTTCGTGATTTTGTTGGCTGCATCCACACCCGTAGGGTGTGGGCCGCCGTTGTATCAAAAAAAAAAAAAACCTCAACTCCCTTTTATTTCCCAAAACCCAAATCCCCAAATGAGCTGGTATTTTTTCTCTTTTTTCCCCCTCAAAAACATCTTGAGATCAGCAAAGAGGGTGTGGTGATGAGAGAAAGTTTGTGATATATTGCTTTAGATTGAACCATGATAAGACTTTTACTTAAAGCCTAATGGTTGGTGTGATGATATTTAATACATATGTTTCATCACAACAGCTTTTGGCTCCATCCATGAAGAAAAATGCAAGGTGAGAACCACAGTCATTTGTTTTCTTAGAGATTCCCATGATTTGATGAAGTAGTTTGTTTATGAGAACAAATTCGGTCTTATTTTGACTCGAATCATTGATGGAGGAGAAATCCTCCCTACCATTGTTGGGCGCTTCAAGAAGGAATTTGAAACTTCAGATAGAGAGAGATTTTGGTGGGGGGGGGGTGGCGGTGTTTGGGTTCTCCATGGAGAGCTTCGATCATAGAAGAAATGTTTTTTAATCTTTTATTTGGAGGAGCTGGTGTTTGCCAGCTTTTAAGCATGGTATGGGGTGCATGGAATGCTAGGCATGGTTCCCTAACTTTCCTTGTAGGTATAATAATAGTTTTGAAGGTTTTTACTAAGATATTTAAATGTATTCTGCATATGCAAGTAGTCAATGCATCGCATAGCATATATGCAACATTGGGCGCATATGCAGGAATCTTCATGGTTGGCATTCTTAGAATATATAAAAATAATGAAATTCAAAAAATTAGATATTAATAAGTGAAAAATCAGTTATTAATATGTAAAAATTCAGGAAAAAGAGAAGATTTATGGATATAACATAATAACTAGGTTTAAAGTTCTGTTCGGTAAACAAAATCTGTAGTATCTAAGCTATTGGTCTTCAACAAGATACCCAAATTTGTCCTTCAGGAAATGATTTACCAAACAAGCCATGTTTATGACAGTTCATATGTGCTGTAGCTGCATACATGAGCCACTTCGGCCTGTATAGCTGCCTGGCAGCTCCCTATGGCCCAACCCCAATGCGATGCTATCACCAAGCTGCATCATATATGCAGGTGCATAGGTGGCTTCCTAGACCGCATTTTAAAATGCTGGCTATTATTAAAAAATAATTAATAACATATATCATTGCTGTTCTATCTTAATGGTAATGTTCCCTTAGCTTTTTTGTTCATCCAACTTAGCAGCAGTTGGTTCTTTAGTCTAGTGTTTTTAACGAATTAAATCTTGGAACGCCTGTGCGAAGTGAAATACATTTATATTCGACTCTAAAAGTATGAATTATGCTACAAACACACTAATAGCATATCAATTATGCATGTTTATGAATTGAGACATATAACACAAACTAACATACATTTATACATAGATAAACACATATGATAGTGGGTGACTGATAAAATTATGGTCTAGATATGCCAACCTGCCTAGGTATGTCCCTAGAACTTGAGTAGCACTCATGCTTGATGGTCTTAGTTATAGTTACCTAGTGACCTATGGCCCTTCTATGGCTTAGGCAGTTGTCCAGGCCCCAAGGAGGCCACTCCTAATAAGAATAATGGCCATAGCATCATAACATGTGTCAGTAATTTTTTTACTACATTTGACAACTCCAAATGCATCTTCTGTGTTTTGGTGATCCTATCAGAGCATGATGGTTCTACTAATGTTTGAGTTTCATGCCTTTTTTTTTCTTTTGACGATCGTAAAAATTAACAAATCATATTTGAAAGGGATAATAGCATGGTCTGCTGTACCGGTCCGTACCGGCCAGTACGTACCGATCCAGCCTGAGACCGGTACCAGATCAGCGTGAAATCTGGTACCGGTAGTTTATTGTTGAAAAATTGGTACAGGACCGGTTCGGACCGGTACGGGACCGGTTTTCGACCGGTCCGGGCCACCACTGGTACGCCGACCGGGACCGGTACGGCGGACCTTGGATAATAGTATTTGATGTTTCTGGAAATTACAGACATGTATTTTTCTCAATCTCAACAAAACAAAGCTGTCCAATATATAAAATCCTTGTGTATTACTAAAGCTTACATTGCTAGGATTGTGTATTTTCCTAGTGCATTTGCACCCAATGTGGGGCAGAGCATGACACAGAATGCTGTGTGGCTTGCTTAACTCATACCAATGGAGACATCATAAGTGATGTAAATCGTTTGTTTTAAATCCACTTTACACTATCTATCCGTTGTCAGAAATTTGCTATCTGATCCTTTTATGTATGTTAGTTATGTGAGACTTTTCTATTTCAATCATAATTCTAGAAACCATGCATGCTGCCAGTCATGTTGCACAAAAGACAAGTCACGGGGATTTCACACGCCATGGGAGTGGATGATGACTGATTCTGTGGGAGTTTTGTTGATCTCAGTAGTAACATATCCAATTCTGACTGCATTAAATAAGTTGTTTGCCTGCTTATCATCAGTTATTTTTTCCACCTTGTGTGCTGGTATTCAGTTAAATTTCATAATCTCACTCCATCCCTACATGGTGAAGTGTTGTTCAGAGGCACAACATGAATTTAAACCTGTATATTATTGATCTTTTAAAACTTAATCATTTCCGAAGCTACAAAAAATAGTATACGGAGTCAAATTGCATATTATTGTTGACCTCATATTGTTATATGCCTGATATGTTTCTTTGCAAACTGGATGATGTTATAATTTAATAGTACATTGGAATATTTTGGCTCCTACTTATATTGTTATTGGGTTCCCTTGTGCACAAGATGTATGTGCAGTCAAAATGCATATGAACTTTATTAAGGCTGTGCTTTACCATTGGACAAGAACCCTGTTCAGTTTTTTTTTTTTTTTGCATCATTGCTTTGGACATCAGAGCGATGTGTTAGATATCATGTTGACTGTTTTTTGCATAATATCTTTGTCTATGTTGATGTTTGGGTATTGTAGCTTGAAAGATGCATTATTGTGAGTGTTGCGACTTTTTATACTGAGCAGGTCAATGTGATTCAATTACATTATATATTTAGTTCTGTTGAATTCTATTATAATATCATACTTCTGCAATAAGCCTATTGTACTTATAGCTAAACGACATTCATAAGAAAAAGTCATAGTAGTCATGTGAAGCCCAAGCTTATCTGCTTTCACTTGTAATTAAACTTCTAAAAGGTTAAGAATCGGCTAAATATGAATTGTTGTAAAGGAAGATCTGCTTTTTGCCGTTCTGTTTTAATAATTTGATTGCTAGTAAGCAAGTGTTTCATCCGTTCATTATTATAGTCTGCTACGTTTTAAACTTTTTTAAGTCTGACTTAGTAAGGGCATATTTATATGCTATAGGAAATCAAATTGGAAATAACCAGAACAAAACTATAGGCAGATGAAGTTTTGGATTTCATGTACTAATTGATGATATCATCCTTTTCATGCCTCCTCCCATTAATCCTTTTTACACAAGAAATGCATAGCTGACCCATATACACGAGACAAGACCTGTCAATTATGGGTTTTTTTCCCTCTTTGTAAGTTTTAGTTAAGTTAATATGATAATATAGTGATATGTTAAAATACCTATAGATTATGATTGAAGATTTTCTTCCACATGTTGCAGTCATTCGCGGTGGAAAATTACATATGAAAAATGGACTGAGAATTTTCTTTTAATTTTTTGGTTCCAGGCAAAAGCAGCTAAGCATTTATGGATTGGAGGAATCAGTTCATCTGTCACAAAGGAACAACTTGAGGATGAATTTTTGAAGTTTGGGAAGATTGAAGAGCACAGATTCCTCAGGGATCGAAACTCTGCGCTTATTGACTATCACAAGACTGAAGATGCTATTGCTGCTCAGAAAAACATGAATGGAAAGCGTTTAGGTGGTGAACAATTGCGTGTTGATTTTCAGAGATCACAACCTCCTAGAAAGGTGTTGGTTATAGTGTTGGTTTTCCCATATTTTATATTGCTTGCATGCCTGCTATCCAATATTTTTAATTAAAGTTAGTGACTTTTGTTTCTTTGTTTTTTGGTTTACCTTTGTTGTACTGCTGTGGTCCTGATATCATTTTCATCATGACTATAGGATTGGCCTGACCAACGAGACCCAAGATATGGACAGTTCGGCAGTCGGGGTTTGGGGCTGCAGGAACGGTTGCTGCCACCTGATGGAAGAGGTTTTCATGATTTTTCCTATCATGGGCCCAAGAGGCATATGGTATACCTTGAACCAGAAAGTCAATTCTTAACATATATTGATTGGCACATTTTACCCTGTTCTTTTCAGTCGAACTGCAGATTAGAAGTTTTTCCATCTTATAAGCTGTTTCTTGTTTTGCATTTGTTCAAACTTTCTCAGCCTTATGGAGGACAAAGAGACGGCTACCCAACCAATGTTCTTTGGATTGGATACCCCCCTTCAGTACAGATTGATGAGCAGAAGCTCCATAATGCCATGATTCTGTTTGGTGAGATTGAGAGGATCAAGTGCTTTCCATCGAGGAACTATTCTTTTGTTGAATTCAGAAGCATTGATGAAGCTAGGCGTGCCAAGGAAGGTTTGCAAGGGCGCCTTTTTAATGATCCAAGAATACAGATACTGTTTTCAAGCAGTGATCTTGCACCTGGTAAGGATGATACACTGCCATTTTCAGGGTTTAGAGGGCCTAGACCAGAGATGTTTTTTGCTGAAGGGCCTATTGGACCTTTGGAATTGTATGGTCCTGGTCGTGCAATAGCCCCAAATAGTTTTCCTGGAGCCTTGCTTCCGAATAGCATGCCTGGACCTGGTATTTTAATGAGGCCATTTGGACCACAAGGATTTGATCCTTGTCATGGAAGTCCAGAGTTCCATGATTTTGGTGGCACTACCATGCCTTCTAATTGGGGACGGCGATCTCCATTGGCACCTGGTATTCTTCCTTCTCCACCAAGCATGCGCCCTCCTTTCCGACCCATTCCAGGTTTATGGGATGAATTCGACATGAGGGAAGTTAAAAAATTAAGGATGGATGGTTCTTCCACTGATAGCACTTTCTTTCATGCAACGAGGTTGGACAGTGGGGGTATTGGAGACCCCTCTGGGTTTTCTCAACCTGATAGAGGTGCCTCCGGTCAAAATTGTCCAAGTCCAGTTGTTCGTGGCTATGGTGAGCTTCATCCTTCTCCTGATAGTGACCATTGTTGGCGTGGTATTCTTGCCAAAGGTGGAACTCCTGTTTGTCACGCTCGGTGCGTGCCGGTAGGAAAGGGCATTGACTCTCCATTGTAAGTTTGAACACTCACCAGCCCATTCATGTGTAGATTTATAAAAAATAATTGGTTATCTGTTATGATGATTGTCATATGAACCTTTTTTGGCAGCCCTGAAGTTGTTAATTGCTCAGCTAGAACGGGATTGGATATGCTCACAAAGCACTATGCCGATGCCATTGGCTTTGACATTGTCTTCTTCCTACCTGACAGCGAGGATGACTTTGTTTTTTACACTGAATTTCTCCATTACCTGGGCTTAAAAAATCGTGCTGGGGTTGCAAAGCTTGATGATGGGACTACCCTATTTTTGGTGCCCCCATCAGATTTCTTGACCAAGGTATTGAATTTTTCTGGTCCTGAGCGCCTGTATGGTGTTGTTCTGAAATTGCCACAACAATCAACTAATGCCGCGGTACAACAACCACAACTAGCAACTCCTCTCCTGCCATCCCATTACATTGATCAACAAGAGGCATCTAATTCACAGAAGGGTTATCAGTCTGTCCCACAAAATGGAGATCAAGCTTTAAAAGTTGATTACAATAGGCCGGTGTATGGGGAGCCAATGCATCATTCAGGTGTTGGGAAATCAGTGTTGATGCTTGCTGATGAACCAAGCACAGCACAATCAGCTTCCCTGGATGATGCTGGCAATTCTACTGCTGTTTCCCAGGTGGGGGTTTCCTTGACTCCTGAACTAATATCTACTTTAGCTTCTCTGATTCCCAGAAACAATCAGTCATCGGCTGCTGGGACTGTTCAAATGCCATCAGGCTCTACTAGTGGGCCAGCTGCATCTTCTGCTTCTGCGATACATGCTGCATCAATGCCTTTTGAAGGATGGAGACAAGACCAAGCGGTAGTTTCTAATGCTTCCCTAGAGCAAACAAGCTATCTTCCACAGCATTTAGGTCAACAGTTTAATAGCCAGGCACCTCTCATCTCTCACTTTCCAACATATGCTAACATTCCAAGTGGACCAGATCATTCTGCAGAACCTATTGTTGGTAGCACACAAGCTCAGAACCCTGCTTTAAACATGCCAGAGGCTCCATCTATTCTGACCAGACCATCATATAATTATTCAATACCATTCCAAGGTGGACAATTTCCAGGTTCTTTCACTTCTCACAGCAACTATGGCATGTTACAGACAACAAATCCTGCTGGTGTATTCAACCAAGCAGTTCAGCAGCAGTTGAAACCTCCTTCCTCTTCTACTCACGATCAAATTGGAAATCTGCCCCAGCCCCAAATTGCCATTCCACCTACTCAAGGGCATCAGCCACAAACTGTTTTGTCTGGTTCAAGTACGTCAGGTAGCGATGCTGATAAGAACCAGCGATACCAGTCAACCCTTCAGTTTGCTGCCAGCTTACTGCTACAACTTCAACAACAGCAGCAAGCTAGTGCTCAAGCTGTGCAAGAGCCCGGGAATCAACATTGAGAAATGCTCTCGTGTGGCAGGTATTCTTATCACCTGCATTTTATTGATTATGTGATATGCTGAAGTTTCTTTCTTAATTTAGTAGTAACTCTTCGATGCCATTGCGAAATGAGTATCTATTAGGTGCATTTAGTTTAGTTATTGGTTTCTTTTTTCTTGTCTGTATTCTATGATCTCATTATTTTCAGGTGACATTATTTCTGATTAGTTGTGCTTTCAGAAATACAATTATGACATTATCATAACAGGAACATGTTTTTTTTTTTTCAACAAGTTTCACTGATAAATAAAAAATACTTTTGATGATTGACTACCATTATATTGATAATAAAACTCTCAAAAGTTTTTGTCTTCTACTGAGTATTGATTATAACTTTAATGTGAGTTTGAAATACGGGCTATTGTTGGTTTTCTATGGTATGCTTCTTTTTTCCCCTTTCATGTCTACTACTGGAAATTAGTAGTATTATTATGATTCATAATGAAGTGAGGGGTGTGGGCAATCCAAGTACTTGTTAGGTTTACAAATACCATGATGATTTCAATCTCATATTTTGATTGGTTTTAAAATGAAAAGTGTACTGTGCAAAGTTATCAAAGGAGTCTTCAGTATTTTAGGCAAATTTCTGTTCTTAATTAGTTTCATTTGGTTTAATTTGGAGATTAGAGGAAATATTGATCTGAAGTCTAATTTTAGGTGTCTAAAATATGATTATACTGTTAGCAGCATTCTATTGGAGAATGAATCAAATAACTCCTAAGAAAGCCAGCATATAGATTATGTAATGCCTGTCAGTTGTATTTTATGATACTAGGTTATATAATAATTTTCCAATTTTATTTTATGATATGAAGGGGGGAAAGGAATGGATAATGTCTATATAGCAGGAAGCTAGAGATGCCATCAGTTGGTTTGTGGGAAATTAAGCATTGCTGCTATAAAGTTGATGATAATTTGATATGATGCTTGAATTATTAAATCGTAAAGTTTATAAGAGCATAAAATACATAGTTATTAAATGTTCTATTACTCGTCATCATTATCATCATCCTAAGATTTGAGAAGGAAACATAGTTACAATGAAACACAAATTAATAAGATTTTTTTTTTACTATATGCTTGAATTAGTTTTCTAAGTACTCTAGAATCTGTTTAATAACTAACAAATATCCATGGGGTGAAATGTCATTAACTCTTGAAAGCTATGTCATGAAAGTATTAATTTATTAGCAATGTAAAATTTGGAATGTTGGTTTCTTGTGTCATCTATATATGCTTATAACGTGCTATGTAATTTGATCTTGAATTAGTTGTTATATATCTGCCTTCAAAAGTTTGGTCTTTGAATTATGTTTCTTCCTTGAGTTATGGTGTTATGATGATTATTTAAAATGCTTGGCGCACACACTGAAATTTTTGAAATGCTTGGTTGATATGGCACGAGCCTAATGTTAAGCAATAAGCATATTTGTAGGTGTAGATCAATCATTGTTGAAATGATGTGTCCCTTTAGGCATGTATACTTTACAAAACTAACTTAAATGTATTTGTGCCAATTGAGATAGAATTTTGGCCAAATACTCAACAATCAGTTATTTGCATGACAGAAAAGAAAAAGCATGGTCAATTTTGACCCTGGCTTATGTGTCCTTGGATTACTAAAAACTTGGATGAGAACTTCATTTTTCCTGGGTCTACTTAAAAGTGTTTTAGATTTTTTTTCTTTATTTTGAGAATGTTGCAATTTTTTTTTTGTTTTTTATGTGTATAAATGTAAGACAACCCATAAAGCAGTTCAAATGAAAGCGTTGCTGCATAAAATTTTGAACTGTCTTTCATACTGATTCTTTTTCTTCTATATCATTGTTTCTCTTACCATGCTTCTTTAACCAAATTATTTGGTCACCTCAGTAGAACTTAAAATCTTGTAGAGAAATCAACCTTTTGTTGATGAATGCTCATACAACTTTATAAATGATTTCCTCCCAGTCTTGAAGCTTTCTTGCATTCTCAATATGCTTTTCGTAATTTCGTCAAATGGTAAATCAATCTTAATAGAACCATAGGTATTTAAATTGAAAGGAAGCATGATCGATTTCCTGCTAGTTCAAGGAACTTCTACCTTCTAATGAATTAGTAACTTAGTGGAGAAGTAGGAGCGGTCACTCTATTTTGTACGACTGTCATTTGTAGTTGGACTCTTGAGAAAAGGGTGCGGTGTTGGGGAGCCTTCAAAGCCTTTCCCTTTTTTTCTTGCCTCGGCTATATCATCGGTGAATCTAAGAGTTCCAAACTCCCTCCCACTGCCCCTCCCCCCTTTTTAAGTGACGTTGTCCTTACTTCCTCTTACATTCATTACACCTGCATGATACTAGTAATATACAAATTCCACCATTCAAACAAGATTAATCTAGTTACTATCATTCTCACGTATCAGCTGTCTGAATCATATTTAGACCTTAATTAATCAACAGGGGGAATGAAGGTCTACATTCTTGTTTACTGGGGCCCCACCTCCGTAGAAGAGCTTTATTGGTAGGAGAGCTGATCTGTTAACATGTTTGTGAAGGTAGCATGCTTGTGATGAGCAGCTCTGCCAGCAGTTAGTTTGCTTTGTTCCGTTTCAATTAGTTTCAGTGTGTAGAGATATAGCCAGCCAAACTACTTCATATTCCCATTATTATATCTTCAAGGTTTCTTGCTTATCCTACATAAGTTTGCTACGAATTTTGTATTCACAGCAAGACTTTTGGTGATTGTAGAGCTCCATTATGTTCCCTTATTCCAACAGATACATTGTCTTTTCAAATATACTGAAATATTTAGCCCCTAAGGAGGTATATCAACTTAGCATGGATTCCTATATTTTATAGAAACAATGAATTTAAAAATTATGAAAAATTAATGTCAAACAAAATTTTTTAAAACTTTTTATCTGGCGTTGGCTGGAGCAAAACACGCTAAAAACTTGACCTTTAGTTAATCATAACGTTTTTCGTGAGTTTCCATGGTGTGAGGATGCAACAAACAATAAAGTTTTGAGCACTCCATGTTATGATTGTGGATACTTATTTCGCCATTCCCTTTTCTGTCAGAAATTCGAAGATGACCCTTTTTTAGTTGTGCCTCTTCCAAGTTCTTACCCCGCCTTCTCGAAATAGACAGGAAGGGTTATAGGTAATAGCCTCTTTGGGTTAAAAATCAAGATGTTGAGGAGTTAGTTGGCGGGTCAAATGGTTTCTTGAGTTTAAGGACTTCAACCTCGCAGGGTATGATGAAAAGCTCTTACCAGGATTGTGTTTCCAGGTTGATTGAATCAACATTTCCCTTTTAGTGATGGAGGGCGAATCGAGTCTTAAATGGGCATCTGAGACCTATTTTGTATGCCACCTTGTTAGATTAACTGTAGGCAACGTTGGTTCAGGTGTAAAGCAGGCGTACGGATTCCAAGCCTTATGCATGCAAAAGAGCCATTGGAAAACAGGCATAATGTAGGAATAATTGTGCTGGTCAATGTGCGATGACAGTCATAAGTATTCCAAAGGAGAGCTGTCATAAGCTATTCGATGGTATAAAGGCATCTTCTCTACCTACTTTTTACTTTTTTATGGAAAAAAAGCCCTCTTGTAAAAGTTATTCCAAATATGGTAACCAAACAAAAAATGGAATTTCTGTCATAACTTTTCCTATAGGCATAATTTTTGCTATGTCCATCATTCTCGTTCCCCTGAACCAAATGCAGCCTGATAGTTGAATTCAGGATATTGGAAAATGCCTATACAAAAAGTTTTTTAAGAATTAATATGTACATAAACTAGAAAAGCTTCATTAGTTTTGTCAAATGGCCATTATTTATATGTTCTTAGTGTACTCATTTTAGTCTAACATAAGGATAAGTTATGATTGCTGGTAATGTTAGGGAATTTTCATTTGATTGGGCTTCAGTCTTGATAATACTTGAATAAAGTGAAATGAAAATGGCATAGAGGCTGTGATCTGAGAGATTTGCTGTTGTCCTTATTCAGTTTTCTCGAGTAATTCATTGATCGGTCCTCTGTGCATCATGTTATCTTTCAGGCAAGTGTTTTTGTTAATTTTCTACTAACGATTATGTACTTCCTATGGAAACTATCAAGGTTTTGTCCATTGTAATTTTCTAGATGTTAATATTTTTCTGGGTACCTCAGTGCATTAGTTCATAATATGTAGTGATGGAAAAGTTGACGAGGATGATGCCTTAAAATATTTTATTGCAAGTGGTTCGCATGCAACTGTCATGTGCTAGCGTGATGGTTGGAGGGCATGATACCATATGGATCACTTCAGGGCAATTAAGATGTATTTGCGCTAACTGATAGTGGCAAAGTGGGTTTATATCAGTTATATAGGAAAAAGAGGTTGATTTAGGAGTAACCTAGATCGCTTGGTTGGTTGAAAATGAAGTCATGGGCAGCCATCATTTGGTTTTGTATGATGTGGGCATTAGATTCCAGAGTTGCTTGGTCATGTTAAGCAAAAGATTTTGACTAGTAAGTTTTTGGTACATATAGTATTTGTAGGAAGGGGTAAATTTCCTTCAGAGGCTTCAACTTGTTGCTTGAACTCAAGGCAGCAGATGCAGCGAAGTGAAGGAAAACTATAATTAGTTGTGGATTTGGATGATATAGGAGGACATGAATGTTGTGTTTAGAGGCAAGGAGAGATGTTTCCCCTAGGGTGAACTTGCATGGACTTCTATCAGCATTGTTTTGGGATGGCTCATGCCAAGGCCACTTGAGACTAAAGGGGGAAGTTTTAGAAGGATAGGACTTACAGACTAGTTGAAAGAGGTGAAGTTTAAAGGTGTCGAGTTGGTAATCGGCAAACCCTTACCAACTCACATTTGCTATGATATGCATGCATCAAGTTGGGTGCGTTCATATCTTTGTAAGTAGAAGAATATCTGATGTAAAATATTAAGTTTGTAGCATCAAATTAGTGGGACAATTGTATTTACAAGTATTCATTTTTGCATTGCCTAACTTTCTACTAGTTCTTTTGGGCTTGAGGAGACCAAGGAAGCATCAATTGTTCTTTTATCCAACTTTGTATTTGACAGTAGACTAGCTGCATGTTGACTATCACATGCTTTTGGAAATTGACAAACTATAGGTGGCATTGCTGGTAGTACTTTCAATAAAGGTGTGTTTGGCTCATGGAATCGAATTTGGAATGGAATCAGAACGGTCATATTCTCTGACGCATTTGGTTCGTAATTGGGATCGGAGTTGGAATTGGAATGAAATTTGAATACCAGGTGGGAGTCCGGATTGGATTTTGAGGAATTGGGTCGTTTCTATTTTTTCTTGAAATCGGAATAAGAATGAGACTCCTTCCAACCAAACAATTGGAATGGGAGTCACTTATTTCCGTTACCGTTTCAAAGTTCAACTCTCCCTGCCAGACATTCCCTAAGATTAGTAGTGTTGACCGAGGATTCATGTTTCGGCATTCTTCTCCCTCTAAAATGTCAAGAGAGCGTCAGGACCTAGGATTGATGTTGCAAGCTCTATACAAATTCCGATTTTTGTCAAATAAGAATTCCTTAAACATGCTTTTGCAAATCGGTATTTTCATGTGGACTTGCAATACGAATCATTATATATTGTTTTAAAGAGAGGACTTTCCGTGAAGGCATGTATTTCATGCCTTTGCTGGGACTTGGGTTTACCTAAATTACTTGTTCCCATTTTGCAAATTTGTTCGTTTCATACAGATTTGCAATTTGATTTTTTATAAATTGTTTTAATGGGATGGCTTTCCATGGAGAGACGTATTTCATGTCTCTGCTAGGACTCTAGATATATAGGATTGGCAATTGACTTGGAATCTAATCCTATGATAAGCTAGATGCTTTGGTCTCACTAGAATTTTAATCTTTGCGTCCTTACAAAATTAATGGTTGGAGCTTGAAAGCTTGGAGAGGTTAACATTGTTTGAGAAAGTGAGATCGTCGGGGAGTTCAGATGAATGGATGGGGCTGATGTATTATTTGAAAGGTTGGGAAGAGATCCTACGGTATCTCATTTATTTGAAAATTGTGCGGGTCATTAGATAAAATTGTATAAGGTATGAATTTTTAGTCCATGATTATTGATCAACATCTGTGATTTATCAAAATCAATATTTTAACGAGTTATTATCAATGATTGTAGTACTCTTTTGCTTGTTAACACATTAATAGTAATTAAAAAAACGTATTTTCTAGTCATACTGGGGTTCAAATAGGGTAGTTCAAATTTCAAACCTAAAATCAAACAAAGTGAACCAATGGATCAGGTAATGTAGGGCGCGCTATAGCGGTGACGCCCTTTTTGCAAGCAATCAGAGATTCCGGGTTTGATGGTGTATTTTCAACAACCGGAACTACGTAATTATATTGCTGGTGGTGGCCACCCTTCCTTTCCCAGAAAAAAACATGCATTTGAGCACCCGTTTGCTCTTGTACTCTTCGTCCAACTATTCAATATGTGGCGTTCTTATTGAAACACATGCACGGCTGCCAAGAGTACATGAGATAAGATCTCCAAAGAGAAGAGAGGCATACGTGACATTGCTATTCCCAGATTTTTTGGAAGGCCTCGAAGGAGAAGCTCTTACTAGAGGCCAAATTTTTTTTTGGCATGGTTAGGATATATTTGTAGCCTCCGTATGCAATTCTTCTTTTGCGCCCAAGCGGATGCGACTAACTAGTACATTTAGTGTAAATTGGCAGGCTAGGGTTAGGAACATTCTTAAGAGTAAACCCTGAGATGAGACGATAGGCATTTGTGCCCTTGTCCGTTATCATCGTTGCCAGTCTCTCAGAGAATAACGTGACGTAGTCTTGCTCTGGATCTTCACCAAGGTGGCGTTTCCTCTGCCTCTGCAACACGATCGAAATGTGAACGGTTGAGGGCACCAATTTGAGATGGGACGTCGCTTAAATGCCTCCAAGCTTTATCAGTTACATGCGTAAGTTGGCGCAACGCGACTTTTCATCTCTCGTGCTTATCCAAAATTTTGATCTACGTGCCCCCATCGGAAGTATGGTTTCATCCGACATGCTGCATTGCTTCTCCGAAATTTTGATCTACGTGCTTATACTGAATTTTGATCTACTTGCTTATCCGAAATTTTGATCTACGTGCCCAAGTTCTTGTTAAGTGATTCCTGGATTCGAAATTCTACATGTTTGTGTCCTTGACGTCTAAATGATTTCTGGATTTGTTATTGCGGCATCGAACAAGATTTGAACAACCATAACGGAAGGTGGAAGTTGAGTTCTCGATGGTTGTTTGTTAATGTTTCCTGGATTTGCTGTCGTAGCATCGAACAAGATCCACCGCGAATCTAGTAGTGTTAGCACCTACTTTCTTACGCGGGAGTGGATATGGTTTTATGGCATGATGCACTTGAACATAAGCTATTTTGCTCTTATCTAATTCATGTTTATTATAACTTTTGTCCGATCTAGATTCAAATTTGGATTTTAGGTTTTTTTTTGGATTTGGATGAGGATGTTCAGTAAAATTCAAACTTAGGATTCCAGAACTTAGGATGCAATGCTGGCTAGGCTCTGCAAAAGCTATAATTGAATTGGTCGGATTTGAGCTTAACCCAGCCTGGCCTTCGAGCCTACTTTTCAGGCTTGAGCCTAGTACTTACTTGGGCTTGGGGCTTTGAGTCGGGCCTTGGGTTGGATCGCAGGCTTCCTAGATTTTTCTTTTACTTAAAAAATATAAAAATGTATTTGCAAAGATTAAATATTTGAAAGTGATTTGATAAGGCCTATGAACTTATGTTTATGGTTGTTATAAGGAGTGTTAGCGAGGCTTATTATTTATTTATTTTTCTTGTGACCAAAACCATATTCCTAAGTAGGGGTGAAAGTGGATCGGATAATTTGCGTCTGATATGTTTTCATATCCGAATCTTTCTAGATATAGATAGAAATTTGATCATCCGATTAATATCTATATTCATATTCACGTCCATAAAAAAAAAGAATATGAATATGAATATGAATAGACAACTATTTGATTCGTATCCGAATATTTGATTATATTTATAACCTTATTTAATTTTATATAGTACTCATGAATTTTTAAGAGAAATATATAACCTAATTAACATGCTATTAACTTAATTTATCATTCATTTATTTTTTTTGATTTTATGGTTATAAAATTTAGTTATTTGATTTAAATTTATATTTATATCCATATTTTTAGTATCCGATGTGTATCAATATCCATTTAAAATAAATATGGATATAAATTTTTACGTTCAACTAATATCCATATTTGTATTTATATTGTTAAATAAAACAAATATGGATATGGACATACTGGTATTCGATCCGTATCCGATTTGGTTTCAACCATATTTCTAAGACATAAGTATATGTTCTATGTTATATAAAATTTGGGCCAGGTGTAGCTAAACTCGAGCTTGGCCGGTTTTAGTGCCTGACCCAGCTCATCGGGTTTAAAATCCATGCCCAAGCCCATCCAAAATGCTTCGAGCTTTGGTGGGCCATCTAGCCCATGAACAAGACTAACCTAGAGGCACGCCGAAGAAACAAACCCAACCTCCTAATTTTGTAGGTTGTTCTTATACCTATTGAAAGTATTGATATTGTTAAATAATTATTTAATATATTCAATTTTCTGATAAAAAATAAAAAATATTTTTAGATATTTTCAAAATTTATTGCTAAAATATTTAGAAATCTTAGTAACTTCTATGTACAATATATTTATATATACTTTTCTTGCACTCTCTCTATAAAAAATGTAATTGATGATTATTTTTTTGTTATAATTAAAAAGTAATAATAATATTTGATAAAAATTATTTTCAATATTTTTATATTATAATTTATTTTAAACAATTTTAATACTTATTATTTTAATGAAATTTGGTCGGGCTAATTATTTGGACTCTTCTTGAAGTCAGTCTCCATGCGGCTTTAATAATCATGTTTTAAACTTTTAGTTATCTTTCGTGATATGTAATCTACATCGTGAATTATGATTCTTTATTATAAAATTAATATTATTTTTCATTATTGAGTTTTACTAAAAAATCGATTTATATCCGACTTATGTCCGTGTTAAGATAGAAAAATATAGATATAAGTAGCTTCCAACTTGTATGTATATGGAGTCAGGATGAATATATATATGCTTAATATATGATTTACATCTATGTATACATATGTATATATTTTTATATATACATATATATACATATATATGTATGTATGTATATGTATATGTATTTAGGTAGGTATGTAACTATGTATATGTATGTAGGTATGTCTGTATATATATGCATGTAAATATAGAGACGAAATATGGATATTAATTTTTGATATCTATTTGATATCTATATTCGTATTCATATTCGTAGAATATAGGGATACAAACAGGACCATATCTCTGTTATTCGAGGCCGATGCGGAGTACGATGATGGCATATATTGGACTCCCAAGGGGGCACGCTCATTTAAATTCCATTGCAAGAAATCTTCAATGTTATGTACCGGCGGAATCCCTAGGATTTAGCTCAGCCTGTAGTGGTCATCGAAGTACAATGTTCTTTCTAGTCTAGCGCATGATTAGCATTCACTGTTTCTCTTCCTGACGTTTTTAACATCAAACGTGGAATACTGATAGTGTTGGGAACGATTGCATTCACTTCCAATGTTAAGAGAGCGAGCATTTGTAGCCTTTCCATTCCATTGTTACCGTTGAGAAGAAGGTGATGTATTTCTTCTACGAGATTCTTCCGACAGAAAAATGTTTTACGCTATCTCACTCCTTTGTAGATCTATTGCAGCATAAATGCCTCGTGTTTGTCCAGTCGCCGTCAAGCTTACCAATCTATTATTATTTCTCTTTGTAGGTGAAGCTGGATGCCATTTTCACCCTATATTCCTGCTGATGGAGACGTGGGAGAGCAGTCTTGTATATTCCGCTGCATTAGCATGCAGACCGAGTTCAACGGGAGTGCCATATGGATGGATGCATCATGAATATGTTTTCTTTACCAAAAAATATTGGACTAGTAAGTAGGGAAAGCTGTTTTATTAGGATAAAGAGACCTTAGCTGATGATGTGGTTTTAAGTTTTATATGAACCGAACAATAATTTTAGAATCTGGATGCTTGGTCATTGCAGTAACCTATTAGTGACATTGATGATAACAATTTTGCTTGTTCCATTATTTACGTTTGTTTTTTGATCCTTTTTTCTCTTTTAAATTGAACTCAGATCTCTGGCATAACCGACTAAGAGGTTTTACTAGTAAGATAAAGCTAGCACCTTCTTCTTTTCACTGTTCATTGAATCATTTATATGAATCTGGAATGACTTGAAAAATGAAGCTGGTTCTTATACCTTGATCCCAGTGTGGTTGGTCATAGTGGGCCTATCCTTCTGTGTTTCTTGTAGTTGATCTTGTGACCAAGTTTCTGTACAAGGATGCATCTCGGGTTGGGCTCAACTTGTATCCCATTGGCCCAACTTTCCTGTTGGATCGGGTCCAACGAAAGTTTTGTGAACTTGGGCTTAGTCCGACTTGCTGGTTCCAACCCAGCCCAAATTCAATACGAACGTATCTCGAGCCCTTGAACCAAAACATCAGAGTGTTCGACTAAATATTTCATATGAGATGCTTATATGCTCGATGTAATTGTATTACTACTTCTGTTGAACTAAAGAACGGTACAAGCATCACTGCTTATGGTATCTCCCACATTTCCTTGTTTCAATTCAACAAACTTTAGAAGCGTTGCAAACTTTCTCTACGTTAAAATCCTCAATCAACCTAAAGCAACTGGATTAATAGGACTCGATCCAATCCAATACCAACCCAACGCAGCTTGAATGGTATCAAGTTGGATATATCCGAATTCCCACCCTAGGGCCCGGTTGTGTTGTGTCTGGCTTGAGATCTATAGAGCTTTGGTTGGATTTTAACCATGTACAACCCAATCTGTTTGAGTTCCACCTTTAGTTGTCTATAAATTCTTTCACCAAAGAGAAAAAAAAAAAAGAAAGAAAAGTTCTTGGTCAACCGTGACTACTAATGCCGCGTTGCCCATGTAATTGATAGGATGGTTGAAGTTTTTAAGACTGTTGTTCATATCATC
>JAOXJJ010001007.1:8428419-8452015 GCA_025769935.1 Phoenix roebelenii
TTATTTAGAAAATTACTAATTTTGTGAATAAATATCACAGGACATTGCTTCCATTTAAAAAAAGTGTTTCACCTTGGAAAAGGTTACGAAAAATGCATAACCACATGACCATCAAGTTTGTTCAAACTATTTGAGGTTAGCTTTACAACTTCTCTCACCAAGCATTCTTAGGAGACATTCAAGTGTAGTTTGACTTGATTTTGATTACCAGCTATCAATCTAATATCATCCCTTAGTTTTCTAAGATGACCATTGAACTAGTATCGACAACCTTAAAATATCAACCAGCATAACATTTATGATGTTTATATGAAAAAATGATATTGTGTTCTGTAAGGTTTTCATGGCAATGAAGGGGGCAATTCTTACTTCACATGCGTGATGGCGCATATTTATAGCTTGTAGCTTATTTTTTCAACTGAGCAACTTTAATAAATCTAGCCTTTTATTTAATATTCATAATAAATTGAACTCTTTTTCCTATTTTACCAGAATTATTTAATGTGGAACAGAACTGATAGGTGGACTGATCTTAATGTTGAGTCCTAAGCCTGTCCAAGCCCCAGCCCTACTTTGGACATTCAAATATAGGTCCTAGATCAACTCATGTCTGGATTGCTTTAATTGGCATTGCATTGATAACCAAGAATTAAAGTAACACTATTGAAATCTATATTGTTATTTTATTAATACGGATTCTGTACTAATATGCAATGTACCTGTTAGTGTTAATATAGTAAAATAGAGATGAAATACAGTATGATAGAGATGGCACAATACTAATGTGGTGAACATACTAGTACCAATCTTTCAAAATTGTTTAGTGAGATTGATATGGATCAATATGCATTAAATCCTTGCTAATAACACTAATATAAGGCTTTAGTGAAGTTTGCAAATTTTATTCTACTGTTTATCTGTTTATTTATGCAGTCCTATTATTCTCTCTCTTCAAAAATATCTGCTTTGGATAAAACAAAATGGTATAATAATTTCCAAAAATATGTGTTTATGGATGTACCGCCGAAGATCATCTTTTATCTTTTTTTGTATATGATAATTTATATAACTATTACATTTTAAGATAATACCCTCATGGCCCTCGAGCCTAATAGGCAAGTCCAAGCGCCACCTGGTCCACAGGCTGTTATAAAATAGAGCCTGATCCAAAATGAGCCAAGCCATATGCATGCTCAAGCTATGTTAAGAAAAAGGATTTATCCTCAAAATAGTACAAGCATGCATACTTGCATGAATACATGTTGTTTTAAGCTAAATTTAGCACCTAAGTGATCAAGCTCGTCGTATATCACTAAGCTAGATCAGCACTTGCTTGCTCAGTTTAAATCCAATACAAGCTACATCTTTTAAACTGTGCTTTTTAATCAAAATAAAAACTATCTTTCGATGATCCTCCACATTATGGCTCAAACATCTTCGATCGACTCATCTGTAGCACTAAGCTTTGACATCAATTTTTGGCTGCACAAAATTCTTAAAGAGAGAATTTATCATCCTGAACTAATACATTTCGATGGAGAAATATGACTGTGTCATTCAAGAATAGGAAGAGATCATGCATCCATGCAATGACATAGATGATATCATGCTTATAAGTATCACTGTCTTTCATGCATGAAAAAATATCTTAGGAGATTACATTTGTCATAGTAAGTAATTGCCATATTATTGAATTTATCCAAGTACGTAGGAACCCCAGATTGGCGTCACACGGTCTAATTGAAAGAGATGCTTGAAGCTGATTCCTGGTAAAATTATATGTTACCAAAAACTTAGGAAACGAAGCATTAGAACCATGCTTATCTCCCTCCATTGCCCCCTACATAACAATTCGAAACTCGAGTGATCCTTTCGTCGTCGTGTCCCGTTGCTTCAAAGCTTATGCTCGCTCGCTCGCTCGCTCTCTCTCCCCCTCCCCCATTTCCGGTCTTTCGCGTCTTCCAATATCTCTCCAATCCCTTGGCACTCCGTGGCCTATCGAGCGAAATCCCGCCGTTTTTCGGAGATCTCAGCCCTCTGCGGCAATGGTCTGCTCTTCGGGTCTCAGCTCTCTCGCTTCCTCTGAAAGATCGGATTTTTCTAATCTCTGGATGCCCGGCTCCCCGCATATCTAAGGTTTGGATCGGAGGCACGGGAAAAGGAGCTCCTTTTTGGTATGGTTCATTCTTGATCCTCGGATTCCCTTTTTAGTTTTTCTCTCTTTTTTCTCGGATTTTGAGGAGTTTCCTATCGTGGTGATGCCAAATAGGAAAGATTCTGATAGTTTTCTTGAATCGTAGATACCTTTTGTATGGGGCTTCTCAGTTTCCTTTCTAGCAGTCTAGAATATCGGAGCGATTTTTTTTTATAAAAGGAAGCACCTTTCGTTGCCTCAGAAGACTTGTGGATCGTTTTCTTTCCAGGGCTCCGTCTCTGGTTCAGATCCCCACTTAGTTCCAGGATTCCCATTGGTTTCTCTTGCAAAGTTGATTCCTTTGAGATAATTAGTCTTGGAAATCTAAATCATGGACAAGGACAAGGCCCCAGTCCATGGCGGAGGTGATGGTTTCCCAACCCATTCTTCTCGCTTCTCTGCTTTTGCTGCATCCTCGAGCAAAGTCCCGTTTATGGGTGATCCCTCGCCTTCATCCTCCTCGCATTCCAATCCAGAATCCAGCCGTTCCGGCCAGCTTAGCCACGACATCAGCCGCAGTCCGGATTTCCCACCGAGAAACCCCGGCCATCGACGGGCCTACTCGGAGATCCTCAGATTCCCAGATGACACCAGCTTCCATAGCGACCTCGGTATCGTTGGCCCATCATTGTCAGATGACACTGATGAGGGCTTGCTCTCTGCCTACCTTAATATAGAAAAGTTGAATTCTTCTTCGGTCCTGTCGGGCGGTCAGCCTTCTGGGCCGGCTGCAGCTCCCCTTTCTCCTTCTCAGACCCAGAACTTGGCCTCGGGTTTGAATGAGAGGCCGAGGGCTAGGCACCAGCATAGCTGGTCCATGGATGGGTCCTCCTCAGTTCTGCTGGGGTCGAGCAGTGAGGGACCGACATCAGCAGAGATGAAGAAGGCTATTTTATCAGCTGCAAAGCTTGCTGATCTTGCTCTCGTTGATCCAAAGCGAGCAAAGAGGTTTGGCTGATCCATCACAATTTCTTTTTTTTATTGTGTTGAAGAATATACCTCCTGCATTGCACATTGGTCTTGAAGGTTTATGTTGAAATTAAAAGCAATTACACTTTTAAGATATGTGTAGCATTGGATTCTATTCCATGTCAAACAGGTGATAAGAGGTCAGCCTCAATCTTGCCTAGGATATGAAGAAGAAACTATGGGGTATTCAATATTAAGTATAAATTTGGCATGAACTTAAAAGACAAAGTGTAGAGGGCTTTGGAGATATCCATGCTTTCATGCTCCTACTCTTGAATCTACTTGCACACTCTCACAGTGATCTTTAAGCAACAAGAATCATAAATGCATCTGTCTTTATAAAACAAGATCCTCATGCAACTTAGTCGCATTTGCTACCCCGTACTACTTAATATTCCTTTATTCCAGCACCTACTGATTGCACCTGCCCAAGTTAAGAATTTTCAGAGTTTGCGTTTTCTCCATAGTAGGTTTTTCATCAGCATTTTCTTCATATCAAGTTTTCAATCAGCATCTCTAACTACTAGAGTACCTGTGAGTGCGTTCAGTTATGAGAATCGCTGCTTCTAGCATATCAGAGGCCCAGTGATGGCAACTGTCAGTGGCATCTTATTAGATACCAATCTTGTTCTGTCTCATGCTTAATTGTTGCACAAATTTCTTCTTTCATGACCTTTTTCTGTAGGCAAATGCAGCTTAAGCATATACATGGGTAGAATTACAACTTTTGGAACTTCCCCTTCCATGATATAGCTGCTCTCTATATTCTTCATCCCTAAGCTTGTAACTTTGGCCCTTAATCCAAAAGCCCTAGATTAAACTCTGGGGTCGTAACTAATAAAATTGAGACAAATTGCTGCTAGGTTACACTTTACTGTCATCTTACAGAAGATCATTGTTTTTCTTAGATTTTTGTTGTTAATTTAGTTTTATTATTTTCACATAAACATATCATTGTTTGTGACACTATGAACTAGTTTTGAGTGCTATTTAAGCAGCAAGGAAACATAAAATCCACCCATTTCATACAATGTAATCTATCAGGAAACATAAAATCCACCCATTTTCATAAATGTGACCTATCATTCCACAAGTGAAATTGTAATGACCGTGCATCTTGCCATTACTTACGTATTCAAGTAGCATCGAATTCAACCCCGATCAGACACCATTCAGAAAGCTCTTCATCATTAGCTGTAACATTATTTTGACTGTACATTTTGTTCATTTATAATGGTTCATGCTCTTTCATATAATTCATACATGTTAATAAGAAAATGTATCATCTTAAAGTAAAATTTAGGTACCAATTTCAGGTGTGTAACAACAAACTTTTATTCTCTTACACCCAAATCATGTATATATCTCTTATGCTACAGCATCTCTTTGCATGCGTTTCTAGTTGACATGCTCTGTGTTTTGTTTGGGGATAGTTACAACTTTTGGAACTTTGTTTTTAATTTAAAAACTATAACATAAATGAATCTTTGGGCATGTTCATTTTAGTTTCAACTCTGTTGATAGATTCATGAAAACTTACCATGCACATCACACACACCATACCTTATACACAAGATTTTTGTCGTCGAATCACATGCTTAAAAACAAAGTTCTTAGGGATCATGATATGTAGTTGCCACCATTGTTTATGCACAGCACTTCAAGAGCATCTGATTTTTGAATTCAACCATAATAAACAGTGCCCTCTAGATGGAGAATGTTAGATCATTTTTAATTTGATGATCTTGGTAATTATTTTACCACATCAAGTGTAACAATCTATAATTTTGAATTATAAGAAAAACAGAAAAAGGAAAAGAACAAGGAATGACATTGGTCTTGTATGGTGTCAACCAAGTAATTTTCCCATGTGCATTGTGTGCCAACACTTCATTTACCAAACTCTTCTTTTATTCGACTAAAGTTATCCTGTGTGTTTGGGTTCTCAATATAAGATGTTTAGATACATAATGTTACATGTTGTTGCCTCAACCTATGTATTGATTTAAAACAAAGATACTGTTAATCTTCAAACATGTTTATCCCTGTTCTTAATTTCTATATTGATGATGACCTTGGCGGGATGGATAGGATTTGGGCAAACAGGCAATCAGCTGCAAGATCAAAAGAAAGGAAAACGCGATATATTGCTGAGCTTGAGCGAAAGGTGCAGAGTCTCCAAACAGAGGCAGCAACATTGTCAGCTCGATTAACATTGGTGCAGGTATATATCTCAGTAGTTGTTTCATCATTGTACACATGTTAAATTTGAAAGACTGGAAAATCCTAGAAAATAAACTAGGACAACACTCCAACTTGCTTCATCCGACACCACTATTATTATTACTTTAACATTGAACTAAGAACCATTAATTAATCATATTGGCTGTTTGAATATCAGATCTACTTATGTATATACCTGCATTCGCAGATGAGAATGCAAGATATTAAAGTTTCATATTATTTGATCTTATGTAATTGTTACAAGTCTTAAGAGTTTAATCAGACCTAATTCTGCCATGCTGCTAAACAATACTTCTTGCAAGCCCTCAAACCCCCCACCCCACTGAAAAGATAAATAATAAAATAAATATACAAAATATTTTCCTTTAAGTTGGTATAACTATGCCGTACTAATGAGAAGTTATTACGGATATGGGAAGTGAGCTTAGATTTGGGAATAGGGAATGCCAGTTTAAAGATATGTAGGAAAACATGGGATATGGATATCTTTGCCTTTCTTACTTCTCTACTATGAATTTCAATTTTTTCCTTTGGCACTTGTTTCATCATTCTTTTCAAGTTTTCTTCAGGGACAGCTACATACTCTAACAGCTTTTAGAAAACTAAAATTATTTTATTTCCCAGGCATATTTACCAAGAAATAGATAAGCACTTGGATACTTGTGTAATATAAATCAATGTTCAGAGGTTGATATGCTAGACCTATATCCTTTATCGAGTTGAGTAATTATTAGCATGAGGATCTTATATTTTCTTGAGCAGGACCAAAATTACACTATATACATGCATGGATTGAATGATATTCATATTGGCTTGTAATTACAGAGAGATACCAATGGTTTGACAGCTGAAAATAGCGAGCTGAAGCTGCGATTGCAGACCATGGAACAACAGGTTCACTTGCAGGATGGTAAGGTTCTTTTATGAAATTTGGTACTGGGCACCTCTTCCTATTATCTCACCACAGGGTTTTCTTTGGTATGTTCATTTAGACCTTAGGTTTTCAACATGATTGTAGAATGTGTTTTCCCCTCAGAAAAGGGAATGCAGAATGTGGTGGTAAAGCACTTACTTTTCATTTAATCTGTCAAATTTCAATTGGTTATTCACTATAGCATGAAGGAAGCAACAATTAAAAAAAATAGTCGCGGTTTAAAAGCTACTGCAGGTGTTGAGGAATTTTCATTTTTGTTTATCGAGGAACGTGAGACCATTTGGTGTTTTCAACATCCATACTTTGTTTGCTTAGATATTTTATTCATCCTTTCCAAAGTTTATGCTCTTTTCTTACCATAAAAAAAAAGAAAAAAAGCTTATGTTCTTTATTTGTATAGCTTTAAATGATGCACTGAGAGAGGAGGTTCAGCGGCTGAAGTTGGCAACAGCCCAGCTGATGCCAAATGGCGGTCCATTGATGAATTTTCGACCACCATTATTTGGATCAAGTCAACAATTCTACCACCACAACCAAGCAATGCAATCGCTCCTGGCAGCCCACCAATTTCAGCAGCTCCCGATCCATCCTCAGCATCAACAGCAGCTGCACCCACTTCAGCCTCTGCGGCAACAGCAGCTGCACCTTCCCCAGCCTCAGCCACCTGCAGACCTGAGGATGAAGTGTCCAATGACTTCTTGGAACAAAAGGGGAAAGGGAACATCAGATAACAGCAATTGAAATGAGTGAGGAAAATTTTTGTGGAGTCAGTAGCTGTCCAACTCATATCTATACTATGTGACCTGCGTTTTTGTTGTTTATATTCTTTGCGCCATTAATATATGAAGTTTAGAAAGTTCAATTACCTAGTTTGATCTGCTTCCTGGATCATTTAGATGTTGGTGATCTTCCAAGATAACATCTGCCAGTTTCTTCTCCTCGTAGCTCACCATTTTGGTAAATGTGATGTTTCACACGATAAATTGTTGGTTTATGAATTCAGAAGTCGATTAAGGATGTTTATGAATTCACTTTGCTAAGCACCTGAGTGACATTGGAAGTTGGTGATTCAATTTGGAGCTCGTCTTATAAATGATTGTGTTACTTCTTCTCTTGTTTGATATGCTGCAGTGATTTTTTTTTTTCCAAAAAGCCAGTTGTTTGTGCTCTATCTTAGAGGTGCTTGAGGCTGTTTCAATTTAATGGAGTAGATGCTGAAACAAGTCCCTTCTGACTAACAATTGCAGCCCTCATCATTGTTTCTGATAAAAATATAGGGGAGAGCTGGACTTGTTCTAGGGCTTGTTCAGCAGCAGAGTTGACATAAATTTCAGTGGCACTTGCTGCAAATCAGATGCCCAACAACATATCCCCTCAAGCTTCCTTCTCTTCATGTCTCAACAAGGCTAGAACGCCCTGCGTGATATGCGGCGACTCAGCATTCTGCTGAGTTAACAAGTATAGGTTGGATAGAAATGTTTCTAGCAATCTGTTTAACATCTTGTACTCTGAGATACTAGAAGGATGCATTGAACAAGACTTGAAACCAGTATCTCTGTTTAGGTGGAGTGTGCCTAGTGTTATCCACTTATTATTCCAAATCTTGAATATTTTGACATACTAGATACTTGATGCTTGGGACCATCCATAACACTCGACAGTACACATGGTTAATTTATTGCATCATTGTCATCATATGTCTACTGTTGATATTTCTAGAGGAATAAAATTATTAAACTAACAAATAAATTAGGAAACCTTTTATTGATTTTATGAACTAAAAAATCAATATATCCATTCCATTATTAATGGACACATAAATGGACTGTATTTAGACAAATATATGTAAGATATAAATGTGTCCCATGTCTGTTTTTTGAAAGACTCTTGGATTCTTCTGAACATTCTGATACTTGACACTTGTGTTACTTATCTTAGTAATGTTGTGTATGGCAATTGTAGCAAAATCTAGTTTAAACCATTCTATATTTGTCACTGTAGCCCTTTAGCCAATCCAGAAACACTTCCAACTTTCCAAGTCAGATTCGATTCAAACTCTTCGAAATCCTTCTGTTTAAAGAGCTATGTAAGGACTTTAGGATAGCAAACAAATTGATTAGTGTGATCGATTGCGATCCACTTACCGACTGCCAATGGATGTATCTCACTACATCCCTAAAAACCATTGCAGTCGAATCCTCACCTTTCTGCTTTTACACTTTAGATCCACTCATTTTTATCCTGATGAAACCAAAGTGACAGAATTATAGCCCATATTTCGTTAATCCATTTCCATGGAAGTCAAATTTTACGGGTGCGAACAAAGGTTTGTTCTTATTGTCACATCTGTTTGATCAGCAGGCAACCATAGGTTGCGACCCTCGGAGGTTCATTCCAAGTATTTAGACCCGACTGATTATAGTACAAGTGGAACACCCTCTCAATTTCTTAACAAGAGGTGCAAACATATTGGATTCTTATTAGATCCAAGCAACATCCAAATCCAAACCTAATAACATAATTGAATTTGGTAGTTCAAATTCAATTAGTTCCATAATTGAAATAGCCAATAAATATGATAAATTTAGTTCAAATTGATTATGTTATTATTCAAATTTAGTTCCATAATTGAATAGCCAATAAATATGATAAATTTCAAAAAATCACTGTTTCGGTCGGACAAGAAGAGACAAACAGGTAGAATCTCTAGCCAGAATGGAAATAAAACAAGAAAAGAAAAGCAATGGACTCTTGATCCTTGATACAGTTAAAAAGGTGTGTGTGTATATATATATATATAAGTGTTCTTTTTAAGTTTCCCCCTTATGAAAAGAGGAGGAAAAGATTGGAGCCGAAAGAATGTCAAGCCCAATCGGAGTGGAACTAGAGGACAGAGGTGCATCATACCGTAGCTTAGATAAATATCCTTAACCAATGATCATAGTCTTCTTCATGAATTATAGATTCTAATTATCTTTAAATCTATAGTTTGTATATGAATCCAAGATAGGAATAAAAAATTGACATGCAAATTGCAAATACGAGTTTTTCCTGAGAAATGAAGTGCATATGTTTGATATATATTAGATCTTCGTTAATATGTAATACATATCTAGACCTATGCGTATACATGCCAGATAATTTATATGTTATCAGTTAGCTGTAGGTTGCATCCAACCCGCGTACCTGATCCAATAAACTGTTAATTATTGGACCATCAGAAATATTTGATCCAATTTGGTGATCGAATTATTGGGTATTACCTCCCCCCTCAATTTTGAACTAATCCATAGAGATCACAAAGGTCGGAAGGGCAAAGATAGATGTCACAGATTGACATTGAGGAAGGAGATCATAATTAATTGTGCAATAAGTTTTTAAAGAGCTCTCTTTTCCGATTTTAAGAAATTCTGGAGGACAATATGATGGACATAACCTCAGTTTTCCATCAACCTTCTTAGCCCATGAAATATTGTTGTAGCCCCACCTTATTGTGCCTCTAAACAGCTTTGAGACTGATGGTTTGGTGCTCAAATACCTTGCTTGGAAAAAACCTCATGCTACTCCATCTCAGGCTTCTCTGATAAAAATCCTTGCATAATTATCTAGCCTTTATAGAACAAGAGGTTCCAAATAGTGCAAAGGATGGGGGTTGAATAAAGAAATGGCAAACAGAAGGATGAGGAAACACATAATAAGCATCCAATTCTTCTTCGGCGCATTCTCTGATTTCTGATACCCTGCAAGTCATCCCCCTAGCTGCTGCTTTCCATTAGATTGAGGTTAGGTTTCTCACTGTGTGCCAAATTACAAGGATAAAAAGAATTTATAGGATCCCCAGATACCTCTATTCAAAGAACTAATGCAACACACTCCAATGGGGAACTCCATATTGTTCGATTGGCTTGTGATCAACTAGGAAAGAATGAAAATGACTCGTCGACGAGCAAAACTTCTGATCACCTAAACTATAGATTCACTGAATTTGCAAGAAAAAAATTATAATTTTATGATTACAGATCATCTATTACAACCATGAGTATGTAATACTGAGTTAGACTAATAAATGACCGATAATTGGAAAATGTTTGCTTGTTCATAGTTACATATTTACCAAACCAGAAACCAGGGATACAATGAAGCCACTTAACTGTAAGTATGCATCTTATTATATTTAATAGTATCATCATGACAGCCATAGCAGTGTGTTGAATTGGTGCTAGCTCATTGCTTGAGTCTAGATTGTCTTTGGATCTATATATGTTGAAAATCATGTTCGCCTGTTCGTTTAATCAAGTGGTATAGTTGGTTGGAGAAAATTAGGGAGAAAAATGATAATAGGGAAAATCATGAGATGAGAGAACGTTTAGTCTGGAGTAGAACTTTATAATTTCATAATTCTAGGACTACTTGAATTCTCAAAGCATCAAAAGAGTTTGTATATGGAATCAAAACTCTTTTCCAAAAACCTAAGGATTGCAGTTCAATCTAAAGTTATAACAGCAACTTGGTGGTGGTGTATCCAAATGAAGATATAATGTGACCCCAGCAATATTGATCTAGTAGCCAAAAAAGAAGTTTGCTCAAGCAATAAAAATTTAGACTAAATAATGCCCATAAGATCATCAACAATATTCTTAATGAAGCAAAATTGAGGTCTTTCAGTTCCCCTATCCCATAAGCTTTCAGTAGAAAGAGGTTTACCTAAGAACGCATTCTGACAGCAAATGGATGCAGCAGCCCTTACCACAAAAAGCAGAAGGCAACCTTGACAAAGTTTATGGGAATGTTAAAATGACACTGGTTCTGTCATACCTTCAGAAGGATGGGACTAGGCTTAAATTAAATACATGGATCTCATATGGTGTCAGCATTTGGTAAATCATACCCCCATGGGTTTCTTCAGTTATAATAAAGGTTTATAGCCAAGATTCTTAGGTCACAGACTCGTTCAAAAAATAATTATGAAGGCATTTATACAAAGTGTCTGAAGGCAGAGACGGACAGACTTAAATGCTTTTACCCAAATTTATTAGTAGCTACTTCAACATGCTAAGAATAATCTTTTCATTTTTCCCATTAGAATGATTTGGGTAAGAAGTCCTATCTTAAGACTTAGTATTTAATATAAGTGAATATTTGGTTCCAGGTTGAACTATCATAAATTTTTTTAAGTAGAGATGCATCTCAATGGAGGAAAGCTAGATCATGGCTACAGATTTTCACCAGCAAAACTGATGCCTCTGTGAGTGAGGCAAACCAAGGAAGCATGACAAAAATGCTGTCCCTAAAAATATGGAGAAGACTAGAAAGCTACAACAAGGACAAGATCAATTAAACTAATCCTTTCAAAACTGTATTTTATCCATCCTTCAAGTTTGTACTGCCATACAGCTTAAGTTGCTGCGCATTTAGAGATTAAAATTGAGGAGTAGATGCAATAACAATAGAAGGATTTTGTTTGATGGTCGCTAAAGGCTCTTTTGAGCAATTGGCTATGGAAAACAATGAGTAGAGATTCTAGGTAACTGCGAGTTATAAGCAACAATGAAGGTACTGATGGGTTGGTTAATGGAATGCAAATACCCCAACCTTTGGTGGGATATGCCTCGAGTGCATGCTGTTTTTTCTATACAGTTAGATTTAAGGTTGGTGTGTATGACCACAATGGATTTCAGAAGAATAAGTTAGCTGCAGAGAGTGAGCTATTCCTGATAAGGGATAGTCTCCTTCCTTTAAAGAACTACATGATGGGGAATGAAAAGGATAATGGATTAATCTGAAGAAGGGCTCCAAAATCCCTTAATTATTCTAGCTACCTGCTTGCAAGGAGTGAGACTAAACACAATTGGATAAGAAAGTTCAAACTTGAAAAGCTGCTACTGGAGTTCAAAATTTTACCTGGCTATAAAATTGAATCTTATTGGAGAAAACCTTTTAACAGGGGAGAGGGGGTTGACTCGGTATGTATCGTGAGATGAAGGGAAACTATTGCGCATCTTCATTTTTTCTTTTAAGATACATCTTCCAGTACATATTGTCCTATCCTGTGAAATATTTTGGGAGAATGCTCATTCAACGTTAGCCTTCCATAACTTTCATGCAGGGCCTTGAAGAGTTATTCATGGCTTAGCAAGTATTTTGGTAGAAGATGAGTGAAGATTTTCAGAGGTTCTGTTTTATATAATATCATTGTTCAAGAGTCCTAGTCCCTTAGAAAAAGGCTATTTAAGCTTGTTTTAAGATGCAAGAGAAGCCTCAAGCCCTGAATTTTCACTCGCTGTATTTGATATTCCTTCAGCCAACAAGAGTGTAGGAGATGGTAGAACCTCAACGCATGATGAAAATTTCGGTTCATTTTATATAAGATAAGAAAGCTTTCTTCTTGCTAGGTTTTCATGCGTTGAAGTTATGAACACTTCAAACTTAGTATTTAAGTGGTAAACTCTGCCTTACTTTTATTTTTTTATTCCCTACTTCCGAACACTTTAAACCAAGGACTGTTGTGCCTTGGATCGGTTGCCCGGCGGCATGGGTCGGTATGTCCCCATGCCATGCCAGGCCCAGCTAGTATTGACACGGTAGAAGAGACGAGAGAGAGGAGAACGGGAGCGAGAAAAAGAGACAGAAGGGGGAGGCCAAAGGAGGCGGGCGGAGAGCCGGAGAGCCGCCGCACGAAGGAGGTGGAGACTGGGCAGCCGCAGTGCGGAGGAGGCGGAAGAGAGGTTCCGCCTCCGGTCCCCTATTTCGTTCGAAACAGGGGCCCGAAGGAGGCCTCTTTTATTTTGGAAATCTTTCAGTGAAAGTCAACAAACCCATTGCTGACTTCATTAATTTTTTTAAAATTCTAAAAATGAAAAGAGCCTCTCTGGGCTCCTGTTTCGAACGAAATTGGGGACCGAAGGCGAAGCCTCTCTTCCGCCTCCTCTGCGCGGCAGCTCTTCGGCCTTCGTCTCCTCCACATGGCGGCTCCCCAGCAGGTCTCCACTAGCCGACCTCTCTTTTCCTTCCTCTCTCTCTCCTACTCTCCTCTGCTCTTTCTTTCTCTCTCTCTCTTTTCCTCTTTTTCCTTCTCCTTCTCCTTCTCCTCCTTCGTCGCCGAGTCTCGTTTTTGTTGCCGGATCCGTTCCGGTCCGCCATTGGTACAGCTCAAGACGCTCCGAACTGAGCGGTTCGAGACGATTCCGCCAACCATGCTTCAAACTCATTATTCGAAGTTTCGGACACTTCAAATATATGACATTAGTCCTTTCAAAATCTATAAAATCATAAGCCCATGCATTCCGGCCTCAAATGCACTTTCCTACATATTGCCTTCTTTTCAACCTCAATATGCCGTCCCCAAGCAAGATTTAGGTTTGCCATGAAATTTCAGCCTACAAAACATCTGATTGCTCCTTCATAACAGCACAATTGCAATCCAAGTACACAATTCAAATCTACCACTTACACTTAGTTCTAATCATCAATCACTTAAGTTTCCATATGGCAACATTCTGTCTAGTTCACTTTTATTCCATATTCACATCTAGTTCTCAACACTAAGCAATAATTTGCAGCTGTTCTTATCCTATACCGGTCAATATTTGAAGATATTTACATCCATAAATTCCTAAACCAATCAAGGTAATGCTGCAATGACATCTTTCCGCAACAAGTTGCATACCATTTAAGTTGCTTCTCAAAGATCAGTAGAAGCTGGTGCTCGTAACTTGTTAAGTACCCTATTTGCACAGATTCTATAAACCTTATGTGCATGGTGATTACCAACCCTCAAATAAGCTAGAGTCAATAAGTACAAATTTTTGTTAAAGAGCTTATAGAGTACTCTGAGTATCATTTTGCTAGTGCTCAATGTCCTTAAACTAGTTTCTAGATAGTAACTTGACTCTAAAACATTGCATGTAATTATGGTTCAGCTTTTTCTTTTGGTACCCTATAAGCAAACCAGCAACATCCAGATGAGTCATCAAACAATGGCCTTTGATCTCTCACAACAGGTTGTCCAGCAAATCAAAACATTTGGTTGGTGAAGCTCACCCATTTTAATTGATATTCAGAAAGGAAAAGGAGCATCCTTCAGCATTTATTATATATCTGTCATGTTGATTACACCCTAGAGTTGGAATGTCATTGGAATTTGAAAGCCCGTTAATAAAATTATCCATAAAAGGCTTTATCAGCATATTTCACAAAAGCAGTTTGATCAAATAGTTGAACTTCAGATAACACCACCAGCGGGTGTAGTCCACATAGGGACAATATGAAGGCTCATTCTCTACGTCCTATTAGTTCTTTTGTTTCTTTCTTCTCTTTGTTTTTATGCTTGATTCAATATGAAAACTTTAGTTATCACAAGAATAGATGTCTTCATAACTCAGTTAAAAAGTAGCTGGCGAATATTAAGTGATATTTCTAGGAACTCTTAATTAGTTATCTCAATGCTCTTTCCACATCAAATTTTCAATCGCACCTGCATGATACACTTAGTCAAGAGAATTGATGATCCCGGATTCCAGCTATGGAGAAAGAGTCAGTATATATACTATTTGTGCAGATTCTAATAAATATGTTGATTTAAGTGTACTATCCACATCAAATCTTCAATCTAGCCTACAATAAAGTGGTCAACACAATCTAATGGGCTAACCTGGGAACACTAATACCTAGCATTTCCCTCTTTTAGGAAATGTAATAAACACAATATCTTCAATCTAGCCTTAAATAAAGTGATCAACATAATCTAATGGGTTGACCTGGAAACTCCTATACCTAGAATTTCCCTCTTTTTGGAAATGAAATAAGCAGCAGTAACAAGGTGCTCCAGTAACTTTACATACAACAATTAAGGCTCCAAGACTCAGCAGTTAATGTAATGATATATATCACCAAGTGGCAAACACTAAGTGAGATTTTTAGCAACTCTTAACTAGGTGTCATCTCAGTGCTATTTCCACATCAAATTTTCAATCCCACCTGCATGATTCGCTTTTGGCAATAGACCGCATGATTCCAGATTCCAGCTATGGAGAAAAAGTCAGTATGCATAATATTTGTGCAGATTCTAAAATATGTGTTGGTTAAGTGTACTATCTCCATCAAATTTTGAATCTAGCCTGCAATAAAGTGATTGACACAATCTAACGAGCTGACCTGAAAACTCTTATGCCTCACATGGCCCTCTTTTAGGAAATGAAAAAGGAAGCAGTGTCAAGATGCTCCAGGAACTCAAGATACAATAATTAAGGCTAATAGACTCAGCGGTTAAGGGGGAATAGTTACACCATAATTAGCTAAAGCTTATGTTAGTTCTTCTGAAACTCTTTAAGTATCAGCTAAAAGATGATAATGTGCATGCAGAAGAAATATCATTTGAATGTTGGATGCAGCAAAAGAAACTCTATGATGTCGCTTTGACCATCCCATACATTATCAAATCATGGTATTTGGAAACAGATAAAAGTACTGAATAATCATGTCAACAAAGTATAGAATGGAAATTTTTATTGATGATGGCTGCTGAAGAAACTCTCTTTAACTAATTTTCCTCAAACTTTTACGCAAGAATATTGCATAGGCATGGTTACTGGAGTTTAACAACATACATGCATTCTACCTGAAGATGTTGTCTATCAGATGGAGGGGGTAAATATAAAACAACTTCCAGCATGCAAGTATATGACCTAAATGTAAATTATAAATCTATAAAAAAGGCATATTTCATGATGAGTGCAACACCAAGAACAAGATATTTTAGTTCAATTAAAAATGTGACTCGATAAACTATACTCTACACTTCAGAGTAACCCTAGGCTCCAAAATAATTTTTCACCTGGAACACAAACCAACTGAAAGATGTAGAATGCCTGTCTTTTAGAGCCCATGTTCTGACCAAGCATGGTGCTTACAATCTTTAGGGCCTCGTGGAACTTTGACAGAGAACGAGCTTGCGTAATAATTTCGGATCCAGAAAAGAATTATATGGGGTGATTACCAATTCTAGCATATGCATGAGCAGACAATGTTGTATGACAGACCAATCACCTACGGAGCAACCACATGGTGTCATCTGTAGGCTACACAAGTTAAGCAACTCTGCCAGGAAGAATATCCATCTGCAGAGTTCTACCATTTCCAAAACCAAGAAAGCCAACAGTAGGTAGTGAAGAATCTGTAACCAGCTCAATCTCAATAAAATTCAAGTCAGAAGCTCCACTACGCTTAAGGCTCAAGAAAAACACAAGAATAATCCATCCAAGCATCGAAATGGCCCAGTAATTACTCATTCCATGGATCAGACCCCAAGCTATGGAATAACCGACAACAATTCCAGACAAGTGGCCAATAAAACTTGCTTGTGGAACAATTATGGACGTGAAAATTAATGATTCAAATGGTGCAAAGCTGATTGGCAGAGAAAGAAGCCCAAATAGATTCAGCTTTGAAGATGGTTGTTTCGCAGCAAGGATTGTCATCCACCCGAACACAACACATGAGTAACCAACTGCTGTCACTCTCCTGAAATACTCCAGCTTAAACTTCTGAATCAGAATATGATACACCCCCAGGACCAGCAATCCTGATAAAACTACCAGAACTAGAGTATAATGGAGATAAAACTCGACACCAAGACCCATGTAGCCCAACTGCTCAACCATGCCAAGGCTCCAAAGAGCACTCATGTTAAAAACCAGATGAACCACACTGACATGGGAGAATGCAGATGTAATTATTCTCCAGTAATGCCCTTCAATTGCTGTTTCATAACTCAAGCCGACATTGGCATAGCCGATGTTTTTCTTCTGAATATAGAACCAAATCGCACTGCATATTCCTATGATACAGCTACTTGCAGGTTTTTGCCAAATCTCGTACAAGAGTGGCTTCCCCATCTCTTTCTATCAATAAAATAATTGCGCACAAGGGCTCCACAGATCTTCAGTCTTTTCAAAGCCACAATCTACACCTTACAGAAGGAGAAATGAAATCTTTGCACCCTTCCCAACCATTAAAACAAAATAATACTTATGAAGTTGCTGACTTCTGCTCCATCCCACTAACCAATATAATTCGAACTTGGATCACTTGATAACTTGCCAATTAGTCAGTCTGGGTTACAGCTCCCAGTTTACCTCAATTAATGTAGCACCCCACAATTCTCAAAGATGTTATCGCTAAGGAAATAAAAAATCTCCAAGGTTCAAATCTTCAACATGAACAGAACCAGACCGAAGGTTAACATCCAACGATTCAAATCGATAACCACACTCCAGATTAATAAACAAAGCTCCAAGGCAGGCTCAGAATCCTAGAATTTCAGAATCCAAAATTGTGATCAGCAGACACAAAAACATGACATCCAACCCCAGCATAAAACATTGGTATTCATGCTCTATATTCTATGTTTCCATGGCTCAAAGAATCTCTTTACCTGAAAATTTTTAAAACCAAGGCAACGTAGAAGCAACAGAACAGGTTGCTGACCTGGCAAAAAAAAAAAAAACAGCTTTCACATTGTTGTCTTCCAGATAACAAACTGAATTGTCTGATGATGGAATTAAACAGTTCAATTTTGTGACATATTTATACAAGTAAGCTGCAGAGAGAGCGTAGCTTTCATTGGATGGATGGATCACAAGAACTGAAGGCAGATGGCGTCGCCTACCTTAGGTTTCTAGTGATGCAAGTCTACGGAGCGTGCAAAGAGAGAAAACGGGAACGGAGACAAGGCATCGGGGAAGGGGATTACAGAATCTAGGGTTTCTGGACTCGAGAGATGGATTAAAGGAAGAGGAGGGATTTGATCTTTGCCGTACCTTGGGTCGGACGTCCGCTGCTCGAGAACTGCGCTGCCCTAGATCTCTGGCACCCTTTTCTCCTGTATTTTTTTTCCTTCTTCTCGAATTTTCCGATGGAGCACCTTTCCCATTTGATCATGATCATTCGGTCCACCGCCGGTCCACCATCTAGCCAGACAGGGCTCGACCTGTCGACCATAACTGCGCCGGCTAAAAAACCTTCACACCTGTGAACTCATACTACAGTAATTTCTAATCCATGAAGGCTATAGGCTATAGACTGAACCTACTCTATACTATTTTGTAACCATACAAATACTTAAGATCTATCTAGTGCATAAGTGCATAGGTAATGTGGGACTTAATAAGAGAAATATTGGACGCCTCGACTTTGGACCGGACCGACCTTCTTGACCTCGGTATAAACCAAGGTGAGTGATTTAGGTGAAAGCCGAGTAGCCAATCAAGCGAGGAGTCAACCCGCATGTGTTGATAAAGACTGTTGTTCTAATAATCGACAGTTGTGGCAGTCCATATAACTCAGGTCGCATCAACTCATGTAACGATAAAATAGACTATACTATATAAAGTGGCAGTCCGAGGGTCCTCAGGTATGTGATATTATGTTGTGTTCATTAAGAGAGAACTCCACTCTGCTAAAATTTTTCCCTTTCATATTGTTGCCTCTCTTCCTAACTTAGGCATTGGAAAGTCCCCGTCAGAAATTCTCTAACAAGCGGACTTCTTACAGGCCATTTTCGGAGATCCACTCCCATGCACCTTGGACGCCTTGTGCAACTCGATTTCTGCCGACCTCAAGATCCGCCAAGCTGCGCTCCGATCTCGGTCTGATATTCTATGGCAACAAAGTAGCGCTAGAGAAAGGGCCCCAACTACACCGGTATGAAGCGAAGGGAGAAATCGCCAATATGAGGTCGCGAGGAGCTCGTGGTGCATCTCATGCCTCGCAACACCGCATTCCAGCCTCACGAGGGTCATTGCAAAGCCCAGAACAAGTTTCGCCAGGACAACCCGCTGAGCCTATGGATAGTGAGCAATTCAACCTGCTCATTCAATAGGTGCCGGCTTTGACCACGGCGGTCAGGGCTTGCAGCAAGCATCAATACGACATCAAATAGAGGGAAAAAGAGTCCTTTAGAGATTATGTCAACCTCTACAATGCGACAATGCCGAGAATATGACCGATGCGTTCGTGAAGGGCTTTGAGGAATGTCGAGCTTAGGCCCAGCAACTCTTTTCGGAGGTGGACTTCGCCGGCCTTCAACCCGACTTCGGTGAGGGCGACGATGATGATGATGAAGACGGCGAAGGCGGTGACAATCAAGAATAGAATTGTTGCTGGAATTTGGACCCGGAGGCGACCGTCAGCTGAGGAGGGGGAGCTCCGGCGAGGAAACTGGCGGCGGCGATCCATCGGCGGGCGGCGTCCTCCGTGGGACCTGCAAGAAAGCCGGTGGTCGGGTTTTTCGGCATCGGCCCTCCGATGCCTAAGTGAGAGGGGGCAAAAAGGTGGAAGAGGAGAAGGAACAGTGTGCTCGAGAGTTTTCGTCCGCCAGCCCCCTCTAAAATGGAGGAGTCCTCTTTTTATAGAGGGGTGCTGGGTTACCTGTGATGTGACAAGGTGAAGCTGTAGTACAGTCGAACATATCGTACGATCAGGCGATTTAATGATCCGAGGTCGGAGACAGGGAGCTGCTTTAGTTGATGGAGTACAGCTGAGCTGAATTGCCATAGAGAGATGGAGAAACCAGGCATGGAAAACTGGAGTTCCGTAGACAGTCAGTAGCATGTGCATTAATTGTTGAGTGAGACGGAATTACGCATTAATTGCGAGGTGGGCGAGGGTCTTCAGGAGCCATGCATAATGATGGTTGAGTAGGCCAAAAATGTGCATTAATTGTGGAGTGGTCCGAAGATTTTACAGGGCCATGCACATTAAATGCTGACGGCGACGACCGGATATGCCCTCTGACCGGGCTGCGAAAAGACGTGACCGTGGTAGGTGAGGGGCAAGGTCAAAGATCCGAGGTGATCGATTCCGAGGTCGGAGGCTTAGTTGGGAGCCGAGTCGGGGACCCAGGGGGTCGGGTGCGTTTGAGGTCGGGCGTCTCCGAGGTCGGCCGCTCCGAGCTCGGCCGCCCTCGATCATGTGCCCCACAACATGCTCACGTGCCTTGGGGTGGTCCGTATTACCCCAACACTACCCCCCGACTTTCGAGTTCGAGCCGCTCGCGAGCTCGAACGCGAGAAGTAACTGTCTTTATGGCTATGGTGGGGGCCAGGGCTTTAAATTATTCTGGTTTTCTGCGCGTTTCGGGGTATTTTTAATGAGAAGAGGTGGAACGACGCATTTTCATTCTTCGAAACCGCTTCGCGAAGCGGGCTCATAAATAAGTCCCGGGATCCGACGGGATTTTGCCTCGATGGCGTGTTCGAGGCGCCAAACCGGAATAAGTACGCCGCTTTGGTTTTCGAAGTCGACACGCGGCATGATCAGGATGGGAAGCGGGGTTTGGTCCCGCTGATCTGGGCCGTCGGGAGGGTCTAAATAAATCCTTCAACCTGACCCTGAAAAAGGAGTTTTTTGGCTGTCTTTCTTTCTGCCGTTCTGGCCAATTTTTCTCAGTAGTTGCCAAGTCTCCCGGCGGCGCCCCCAGGCGATTTCTGGCAGTCCTTTCCCCGTAGGTTTTCTCCCCTTTCAATGCGGAGTGTTTTTCTTTTTCTCTTCCTTTTGTCCTTTTCTTCGTTCTCTGCTTCTTCTTCCTCCTTCTGTAAATGGGTCTGGGCCCAGAGGAAGTTAGGTCTAGCTTGCCGGAGGAGGAACTGGAACCGATCCAGTCCCGATTCTTTTTCCGACCAGGGTTTCATCTGGAGCCCGCGGGGCCGGAGGGTCGGATGACCCGACTGCCCCCCGGCTGGATCGAAGTGTATGTTGAGACACTCTGGGCCGGTCTGCGGTTTCCCTCCATAGATTTATAACTGACCTGTTGGTAGAGTACCAACGGCGCAGCTGGTCCCGAACTCCTGAAGAACCATAGTCGGATTTTTATCCCTTTGCCTTGCGCATGGAATTCCAGTTTCTGTAGATATTTTCCACCAGTGTTTTTTGTTTAAAACAAACCCGACGGACGGAGAGTGGTTGTAATTTGCCTTTAGAGGCGGTATGTCCCTTTTCCGAGGTGCTTCTTCCTCCATTCATGAGTGGAAGGAACGTTTTTTCTTTTTGGCGTCTGAGGCGTCGTGGGGTTTTGACCCAAGGTGGGGGCATCCCCGGCTGAAGGCCCTTAATAGGCTCTCTGAGCCTACGGCAGACAAGCTGAGGGTCCTTAACTCTCTGCGGAGCCCCAGGAGGGATATCAACTTGGCCGACCCCCTGAGCGAGGAAGCCTTGGTGAACGTCGGCCTGAGCTCGGCACGCCCCGAGGGTAAGAGTAGTTGCCTAGTTTTGTTTTACTACTTCACATACTTCTTTTTGCTTAAAGATTTCTTTTTGTCTGTGTTTCAGAGATTCCTCACATGTCGACCAGCAACACGTCCTTATTCCTCCGACTGAAAAAGAGATCTGCCGAGGCGGGTGGAGCTCTTCCCAAGCCCCGCAAGAGGGCGCGACGGTCTCCTACCCATAGGTCGGGGGAGTCGGGGGCCGGCACATCATCGGCGGCCCACAAGGAAGCTTCGGCCGAGCATGCGAGCTCGGCTTCTGGAGGGGTGTCTGATTCGGCGCCTTCGGCCTGCCCCGCCCCCACGGCTCAGCGGGCAGGCCGACCTGTCATTCATCTTTGGCGATCGGGGCCTAAGCCTAACAGGGGCTCTGGGGTTCCGGGCGCACCTCGGGCCACCGCCCCTAGTGTCGCTGGTCCCAGCTCGTCAGGGGGAAGGGGACCCTCCAGAAGGGGTCCCATCGAAGATGCCGATGTCGCGCGCGCGGTCTTCCGCCACACGATGCTCCCGGCCAACCGAGCTACAATCGAGGCTCTCAGCCTCGAAGAGATCGTCGACCAAACTTATAAAAACACTTGTCGGGTAAGTGGCTTCCTCGTTGCACTCTTTGTTATTTTCGTTTTCTTCTCCTTTATTTACCGTTGTTTTTTCTTGCAGCACATTCACGAGGTCGACACCCAGGTATTCATTGCCTCGGAATGCCAGGCCGAGTCCCGACGATTCCAGCGGCAGACGGAGTCGGCCGAGAAGAGGCTTGCGGAGTCCGAGGCTGAACTAGCCAAGGCCCGCGCACGGAGGGAGGCCACCGAGGCCGGGTCGCTCGCCATTGTCAGCGAGCTCGAGGAGGAGAGGGCCGTCCATTCCCTAACAAGGTCCGAGTTGCGCACTGTCGAGGCGCGACTCGCGGAAGCCCGCTCCGAGGTTTCGGGGCTCCAATACGAACGCGGGATCCTCCACCTAAGGATCGAGCAGCTCAAGGCCCAGGAGAAGAAGGCACTCGAACAGGCCCAAAATGCTGTGGAACTCTTCAAAGAGTCGGAGGAGTTACGAGACATGCTTGAGGAGGAGACCGTGGATGGGTTCCTCCAAGGCTTTGAGAACTTTAGGCGGAAGATGTCTCGGTTCTGCCCCCAGTTCGATCTGTCGGGGATCCGGCCGAGGTCGGGCATCAGCGGCGACAGCGACTCGGACGCGCCCTCACAACTGGAGGAGGGGGAGGAGGAGGAGATCGGGGCCGCCGAAGTGGTACCCGAGGGAAGAGATGCCGAGATCGAGCAGGCCGTCCAGGCGGCTCCCATGGGGGGAGTTTCCGAGGCTACCGTCGGAGCTGTTCCTGCTCCCATTGAGGAAGGTCCTAACCGGATACCTACCGAAGCCCCCCAAGTGATCATCGTTGATGATCTTGGTGCTGACGAGGCCGAGGCCCCTCGAGAATGACTTCATTCCTCTTCTTTTCTTTTCTTTTGTAATCGAGGCCGCTCCTAAAACTATTGTAGAGCCGCCTTCGAACTTGTATCTCGGCCTCTGGGCCTTTATGAATGAAATAGTCTTTTTGACAAATTTGTGTTCGCTTCTCCGCTATTATTTTCAAGTTGAACTTTTACCAATGAATTTTTCTAAGTGTTTAAGCTCGGCCCAGTTCTTTGACTTAGGCTTAGGCGTTTAGTACGCTACTATTAAGACGACGTTCCAAGTGCTTAACTCGAGCCATGAGGACGCTAAGTCCTCGGGCTCGGCTGAATCTAGGCATTACAGATAGGGCTGGAAGTGGGCCGGGCCGGGCCGGGCCAAACCCCTACCCAAGCCCGGCCCGAAAATTATTTCCGGACTTCGGGCCGGGCCGGGGCCCGAACAATTTTAAAGGAACGAGGCCCGAGCCCGACCCGAGCCTGGCCCGAGCCCGTTTGGGCCAACCCAGTTGGGCCAGCCCGATGACGAGCCCGGCCCGATCCCGAGCCCCGGCCCAGTTTACAGGATTATATATTAATACATGTG
>JAOXJJ010001007.1:8452115-8462522 GCA_025769935.1 Phoenix roebelenii
CCCTCGATATGTGCCCCACAACATGCTCACGTGCCTTGGGGTGGTCCGTATTACCCCAACAAGAATTATTTTTTTTTTCCTTTTGCTTTTTGCTCGGACAGACCGAGCTTAATGTCTTTTGCTTTTTGCTCGGCTTTTTTTTGAAGTCATTGTACAAACTAGAAAGTAATGAAAGTAAGATTTTTTGATAATACCTATCTTCAGTTCTTGCTTGCATCATTTTCTTTTGTATTTAAGTTTGGCTCATTGAACCAAAACTTCCTTTGATGCCTCTTCTTAGGTTTAATTTTGACTAGAAGATCAGCAAGGATATCCAACCAATCTTGGGCTCCTTGGTTGATTTTCTGATGATTCCAACAAAGAATCAGCAAGGATATCCAACCAATCTTGAGCTCCTCGGTTAATTTTTTGATAATTTTGATCAGAGGATCGACGAGAATTTCCAGCCAATATTAGGCTCCTTGGTTGATTTTTTGAAGTTCGTCTCTAGATTTGCTTTGAATTCCGAGTGAGCGCAGCTTAAGGAGGCCCTGGACGGGTCCAAGGTGTCTCCACGAGAATAGTCGATTTTGTTACCAAATAGTTGTTGACCTTGGAGGTCTTAGGTCGGGACCCAAGCAATTCTGGAGTGTCCCTTAGGTCGGGGCCCAGGCATTTCTAGGGTGTTTCTTATTTTGTCTGAGTTGAATATGCTTGTCATAATTGTCTGATCTGAAAGATAGAAACACGATGAGAAGATTTTTATTAGAAATAAGTTCGAAATACAACAAACCTTACTAGTAATAGATACGATGGTTGTTAGAATTCCAAGTCTGTGAGATCATAGCATTGTTGAGATGCTCTAGCCTATACGTTTTTGGTCGTATTGCTTCGGCTACTTGGTATGGGCCTTCCCAATTTAGGTCAGCTTTCTGAGTTTTCTGAGTCTTTCTCAAGATAAGGTCACCAGGTCGGAAGAGCTTTCTCTTGACCCTTGAATTTTAGTACTGAGCCGCTTTCTGTTGATATATCACCATGCGGATTCTAGCTCGTTCCTTAATTTCTTTAGTAGATCAAGGTTAGTTCGGAGCTAATCTGAGGATGTCCAGAAAATCAGGAAATTGGGCTTCCACTGCGTCGGGTAGAAAGCTTCGACAATCAAATAATCTTAGATCAGCTCCGAACTAACCTTAATCTACTAGAAAAAAATAAAGAATGAGCTTAAATCTGCATGGTGATTATCCATAAAAAGCGGTTCGTAACTACAAATTCAAGTGTCAAGATAAAGCTCTTCCAGCCTAGTGACCTCGTCTTGAGAAAGACCAAAGTATCGCAACTAGGGAAACTCGAGAAGCTGAACCCAAATTGGAAAAGTCCATAATGAGTAGCCGAAGCAATACAACCAGGAATGTATAGGTTGGAGCATTTTGATAGTGCTCCAATCCCATGGACTTGAAAATCTGACAACCTTCGTATCTATTTCCAATAAGGTTCATCGTATTTTGAGATTATTTCTAATAAAAATCTTCTCATTGTGTTTCTATCTTTGAGATCGGACAATTATGACAAGCATATTCGACGGACAAAAGAATAAACACCCTAGAAATACGAAGGCCTCGACCTAAGGGACACTCCAGAATTGCATGGGTCTCGACCTAAGACCTCCGAGAACAACAACTGTTCAGTAACAAATCGACTATTCTCGTGGAGACACCTTGGACCCGTCTAGGACCTCCTTAAGCTGAGTTCACTCAAAATTCGAAGCAAATCTAGAGATGAAGTATAGAAAATCAATCGAGGATCCCAAGATTAGCTGGAAATCCTTGCCGATCCTCTAATCAGAATTATCATAAAATTAACCGAGGAGCCCAAGATTGGTTGGACATCCTTGCCAATCCTTTGGTTGGAATCATCTAAAAATCAACTGAGGAGCCTAAGATTGCCTAGAAATCCTTGCCAATCCTCTAGTTGAAATTAAACCTAAGAAGAGGCATCAAAGGAACTTTTGGCACAACGAGCCGAGCTCAAACACAAAAGTAAATGATGCAAGCAAGAACTAAAGACAAGTATTTTGAAAAACTCTTGCTTTCCTTACTTTCAAGTTTGTACAATGACCTCAGAAAAAAGTCGAGCAAAAAGCAAAAGATATCAAGCTCGGTCTATCCGAGCAAAAAGCAGAAAGGAAAAAAGGAAAAAATTCTATTTTTCTCCCCCACTGCGTTCGTCATCTTCATCATCATTGTCATTGCCCTTGCCAAAGTCGGGTTGAATACTGGAGAAGTCCACCCCCGGAAAGAGTCGTTGGGCCTAAGCTCGGCATTTCTCAAAGCCCTTCGTGAACGATCGGTCGTGTTCTCGGTGAACTTGTCCTTGAACTAGTCCTAGGAGAGGTATTCCTCAACCACTAATGGCCTTCTCCTCAACACAGGCGACCTGCTCCTTGGCCCCAACAGCCTCCTGCTCCACCATAGCGGCTAGCTCCTTAGCCCCGGCGGTCTCTTGCTCGGCTTAAGCAAGATTTACAAAAAGCTCCCGACCTTCTGCTCGGCAGCTAATAAGTAATAAATAATGCGTAAACTAACCCCTTTCTCATTGCACTTATCATTATTTTCATGCACATATTTTGTAAATTTAACCATAAAAAGATGTATTCTCCTTCACCATTGCATTTTAATAAATTATCAGAAGTGATTCGAGTTTGATTGATTTTTTTGTCATATAGATCGAGTCTAATATGTGCAGGTCGAGTCGAACACATTCCATCTTAGGCTAGGACCAAGTCCAAGGTGAAAGGACGACCAAGTCTAAGATTTCCTTGTCATCATGGCCTCTTGGAGGCGTGAATGATCAAATTAAGAAAGGGTGGAGGCGAGATCCCATCTCTAAAAACGTAACAGCCATATTTGGAAATTATAAGCCTGTACAAGTATTGGTATTCTACCCGTAAATTTTGACATACATCTCTCATTAAGCTGAAATTGGATCCGTTGGAAAGTTATTTTAAAAAGGAACAAAAGTGTCTCTAATGAGGATTTCAAAATTTGGATGTTTACTAGGTCAAAAGTGGATCGCAATTAGAGACACGAAATCGGGGTGGATTCTGTGGTGATTCTATTCCAAATCAAACTCTGCTTCGTGGATACATCATATTAATTATTTTTCTTTTGTACAGGATGAGGGAGCCACCCCCTGCAGCCTTCCTCAAAGTCCTAGCAGCCAAATTAGGTGTGGACTCTTCTGATTTTTGTTCAAATCAAGCCGTGATCTCCAAAAGATGTTGTGTTGATTTTTCTCTCGAGAAATCAGTTAATTTCTTTCCACACCGGACCAACACCCTCCCTATAAATTGAGGGGCGTAGAAGCAAGAAGAGATGTTAGAGAGAGGAGGAAGAAAAGAGGAGAAGCTAGTCCTGATGGAAGAATCTCTCTGTGCTGTTGTTGTCCACATCTACATGAAGGGTTGATCTCTTCACTAGGGCAGGATGAAGCCCTAATAAAGGCAACAATGGTTTTGTATTTTTAATTTCTGTTCTTGGAGTTGTATGAACTGTTTTGATCCTAATGAATATCTTTTTATCTCATATTTAAATTTTATAATTTTAAGTATGATGTTTATACAACTGTTCTTCATGATCACTAAGTAAATATAAGATAGTTCATGCTTAAGGAAGATACGGTGTGCTGCCACCTTAGATTAGGGTAGACATCTCATGCCAAATGAAGATGGATTATTTCTAAATTACTTTTGTGAATTTCTATTTGAATGCTTATTAAGCTTGTAACCAATTTGCATATTAATCCAAAAACGAGGTAAAATACAATTAATCTTTGTTGCTATATTAGTGATGAATTTCTTGCCCTAGGTCCTTCTATTCATAGCATTTTCAATTGCACTTCTTATTACATTACCGTAGTTTAATCTTCTTCACAAACTCTTCTTTACATATTTTTAAGAAAACAACTATACCCCATTTCCTGTGGATCGATACCCGTAATCACTATCCTACAAGATACGTGTTATTGCGTGGTCTTTAAAGTTGACTATCAATAGCCAAGAAGGCCTTCCGAACTGTAGTTAGCAACTGTCCAAGATCATCTTCTAGGTCCGCACAGCCAAGGCTTCAGCTTTCGCTAACTCGATCTTGTCTTCGGCCACTTTTGTCCTCTCCTTGGCAGCCTCTAGCTTCACCTCAAGCTTCGATCCATGCCTCCTAAGCACCGAGATCGACTCGTAGATATAGATGACCTCGTGAGCATGCTGAAAAGAAGAAAAGGGATTAGTAATTAAAGTGAATGACTTAGCAAAAATTTGTAATGGAAAAGAATCTTACCCAGATGACCAAAGTGAAGGCCCCGTCGATCAGCTCGTGCACATTAAAGGAGCGCATGAGCTTCTTGTCGACTTTGAGGGACATAGCTTGGACCACCTCCCTTGCCACTTCGAGGGTTGTTAAGGCTGAGTCAGACTCCTTGACCGACCATCTTGGAGGGTAGACCTTGGAGGCACGGGCCGAGGCCGAAAGGTTGTCCTCGGCTGGGATGGACAAACTCGAACTAGTCTGGGCTGAGGCCGAAAGGTTATCCTCGGCTGGGATGGACGAACTCGGATAGGCCCGGGCCGACGTGTGAGTCACCGACGATGATGGGTGCAAAGGCATAGCAATAGATGGCTGAGCCAAGTCTATCCCCTCCAGAGGGGCCAACTTGATTGGTGATATGATCTCGACCTTGGGGTCGAGATCCACATTCTCTACCTGATTTACCGGCATATTGGGGGAGACCTCGAGAACCGAGGTATCGGAGGAAGCTTCAACAGCAGGGGCCGAGGAGGACTCTCCCCTCGACTTCTTCTTCCTTTGGGGGGTTTCACTCCCAGACACCGCGACCAACCTCTTTCGTATCTTCTTGCAGATTAGCGCTAGATCAGTCTTCATTGTTGCAACAACTGCAAGGCCCACGATAACATCAAAGAAGAATATGAGGAATGAAAAGATAGAGAAAACTCAGAAGAAGGTTACCCTGACGGTTGGCTGGGCTCAGACCGATGATGATCAGCGTCTCCTCGGACAACAATTCTTGCAATACAAAAATTTTGGATCGAGATTTAAGAAGTGTGTCTAAGGATCCTTGATCATCGCCAAACAACCTCGGGGAGATTCAAAGATCTCTGAGGTGAAACCACCATGGCTGCTCAGAGGAATGAAGAAGAATCCCCCTTTCCATCCATAGGAATACCTAAGTCAACTGGTGGCCTTTTCAAGGAGAAAAGTACCGCCGGTTGTAGTCCCAAGAAATCCTCTTCAGAGTGAAGCATCCCCTAAGAGGAAATTCGAGGCTCAGATGTTCCATAGAAGGCAAAGAGGAAGAAAATCGACGAGGACCTGCCAGGAGTTTGAGACCAGCTAGGGTGGGACAAGGCTATAAATCCTCAACAGCTGAACAAAGAAGGGGTGGAGGGGGTTCTAAAGAACTGAGGAGCATTACAAATGGGGCCAGCCTGGATGTGCGTCCCGTGCGCACGGATCGTGGGTCCTGCACCATGCGAAAGGCCGCCCGATGAGCCCGGGACTCGCATCCTGGCCTACACAGGTCATGCATCTCAGCCGTCTGGGTCACACGTCCCAAGAGGGCAGATAGAATCCACCGAAGTGCTGCGCACGGCTGCCGTGAGGGGTTGACGATGCTCGAGTGGCGCAGCGGCATGGCGCGCGGGCTAGCTTCGTCGAGGCAGAAGAGTGTGGCACGTTTGCCACGAGCCAAGGGCCTCCTGCGTCCCATGTATGGAGCCCGCAGTTCGGGCCGGCGCGTGGGGCCGGCTTGCGCTCCTTGGACTCGTATCCCTGTTCGCCATCCCTGCATATCATGCCAGTGGGCCGAGGCCATCGACGCGCTGCTCGCGGCCTCCGCTTGGGTCCGACGGGGCACTTGCTGATCCAAACGAGGGAGGTAACCTGATCCGAACAAGGGAGGTAGGGTTGCGTAGCCTTTGTCATGATCGTGAAACAAGAGAGAGGAGATTGAAGGACAGTGGGATTTAATGGGAAGAACCCTCTAAAAATCTGGTGGACTCTCTATTACAAGAACTATTTCTTTGCCACAGAGGCTAACATTGCCCTCTAAAACTCCAAAACTCCCCCCTCCCTTTATCCCTCCGGACTCCGGCCTTTATTTGTCTTCCCCTCTTACATGGGACTCGGGCACGACATTCTTCCTCTCACATGGGACTTGGGCACGACGTCCTCTAACTATCCAAGACTCTCTCTTGAGTGCTGGAGGTTGTCCCAGATCACTTGCGGAATGACAACACACGCCAACTGCGACCTCCGATGGCCCACACCGGTGGCTCGAGTTGAAGGCTCGCGCTGCAACTGCCCCCTACCACCACAGCGGGGCATCCGCCCAAAACCCACCCCAGAGGTTCTAAAGTACTGAGGAGCATTGCAAATGTGGCTAGTGGGGGGGGCGCTCCAGGCACACCGTCGCGCATCTTGCACTGCATAGAAGGCCGTCCGGCGCACCGAGGACTCACATCCTAGCCCACATGGGATACGCGTCCCTGCCCGCATGGGATGCATGTTCCGGGCGGGCGGTCAAAGCAGGCTGAAGTGCTGCACACCGCCGCCGCAAGGGTACGACGCCAACGCCCGAGTGCCATGCCTTTAGAGTCTCCTCGTACAAGTCAAGCCGAGAAGGAGGGGGACTAGTTTCCCAATCATCGAGACCGGCGAGCTCAAAGGTGAACTCGGGATGTATAAAATGTTAGGCTCGGACGAGGTCCATTTCCTCTTGGGTGAGGATGGATACCTCGTACTCTGGCCCGATCAGACCTCGGGCTCGACCGAGCGCCACCCGAGAGCTTGAACACTTGGGCAGATTTGCAAATAAAGCAAGAGTACAAATTGAGGGGGGGTTACCCATATATAAAGACACAGACAACCCTAATTAAAGCAATGGTTTGGCTACCCGAGCAGATTCAGCCATGTATCAGCTCGAGATATAATAGGGGTGATTCACCAGGATCACTGCATTAATAGTACCTCAAAATAACCACATAATAATGTTGCCTCGAGATAGCCCAAATATAGTGACGCTTCGAGAAGTCAACCGACACATTTAATGCTCTCTGACAATAGCCTTATCTTCGATCGAGATGACAGCATAACTTCTGTCGCCTGAGCTGGATGCAGCTTAGCCTCGAAAATGGGGGATAAGTGATGGAGAAAATGTTGGACACCTTGACCTCAGACCAGACAAACCTCCTTGATTTCGGTGTAAATCAAGGTGAGTAACTTTGGCAACAATCGAGTAGCCAATCAGCCGAGGAGCCAACTGACACGTGCTGATAAAGACTATTGTTTTGGCAATCGACAGTTGTGGCGACACTGTTGTCGGGATATGATTAGCATCGTATGCCACCCATGCGGAATGATGCCCACGTTGTAAACGTACAATTGGCCATTAACACACATCGCATCAGCTCAGGTAACGACAAAATAGACTGTCCCTTATAAAGCGGCAGTCCGAGGGTCCTCATGTATGTGATATTATGTTATATTCATTCAGAGAGAACTCAATTTTACTAAAATTTCTTCCTTCCATACTATTGCCTCTCTCTCTCCTAACTTAGGCATCGAAGGATCTCCCGCTAGAAATTTTCCGGCAAGCAGACTTCTTGCAGGCCAACTTCGGAGGAGATCCACTCTTCCGCACCTTGGATGCCTCATGTAGCTCAGTTTCCACCGATCTCAGGATCAACTGAGTTGTGCTTCGACCTCGATCCGAAATTCTGCAGCAATACCAGCATGGATCCTCATAATTATGGACTCATAAAATTAATTTATCGTTTAGATTCAAGGTTGAACCTTAAATTCCACATTTAACTGTGCTGATTACTGGAGCACCAACCGACCAGTTTTTCTCCTCAATTGAACTAAGACGAGGGTATCCCGTCTCCATTCGTCTTCACTTTCCATATTAATATCTTATCTAGATCCGTATATACAAGCTATAGTTATTGATGGAGCTTTGAATGATCTGCTCTTCGTGGTGAATTCTATATTACGTAACGCTAAAGCTGTAAAATATTATGATTGCTTATTGCCAACAATCTGGGCGAAGTATGATCTTGGAGAAGTCAATATGCTTCAGCCCAAAGACTCATGACAAGCTTGACAATCAAATTATTTATCTGCTAGGAATACAACAAAAGAGTAGCATTTGGAATTGTCTCTGTGCTTCTCTATCTGGTTTACGACTCGATGTCTGATCTTAATCCCTTGTCTGAAAGCTTAATGCCCGGTTGGAAGGTTGGAAGTGAAAGTCTTGATCACGGGCCAGAAGAAGGTTAACTTTGATTGAATCAGTACCATCACCCACTCTCATCTACTTAATGTCTAGTTGTTCAATTCCTGTGGCTGCAATTGTACTATAAATCCACTGTAGACTCCTAACTCGTTATACTGTGCGACCTGTGCGTCGACAAAGAGGATCAGGATGTGCAGCACGTAACGGTAGATTGCAAATTAGCAGTAGTTGGAATCTATTTGTTAAGCTTCCCATTCTACTTGACTTTAGTTCTCCCAAGGACCTTGGAATACAGGAATTTAAATCAGGAGATCAGGAGTCAAATCTTTTGCTAGATTGCTCCTCTGGAATGCAAGAAATGAATGAGTGTTCCAACCAGCAATCTTAAATGAGAATTAATGACGACTTCAGCACACACAGTGGAAACTCTTCAACATGAAGTCTCCGGCGACTTCAAGGCAGCAGCACAAGATGTGTCCCTCCTGATTTGTTCTGCGGGTTCCATCTCATCCGCCAATCAGTGCATGACATGTCAGCCAGTTCACCCGAGTATCCCAGTGACAGGTCTAAAACTAATTCATGCTAGGTTTGATATAAATAGTAGCCAGTAGTTGGAATATATATGTATATTGCAACGGATGGAGTTCTACTAGAGTGGGTGCAGCTTGGGTGCAACGGTGGGCACCAACCGCTTTATTTTTATCAAATATGGTTCAACCACTGACCCTATCTTTCCACAATGATCTCTCTGTGGTTATATATGATGAATGCAGACACTCATCGTTCTCACCATGCTCTCTCTTTTCTCACCATGGCAGCAGCAAGAAGAAGAGTTCGTCCAATGATGGAGTTCAGTTTGGCAGACTCCAACTTCGACGCCATCCATCTACTTCCTCGATCACCAATTCTGGCTACGAGTGCTATTTACTTGCCCAGAGCACGCCAAGATTACACAATGAGGCAAGCTTTTCTTCGCAGCTACCAATTTACTGTCAGAGAGAGCTTCGGCGAAAGGCTCTGGCGGAGTCTGAAGGAGGTTGGTCCGACCGGGAAGACGGTTCTTTCGGAGGTTTTTGATGGGGTGTTCCATGGAAGGTTTGGAGTGAGGGTGTTTCGAGCTTTTCGCTTGAGACTGCCTCGCTCGGCAATGGATCCACTAAGATGCTTCAAGCCAAGGAAGCATGGCTACTTGGAGGATCTTGTTTGATCTTAGGTATCTATGTACAAATTTGATGTTTTAAGGGCGGTGCTTGCAATTTTTGTTCCTAGTATGCATGTATTTATATGTTGGTATGGAAATGGGCACCCCGTTTCACTTGTGTATAAATATGTGTATACATATGCATATATACATACATATGTATGTATGTATAAACAAATCAGGAGAAAACTAAGTTAGTAGCCCTTGAATAGGAATTGGAATTTGGAGACAGCAGTAATGGCTAACACCGTTCTGGACTTGATTGCCGCCATTTGATAGTCATGCTAGCTCATTTGCCTTGTAGCCTCACAATGCTCCATGTACCTACATAATGATGGAATAATTAAATTTTAATCATAAATCATATCTTGATTCGCTAAATCCATCTTGAACTCTAAGATGCATGCAATCTGATCCGCAACCGCGATCAACAAGAAATAACTCTGATATAAACAGAGATTCGCAGAGTGGTCTTCTGGAGAGAGAGCTCTTAATACGTGTATTAAAGAAGGGGTCTAATAGGCTATTTATAGCCTTTTCTAGGGACCAAACGCCGTGGATGGTTACACCCGTGAAGAGTCACCCTCCAACAAGATACCCCTTCACTACTGCAAAATTACCTAAATACCCTTAAAATCATTAGAATTTACAAAATTTAAGGGACGCTTGTCAAATGTGGGTTCTAATTAAATGGGATCATGATTTAATTAAACGGGATCCCACGCATAACAGGCTGCATCCTGGGAAAACAAGTAGAAGACAACCTTCTAGAACTTATCATCAAACATCTTAAAGCCAGCATTAGCTATTCGTGGCTCAATTATTGTTGATGAGAATTGGAGGCTCGGTTATGAGCAAGCTAAGGTGTCTTTTTTTTTTTTTGGGGGGGGGGGGGGGGGGGGGGGGGGTGAGCAGGTTAAGAG
>JAOXJJ010001007.1:8462622-8478588 GCA_025769935.1 Phoenix roebelenii
GGGGGGGGGGGGGGGAGGGCGGGTGTAGAGCAAGTTAAGATGCTTATAGATAACAACTCAAAACCTCATCTAAAAAGACTAACTGAAAAATATTATTTAAATTTCTTAGTCCAATATATGTACCCAACATCTATCTAATACATTATATTTAAGCTCTAGAAAATGTACCCATGCTACAATATCTTCCAATCTATATAGACCATGGAGTGGGCTTGCTCTAATATCATTTATAACAACCTAGAGCTAAAAGATATTATTTGAGTTTTTTAATTCTATATAAATACCTAAGATCTATCCAGTACATCGCAATTGTGAAACTAAATACATGCCCACGAGTGCTCGCATATTGTAAGCCTGATTAACCAAATATAATATGATAGCTTTTGTTGGTGGTTGAGCCCAAACAGAATGAGTGCATTTTCTTGGGGTAACTAAATAATGGACTAGTTAAGCCAGTAGAAAAGGTGACGATAGTAACAGTTAAAACAAGTCTACCATTTCCCGTTCTTCCCCCATTCTCAATGAAAGAAGTGTGGCATGGTTTTTCAGAAAAATGGATATAAATAAAAGAAGCGCAAGCTATTAGGCTTACAATTGCTTAACGATCCATTATGTACTCAAAAAAAAAAAAATGTTTGAGGATAGATTGATTGACTGGCAGCTGAGGAATGAAAGTTGGAGATCGCACACCAGATTTCTTTTGACATCGGATAAATTAATGATGGACCCCGTGATTATAATTGCATTCACCATTAACCCTCAATTTCTTGGACTTTGAAATTAGCTAATAAATAATACCTAAATGGAACTTAGAAATTGATACATGATTTATATGATCTTTAATTCACTCCAACAAAATGTTGCAAATTACTGGTAGCTTAGATGGATAGCTTACTACAACAAATAATACACCATAATGCTATACCTAACTTGCAATATCCTTTCTAGGTATAAAAGATGGAGTTCAAGGCTAGTCATGTTACTTTAAGATTTGAAAGTTGGTTGAGGCGCATGAGCCACCACTCACTACTGACCGTTTGGACTGACCGTTAGCTAAACCTAGAAACATGAAACTGGCGGGTAATTTTGAAGTCAAGAAATGAGCAACGAAAGGAAGAAAAAACATTCAGTCTTAGAAGGAGAAAACCCAACAAGATGAAGGTTGAGTGCCCTCTCCAACTAATGAACCCTGAATTGGCCTCATCATCTTCCTCTTCTCCTCCAACGCCACCATCTCCTCTCCCTGTAAGTGTCGGACCAGGCAATCGCAAGTATCCATTCTCTCCTTCGTCATCGCCATCGCCGCCATTCTCACCACCCAATCGCTCATCACCGGAGACCTCACCTCTCTTGCACGAGCAATCAGCAGAGCAGCACCAAGAACCTTCCGCTTTCTCTTTGGACAAACTCCTTGAAGAATCTGGTCCTTCAAGAAGCTGGTGCCATTTTAGAAATTTGTAAGTTGGAGAAATTTTCGATTTCTTTTGAGCTTATAAATGAAAACCATGATCATGGAGTATGAATATTTTGGTGTCATACCAATGAAATGTAGATATGGTCTAATGTAGTTAGCTTGAGCAATTTGATCTTTAGCATTTGCATAAATATTTTATGCTATGTAACACGAGTCATAAATTTCAATTATCAAATAAAATCACAAAAGGATGCTTAAATTGGTTTGTGCATTACCAACTAAATCTTTGATTGTCATAAGAGATTAGCATAACCTCTGACCCACTGCCACTAGATTAGCCTATAAAACTCACGTTATGATTTTTGCTTCCTTTTATGACTTGCTGCCAAATGGTGCTAAGCCTTCGGACTTTTTTTTTTTTTTTTAGGCTTGTTTTGAGGTCGACATCAAACATTTGAGATGCAATTTTAGAATCCCCAATCTCTCTTTCTTTCATCTTCTGATTAATCTACTCAACCCAAAGCTCCGAGTTTGACCCAAAAACTTGAACAAGTTATTAAAATCTCCGTTTGGTACTACGGAAATAGGAAATAAAGCCAGAGCTAATGGGACGTATCTACTTGCAGTTTGGAATGGCTGATGCTGAGATGTTGCTGCTGTTGCTGCTCCTCGTTGTGATAGGCAGTAAATTCTTCAACTCCAATTCTAGAAAGATTTGGTGTCAAGCTGACCTGCAACTGTTGGGAGATTAATAAAAGGGAAGGTTCATGTTTGATCATGCTGTTATGGATGCTAACCTACCAGATTTTTTTCTCTCCAGTTAATTGTTTATGACGATGGAAGCTTGATGAATGGCTGTGACCATGAAATTTCATTTTCCGTACGGATGATTGAGCTAACCGGAGCCATCAGTGGTTTAAGATGGTGGATGGTTTATAAATGGCTGTGACTATGATCATGTTCGTCTTGAAACATTCAGAAGTGGAGGGTTTTGAGGTTCCAAGATTTGCATATAATTGCATTGTATAAAATAATTGATAGTTTGCAATAACCTTAAGTAACATAATTTTCATAAAGATTGTTTTGCCACCTTGCTAAAAAAATTGAGATCCGTGTAACAATTTTTTTTAAGCTAAAATCAGATTTATTATAATTACGTTGATGAAAATCAGAAAATAAAATATACAAAATAATTAAAAGAAATATCCGTTACAGCAGTAACAAATTCTTTTCTAATACTGAACGTTAATCTCGAGTTTTAAGAAGTGACCCAATTTCTACAAACAAAATGAATATCAAGCTTGCTAATGCAAAGGAATAGCAAAGTGTCCTCCGGTTTCAAAGCAATCTCCTTATATGTCTAATTTATGTAGAAGAGTCGGCCCTTCCAATATGTTTCACCTCACCAAAAAAACTCTCTCTCTCTCTAACCAAAAGGAATTCTCTCCAACTCTTCGTACATCTGTCTTTCCCCTTGTTTATAAAACCACATTCTCTCCTAAAAAGACAAATATCAACATCTTATACTAAAAAGCAAAAGCATCAATATTCCACTCTAACTAAAAAATAAACTTAAATATATTAAGCCTAAGGGTCAACCTAACACTAGAATAAGCTAGCACAAAAAGAACAAACTATTCCAACTATATTAGACCCTAGGTTACTAATATCCAACATCCAATGACTTGTTTTCATCTACTTCTTAGACATCAGTCTTGACCATTACATATCCTCAGTCCGGCTGGAATAGACCTCCAAGAGAAGATGCTGGAGAAGCGTATGAGAGTTGGGGGAGGCAGTGGTTGTCCATAGTTCTTGCAATTCCAATGTTTTCAGGGTCTGAAAAGTTTGGGGTCAGGGTACCGACTGGCATTCATAGTCCTAGTCCCCCAATAAACATCTTTGCTCTGCAACTGGCAAATTAATGGAGAATGAAATGGAATAGCCAATGGCTTCAGAAATCCAAAGACCCTTAGAACATAATTAAGCAGCAGATTTGCCCTTCATGTTTGTGTTTAATTCATGTTGGCATCGCACATAGGCATTACATTAACTTGGGTACAGGTCTAGAATGATTTCACCTTGGTATGCCTTGGCTGGATAATTGCATGCTATCTTCACTGCAGAAAATATTCAAGAAAATAAGGTTAAGAAAGCACAAGAAAACATCCTTCAGACGGCAACCACATGCTCAGCATCTTCCATCTAATGCACAGACACCAGTGTGTCCTTTAGGAATTCAAACTTGATTCATAACAGGTAACATCAAACTGAAAACCAGTTATAACATATCAGAAGCTCTGCAGATCTTTTGCCATTATATTTAAAATGTCTATGAAGATAGGATGAAGATAAAAAAGTTAAAACGGCTTTTTCAGAAGATCATCAACTTCTCAAGAATCCACACTACTATGGTAATTGGACTGTTTTGCTATGAGGCAGTTTTCTTTCTTTTTTGCCCTTTTTTTTAGAAGAATGCTATGATGCAGTCTTTTAAGTGCTTCTCTATGCCTGGATGATTGTTGAATACAGAACAGCTTTAAAGCCCTCATATACTATGACGGAAATAATATGGTAAACAAGGTGGCACCCCTCATGAATCGTAGTGTTTTCGCATGAACAACAATGCCTGCCACATGGTTTTTATATATAATTTGCTAAATTCTGACCTGATAAAGCACCAAAATCTGACTTAAAGAGCTGGATGAATTTGTTGAAATCATGAGCGGCGGTTGGTAGATTTTTGGTTTGCTCAGACTGAATGGTCGGCTCGGGGTAGAAAATTCGATTTGCGAACTGAAGGTTGCCGAACTTGATCCAATGAGGGATTCTCCGATGACTAAGTCAAACTAAGCTCTAATGGAACAATGCAGATCTCAGAGTACGAATTGTACAAAGTGGAGCGGAGTGTAGAATAAGTATACTCGGAGATTCTCCAGGTTATGTATACATAGAAGCAAGGGCAAGGAGCCATTACCCGAAAAGAGCGGAGGAGTTGAAACGGATGGATGTGTTGTAACTATCCAACTATGCGAGACAAGCTATAACCATCCTGCAACGTGCCTCTTAAGTGCGCGCAGGTATAATCGCCCTCCTTAATGGAGCTTTAACTGCTTTTAACGTCCTTTGATTTAGGGATATATGTCAAGGTCGGCTGGCAACGGATATAAGCGACAAATCCAGACGACATTAGTGATCCAAGCTAACACAGACACCTTTCACGTAGGGATGCCAACTTTAATTTCTAGCCCTTAAAAGAAGTAGATTTCTATGTTGAGAACTGTACCCATGAATCGTGATATGCTGCGAAAAAGCAACAAATCTTTGCCCCCCGGAAAGCCATTTTCAGACAGAAGCAGGGATCGGCAACAAAGACACAACCAAACACAAAACACTATCGAGTAGTAATTGATCCCTGGCTAAGAATTGATGACAAGGAAAAGCGCCCATAAGCCTTACAATGAGGAGCATGCAACAAGAAATATGGCATGTCAGACGAGGAAAGACATGCAAGAGTATGGCTCACTGTCAGCCATTTGTGGATAGATTTTGTTGTGAAACAAAAGCACGATAGATATTAGGAAAATGCCAGTTTATCAGATTATTAAAGTTTATTTTTGGGTGATTATATAAGAGATCGAGGTTCAAGTTCTACCTTTATTACAAGTAACCAGGGAAAGCCTCTATTAATGGTCTATCTCCTTTTGTGTAGTCTATTATTTATGAACCTCTCTTTGAGCAACCCCAAAAAAAACTGTAACTTAAAAAAATAATAATAAAATCAGAGTTATATCGCTCTAAAATATAGTATTTTATTTTAATATGCTGATATTTTTTGGGAATTATGCATACTGAATATTGGGATGATCAGAAAGCATGTTTGTATGTCATATCGTGTTATAGAAGCTAAAAACCATTATTACCATATGAAGCAGAAATTATTTTATTTCTACCAAGTGAAAGAGTTGATCAGACTAATAAATAATAAAAAATGGAGTAATCAAGGTCATTGAAGAAGTTCACTTTGCCTTCTTCATCTTTTAAATATCCTAGGTTGAAAATAACAAGAGAAGAAAATAGTGATTCACTTAATTTCTGAAACACCCTTGCACCCAATGCCAGAGCTAAAGATGATGTGGTTCTCATATGAAAGGTTCAGTAATATTGGTCTTCTGGCCATCTTGACAGGCAACAAAAACCAACGCGAACTAAGATACTAGTTCATCTAAATCGAGATGGAAGGCTGATTAACGTGTTTTTGACGCATTGATTTAGTATTTAATTTTCAAAAGTTAATAACATAATAACACAATCTCACCTGTTTGAAAGTATAAGAGTTTGAAGTGGATCAGGCAGCAGACTCACCCAGAAAGCCTAATTATAAAATTCATGTGCAGAATATTAAGATGCTAGGAAGTTGAAAAAGGATAATATATAATCCTAGGCAATGTTTACTAGAGGGAATAAGTGTTGGAGTGATATCCCTTGTACTGTAGAAGGAATAGGCTATTCTGTTGTGTAAGTCTTCTTTTAGAGTTTGGTTGGAAGTATAAGTGCAGGAGATTAACGATGGCATCGACTTTTGTTATGATTTACATTTATCTAATGACAAAATTGCTCTCTCACCTTCTGGTGCGTATAAAGAATGGATAGGAGCAAAAAATAGTAATTGGAGGGGATAAGTTCTCCTATTTCGTGGGATATGGTGGAATAAAATTATCCCTTCTCTGTCTTACTCTTTGCACCTATCCTGATAGACCTATATTCTGGGACATTTTTAAGGTGTTTGGCAGGATATCCCTCCATTAAGAAGATATTCTCCCGTTTATCCTCTCTCTCGCACAGCCTTAGATAGCCAGCCATAGAGTCGAAGTCAAGAAGGAGCTCATCTTAAAAGTCACAAGTTGCTTCTAAATTCTGAATAAAAGTAACATAATTTCATGAGAATCAAAGATTGGACTTCAGGTATTTTAATATTTAGTTATTTATTTATTATTGACAATTGTAAAAGGCTTGACCCAGACCTAGCCCATTGCCAACCCTATTTATGCCTCTGTCATTTGGCTATGTGCCAACCACCAAGATCATTTTACTTTTAAGTGAGAGCACTTACAGCTGCCATCCAAATGTTTCATCCATGTCATTCAAATTTGGCCTGCTTGAATCTTTGTAATACTCCGTATTAAATAAGCTAAATCTTTGCAGCATCTGCTAGTCATCTAGATAATCTCACCGGTCTCGATAGAACACTGCATCAGGTTCTTCAATCCTAATCAGCTCTCTGATACTACCTAGTGCCAAGTGGATTAACATGTACCCCGTTGTGTTAATAGGTATACAACATCTCTACAAAGAGAATGCTGCAAAAATAAATTCAATAGATGCCCTCTGTTGGAGTTTTTCATGCGTTAGGGCAAGCAAGATAACCCGAAATAAGGGGTCTTGGATTTAACCTGAAGGCTGAAATAAATAAAAATATCTAAAGAATATTTGTATAAAAAAAGTGAGAAGAACATCTGAGAATTGATTTCAAAGGAGCTGGTCCTGAAACGAACATTTTAGGGAACTAAATATGCACAAAGATGATAACAAACATTGATGGGAAAAAGCTTGCTTCATGTTCTCAAGTTTTCAGGACAACAAATCATCCCAGATAATTAAATTGCGGTAAGGTGCATTGATATAAACGAACAAAGCTAGGTCAAACTCAAGGTGTGTAACAATGCTGTCCACGGTAATATCCGTCAATGCCATGTTAACAATGTATTGTAACTACAACCAGAGGAGAAGGAAGACTGTATAAAGTTACAAGCTGCCGATTTAAATTACACCATGTCCATTCTCATAGATTTCACAAAGTCTTCCAACTCGAGCAGTAGAATTATAGAAATAATAGGCTTTACAGAATTCACAAGCGAGCACTTTGAGGAATCAGCTGTTGACTGAAGGTTTATCACACTTTCTTTTCAGGCATGGCATTAGCTTTTTCTTACTGGCACCGTCTGTGATGTTGACTAGTTGATAGAAATGCTATTACTCATTCAATGGTAGAGCTACTAGAACCAAATGCGGCTTCAGTAAGGCTGAAACTTCCTAGTAGCCCTCAACTGCTGTATCCTTTTCTTGTCCTGCTCGAACTTGCTCTGCAGCATCATGACCTCTGCGAGACAAGTTATAGATTGAAAATGAACGAATGAATGAAAGAGCAAAACCACAGTACATGCTTCCAGAGAGTAGTACAAGCAACTTAATCTGTGAAGGCAGAAATCACTAAAGGAACCATGAGCAGGATACTTTTATTATTGGACAAATGTCAAAACATATTTGCAGATTTCTGCTCCAGATCCACTCACTCAATTAAGAAATTATGTTTAGACCATAGGCAACTGATCGAGCAAAAGAGTAGATAGTGAGTATAGATAACATTTATATAAATTATGTATCTTCCCACTCCCCTTGACCTACTAAGAGATCACAATCACATCATGAATTAAGTCTATATATCTGTAAGGCTAACAAATACCTAAAGATACAACTGCAGGTCAAAGGAGAGAAGAAAAAAATTAAAATAAATTTTCTTCATTTGATACTTGTGCAACTATGAAATTAAAATAATATATAACTAGGAAAAGAGACAAGCCTTATCCAAGTTTCTAACTACACTTCCTATCAGAACTTTGCAGCTCTAACACCTGTCATTTGAGCTCTCTTGTCCACCTTTTTCTTCCTCCTCTCGTTTGAGATAGAATTAAGCACTCGAGCACATCTATTAACCCTTGGAATTCATTGAAACCTCCTTTCCGTATGGAATTAACAAGACAATAAACATTTAAATGTGTCTGGTTGCAAATATATTGTGACATTTATAAGTGCATGTGCATATATTATGACAAATAGTAATATCACTTATACAGTTTTAACCAAATAAAATTGCAAAATGCAGATGTTTTCGGTGAAATTGACGTACCATTCCTCTGGGCTTCCCGTCTTTGGAATCTGTAAAAATTCAGAGCAACTTCTTTTTTCTTTTTGGCCATTTTATCCATCACAGCAGCTTGGGCAACAGAACCCACAGTTATTCCAGTTTCGGAATCAGTTGTTTTCTTTCTACCTTTATGATGCACCACAACTGTCCATCCTCCTCCTGCAGCACATGCTCCTCTTTCTTTCCTTTCCTGTAGATACCAGTTCAGGAATTATAAGATGTAACAATTCTTGAAAGGCAAGCTATGGAAGACATACAAAACTTCACTTATTAGATCATTGACATGACATTTATGAATCAGAAAGCATAGAATTTCTTTCTTTAAGACTGAAATTGAAGAAACTGATGACAATGTGTATATGATTATTCAAAGAACACGTTTCCATTACGATTGTTTCAGTTCGAAGATGTCTAAAAGAATCATGTATAGAATAAAAAAAATGCAAAATATGTACCTGTTCTTGTTGCACCTCATAAGCAGTTATAAACTCATCTATTCTTTGTTGCAGTACCTTCAAGCCCGGTCTGCTCTCCTTGTAACTAATAAGCCATTCTGTTAAGAGGATCCATGTCAGTCTTACTCCATAAATTGAATGAATTGTTTTCAGGATAAAATGTACTGTATTTGATAAATGAAAAAAATGGATTGGAACACATAAGTATGAATATTTTGAATCAAATGGATGTCATAACCCTTACCAACAAGCTATATCGACAAATTGGCTAGCATTTATTGTTTAGAAATAAATGAACAGATGGTCCATCAAACACTGCACTCTACTTTTCAGAAACCCAACAAAAATTATCAAGAGATAGTAACAGATTTGCAAAATTGAAATCAGAACCTATAAGTCATTGGAGGAATTGAGCTATCTTATCTTTCAAATAGCAAAAAAAATAGGTTTATTCAACCACATAAGTCAGCAAGGAGCACCAATTCTAAAGTAAAGACTACAGAGAACTTGATACACCAAATGCCAAAAACTGTTTATAAAACTGGCAGAACCAATGCGTATCAAGACAAAACAGCTTGTCAATAATCAATAAATGACTAATGATTTTGTACTAAAAAAACAGAAAGAAGAAGAAGAAGAAGATCGATGTGGTTACCTTACATGGTTATTAATCATGGATATTAACTTTTTATCATGTCTTAATCGGTCAGGAAAGCTGAAAGAGTAGTCACAAGAATTTCAAGGATAGAAGTACCTAAATCATGAAAGCATGGAAAAATGAGAAAAGGGAATACAATTGGTTGACAGCACATGATAAGTACAACAGTACAGATTGATCAATAGGATATGCCTGGAAAATAATTATATATATATATATATAGATATTTATATTATCTGTGTGTGTGAGTGCGTGTGCATGTGTGCACGCAAGTGAACTTTTGTGCACACATGTGTGCATGTTTTGGGGAGGTGGACTACACAAATTTCATTAACTCCTAAGGTAGAGTAACAATATTTGGCCAAAATATGCATCCATATAAGTGCCTACGTTACTTTTTGTAAATTGCTGCAAAAGTTACTGGTGGTTCAAGAATTGGCCTAATCATTATGGTTGTTGATATTAAAATTAGGGAGCAGTAGTTTAAATAAATCATTGCTTAATAAATCTGATAATTTGATATATCAATACAAGCTTTTTGCATTCTTAAACAGCATAGTAGATGAAAGTTTTTATCCACCTATACAGAAATAACAATATAGGTATTCAGACATATTTATGTATGGCAGTTAAGCCTTAATGCCTTGCCATTCCATAATTCTCAGAAGGAGATCATCTAGGAAGTTTGACAATCTTGGGCTCAAAGCTTATATATTAGATAGAGGGATATCATTAAGCTTTTCTATTGTCTGCTAAAATGGATGAAAAAACTATTGCATATTAGATTGGTATAATTGCACTGTTACTTGGTTTGAGAATTTGATTGGCACATGGATCACCATGCATATTGGCATATTAGAAACCTGCTAAACAATGAAAAAGTTTTTAAAACTTTTTGTAATTCCCTTCAAACAAATAGCTTAACATTTGGAGTCCACATATCTTAAGGCATTTCTTTATATAAAATATGTTATGTTGTTACTAATGTATATGTCTTAACCTGATATCCATGTTTAAATGGGACCATAAAGCACAACTAGCATAGATATGGCAGAGTATGGTTCAATTGTAATGGTAAAAAGAATAGCAGGCCTATACTTTTCATGCCTCTCGAACAATCTTCCAATTTGCTCTCGTCTAAAAGTACACGAAGATCTTTCTTTTTACTCTCCCCAGCTTTTTTCACCTTCTCTGCAAGGAGTCAGAGATCAAAAGTACATTCTTGTGGCACAATCAAGTTATCAATATTCAAGAATCAAGATTGTACAGGACAATAACGAAGATTGACTACTAAAGTAAAAGGTCAATTTACAACTTTGTTACCTACTATTTAAGCTTATTTCCATATGATGTCTTATTTTATTAATGGAATATTTACATATGATGTCAAACTCCAAAAGTCGCCTGTCTTAGTTCATCCACAACTCAGGTAGGCAAAGATATAAATTAGATACAAAGTAGCTTTCACACATAACAGCAATGAACAAAAGCTCAAGGGAGAATTTCAGATGAAATGTAATCTACCATAAAAAGCATATCCTCCTTCAGCCCAGATGAATAAAGCACAACACTAGATGCATCGAATTTACCAAGTTGAAATTAACAAGCCAAGTAGCACAGCAGGCTATTGCCCCAAAGGTTGTATCTTTCATTCATTTCTAGGCAGTTCCAGGTTTGAACCTTGGGAGCTGTTTTCCCAGGTGTTTGACCTGAGAAATCCTAACTTTATTTCTTTGAAATATGGGTGGTGCCCCATATAAACACTTGTGGATGCTTAAGCACCTGGCAACCATGCAGCGTCCAGGTAATATTGCTATAGTCTCTTGTCACTAAGAGGTTTGGTTCCCAAATAGAAGAGTCCTTGACCAAGAAATCTCTTGAAAGTTATAACCAATTCAGATTTTCTAATTTTGCTCCCATAGAGTCAAGGAATGGTAGCACTTCTTATTGTAAATTTTTTGATCAACGAACAGAGTCATCATGGAGATTGCCAAGGGCACGTGGACAAGTTTTCTACTAGTGGAGATATGCGGATCATTACACTTGTCAAAGTCCTTCAGTAAGAAGCCCCTGTGTCAAGATTAAAAAGGATGATTTGAGCAAAGATTTGATGGGGAAGAGTTAGTTCACGAACGTGAGAAAGGAACATGTGATAAAATGCTCCTAAATTGAGTGCATGGCCCTCTAAAATGAATGTGCTTAGGCAAATGATTTCGTAGCCTAAGCCTGAGGGGGATTGAAGGAGAAACACTATCTTCCAAGCACACAATGAGTGCATGGAATAATGAGGAGAAACTAGAAAGTAATCACTTATAGTAGAAGTTGCAGGAAACATCATCTTCCAAGCCATCTTCACAATATTGAACCTTGAGATGCAATCTAATGCTATTAGGTGGCATGTATCAATCAACCACCACTAAGATCAATTAGAGATCTTTGGATTGCTTGTAGTTTTCAAACTTTAAGAAACTCATTTGGTGCAACATTCTTCTTGTGATGCTCACAGATGGCTATGGAGCCTTTAGGCTGTATGAACTCCATGCGATCCATTTTGGGCAATCAAACATCTAAGCTCAATAACTCCCAACCCTAAGAAGTATATAAGAGTTAGGAGAAGGCATCCATATCTTCAACTATATGGCCAGCCATGAATGAGAGGGCTGGCCACATAATTTTAGTTTACCTCTCTATAACTCCCATGAGAACTCTGTTGACTTCCCTAGAGTTGAAGGGTTGCTAAGAAATGAAATGCTTAATATCTTTCCAAATATTGCTCGACTTCTCCAAGTAGTAATAATTGTAACCTCTAACTAAAAGACAACCTTTACTCATAGTCATAAATTCAGTGTTCGGGAATATTCCTGCAGGATGCAGGATTCAGAAAAAAATCCAGAAAATCCGTCAAACGGTCAGATAACAAAGAATTAAAAAATAATAAAATAAAATAAATATAGTCTTTCTAAAGTAGTTTATTTTTACTTAAGTAAAAAATGAGTATATGATAGACAAAAATAACAAATGATAGCAAAAAATATCCCCACCAGCAATGATATATGGTATCATTAATTTGCAACTCAAAAAATTCTTAAATCAGTCATGAATAATACATGAATTAAACATTAAACTTGTGTATAATTTGAGAATAATTCAATAGCTCTGGATCAATTCATTTTTGGAGAATAATTTAAAGAATCATTCATTCAAGAGAAAACCATAAATAATTCAAAAATTTTCAATAAATTGGAGAATATTGTAACTATGCTCAGCATAAGATAAATAACAAAGCATAAATTTTGTTGATACAAAAACCATAGTCATAGAACCTGTAAAAAACTCAAAAGAAGTGAACAAAAATCATTGAAGCACTTAAATCCACAAATAACCACTCATAACTAAGAAAAAGCAATACTGAAACCCTAGAACAAATTCCAGAAATTCCTAATCTTTAGGTGTGTTCAAGTAGCATTTGTGCTATTTAAAGCTCCTAGAATTTAACAACTAATTTTCCTTTCAAGATTCTCAAGTTGTGTTTCAGGAAAAACACTTCAGTTGTTTCACCGGAATATCCTCTCTCTTTTAACTTGCTCTTTTTCAAATTAACCGTGTCCTTTTGCAACAGTTTGCTGCACGTGCATCTTTTTTGTCTAGAGCAGGAAGGAAAGGCAATGGTCATTATTCAGAATACTTCATAATATTTCAGAAGCACTATCTATTGACTATGATATCGTATGATGATAAGAAAAGAAGATAGAAAGAGAATCTATATCTGTAAACAAATGAAAAAGGTGGAAAAAGGTGCACCATCAAGTTCAATTTTGAGATGGCATAAGTCAAGTTACTCTCATCTACCAAATTGACCAAGACCAAGCATGAGAAGACATAGGCCCTAATCTAAAAGTGATTTCCAAAAAAAAAAAAGAAATATTAATCACCGAAGAAATATATGACAACACTTATAACAAAAAGGCAATCTGTATTCAGAACCACAACACATGTACAAAATGCTAACCACAGAAGAAGCATATGAAACATTTGTCAAAGAAAAAATCAATAGGACAACCTAACTCCACATATATAGATGGAAAGTAAGGTAGCAGGAACAGAGATTGCAAACTAAGCAGCTGCATAAGGAAAAAAAGGAAGCAAATACTCAATTCAAACACTTATACAAACCTTTAGCCATCAGACAATACTTAAGCTTGTTATAAGAAAAACTCAATCCAACAAGCCAGCAATAGCTATCAAGATTCTTCTAAGTGCCAAGATTCTTCCTCTTGCAGGCAATTCAAAATATACTCGAATATGCTATCTTTCTTTTAGTTAATCACCTGTACAACACATACAAAAGTTTAAGAGATTTTTGGTTCAGAAAACATATGTTACATATTTCTAATGGGGATTAATCTAGCAAGCAATTGCTTGGCTCCCACTATATTGTCCTTCTATTAACAAAGATGGAAGATCAATAGACATCACACGAATAGCGGAAGTAATTTACAGTTGAGCAACAAAAACAGCTCACGAACAACACTTGTTTATGCCTTTATACTTCATACCATCAAACTAATTATCTCGCAGACTCGCACTATCACATTATTTATTAAACTCAGAAAACTAACATCTGCATCAGAAACCGCCAAAGAAATTCATAAGTAGTATCCTAAAATCTTAAAGCCCATGGTCATGTGGAACCAAAGCAAAAGAAAGGGACATGCATAGATTAACAAGTTGGTAAAAAGAAATTGTGAAAACTAAAAAAATAAAATAAAATAAAAAATAGAAAATAAATCTTCCAATAGATGGATTCTACACAATTCCTTTTGGCTGAATAAAGGGCTGCGTTATTAGAATTCTTCTGCATCAAAAACAGCTTCAAGAAGTGGCAAATCATGGTTTCAAGATTAACTCGAAATTGATGCAAGTTAATTTCAAGATATTCTAGTCAAAATAATGATTGAAAATCCCAATTATAAAAAAAAAATCCAGAATTCGGGAATTTATATGCATAGTCCGAAGGAGAAAGAAGAAAAGAAAGGGGGAGAGTTTTCAATAAGTCTATAAGATTTAAGACAACACCATTGCCATCTATCTATAAATGCTTTCTCAATATCTTAACATTTAAGTTTTTGGCAAATTTTGATAATAATCTAAATTTTAGATGTTTGAAAAACATAGTATAGATCACCGAGAAGAGAATTTTGTTGTTAACTTATAATATATAAAGCATTTTGAAATTATAAAATCATACAGAATATGATGTTTATTTCATACAAAGTTGATGATTCTTTTTCCAAAGATTCCATCTTATATATCATTGTAAATCAAACAATTGCTTGGCACATACATTCATCAAATTAGTGCATGTTGTGCCGGTACCGGGCCCTAGACCAATTGCCCGGCGGCACAGGTCGGTACAGGCTCGCATTGTGCGGTTTCGGGCCTGTATCGACATAGTAGAAGAGGCGGAAGAGAGGGCAAACGGGAGAGAAAAAGAGAAAAAAGGGGGAGAGAGGAAGGTAGCGAAGGCCGGCACCCCAGGCCGGACTTCACATAAATATCATGAAATTAAAAAAACGGTCGGAGCCATGTTTCGAACGAAATAACTGCGGAGCCTGGAGGAGCCTCCTCTGTGCGGCTCGCCAGCCTCCGTCGGCGGACCTCCATCTCCCTCTCCCTTCCTTCCTCTCCCTCTCCCTCTCCCTCCATCCCCCGCTCGCTCTTTCTTTTTCTCTCTTTTCTTCTCATTCTTCCCCTTCAGCGAAGGGTTTCATTTTCGTTGTTGAAACCGTCCAGATCTGCTGGCAGGACAGCTCGATATGACCGAAACCATCCGATTCGGGACGGTTCCACCGAACTTGCATCTAAACTATTATTTATAGTATTTTTTTCTATTTCAATATGGAAACCAAACACTTAATCCTTTGCTTAAAGCCCCATTCTATATCTTCAATGAGTTCACTAATGTCGCAATAGAAACGCTCACCTCTGTCCCCTCTTGCTCGCACCTTCCTCTCGCCGCAAAGAGGCGCGCAGGTCCTTTCTTTTCTAGGGCATCGAATACTGATCCGAGCTTTTACAGATCCAATGAGTAGGGATGGATGGCAATAGGAGTGAGTACCCCGCTAACCCGATGCAAAATTATAAATTAGGCCATTTGGGTCCTTACTCCCGAGCACCTATTCAATCGGGTCGGCGCCCTCGCTTCGAATACCCATTAGGGATTGTTCTTTGATGGGTTAGCTTTCTTATTGATCCGAGCTTCTTTAGATGAATAAGTTATTTTCTCATAGATAGCATTTATTTATGAAATAGAGAAAAAATATTACTCACCTAAAAGATGGGTAATCATTTTCTTATCAACAGAAAAAATAACTTTTATTTTGTTCCTAAAATACCCCTTAAACTATAATAATACAATAATATAATAATATGCTATATCAGATTATTATTATAT
>JAOXJJ010001007.1:8491952-8521928 GCA_025769935.1 Phoenix roebelenii
TCATCTAGTTTTAACCTTAAACCTAAACATAAAAACATCAAAAAAATATCCAAAAGTGAAAGAACTCCAAAAAAAAAGTGATGATGGGGTCGAAATCAGGCCGAATGTGCCCTATCGGTACGGTATCGGTTCGGCTCAGTTCGGCTCGATTCAACACCGGTACCGTACCGTTACCGGAGCCAACCGGTACGTCGGTATGATCGGTACCACGAACCTTGGTCTTGCTAATATTAACTTCCAGCGTTGGAATTAGCTTCGGTCCAAAGACCAAATTGCAGAGATTGGCAGCATCCACTCAAAGTAGGATTCATGTGCAAGAAATCAAACAGTAATGACATTGTATTCAACCAAGAGCAGTATTTCACATTGTATTCACCTAGAAACTGGGATGAAGACAAAGGTATTGGAAGCTATTTGCTGAAAATCCTGCCAGCATTTCAGATTTTAGACGAACAATAATTGAACAAGGGAACATGCAAATTCCTCACAAATGAAGGTCTAAATCTCACCTCTATCCAATATTCACAGTTTACCTTATGCCCATGCAAAACAGCAACCAAGAAAAATCAAATGAATGGGCATTTCTCAGATTCTCATCCAGTGAAACATGAAGATTTCAAGCAGGTAAGATCTGCTGTCAATCAAAACTAACATAAGAATATGAAATGTACCTCAAAGTGGGGGCTTCGTAGGCAGTGGCTTCTTGGACGACCCAGGATTCTTTGATGACGCTGGCTTCTGTTCAACCTCAGCAGTCCTTTTCTTGTCCTTTCTTTCCCTCTTCTTCAATGCATTCATGTGAGCTTTAAGGACTGTTGCATAAGAAGCTTGGAATTTCTGGTGATCCTTTGCAGAGAGCTAGATCATGTATTCCAATGACGAGGAAACATAAGTGAACAAGCATTACTTGAATAATATTTTAAGATAACAAAAGTGAACAAGCATTACTTGCATAATTTTCTAAGATATATTTTCCCCTGTGCATTCTAATTTTTCAGTAACGAAAAAGAAATCTACTAATAATAAGCGTATCCAAATGTTCACAAGTGAAACATTTAAAACTAAAATTAAAAGATAGTTTTGGCAGAAAAATTTATACAGCAACGTCAAATAAACCATGAAAGAATTTTGGGTTGGGTTGTTGTTGGGATGGAAGCGGAAATTCTGAACCTGCTCCCTCTAACCCAAAGTTAAGGAGGTTAACAAACTTATGTCCTAAAATATCTGGCTAATGAAATTATCCTCCAAGCTCACTATAATATATCACCCTGATTACAAAACCAGACTGCAATTAAAGATATTATGCACCCGATGATGCAATTGCCAGAACATCAGCATGATGAAGACAGACTACCCAAAATGACAATTAAGCTGTAAAAAACAATTGGCAAGCAATAAAATTGAGAAATTTTCAAGAAAAAAAAAACTTAGATGGGATTTTTTTCTTTTAACTAGAACTAATACATTTCCACAATCTAACCAATAAGAACTACCAAACTATCGTCATTCACTTTGTTTCAATTTTTCTGTCTCCTATATTTCTCAACCTTGCTGACATCTCAAAATTCCTGACATGCCTTGCAAAAGCAACCAGACAACCCATGCTCATACACTGTTCATTGCACGAGCAAAGCTTTCACCAAATATCCATCATTGTAGCAGAAGGTTCATTGAGCTTCACAGAAGCTCGTGAAACAACTCAAGGCTGAGAAACTGTGACCCACAACTTTAGCAGATGCATATATGGTGATAGTGCATCTCTTCAACATCTCCGGTTCTGAGGCATGTGAAAGTGATGCTTCCGCTAGGTTTCTACGAAGGTAACTAAATGTACTTTTCCAACTCTCTGTTAGAGAGTCTAATCAACAGTTTTAACCAGATCTCACGCTCAATCATATGAGCAGCATTTTTCCACACCGACCAAAGTGAACCAGTAAATTTGTTTTTTCCTGGACAAAAGCATATAGTATCTTGCAGGTTAGAGCAGGAATTTCAAAATCAATTTCCATAATCTGTATCCATCTTTCCAAACAGAAGAGTAGACTCCATTAGAGCAAATCCTGGGTGTGACAAAACATGTTTTAGTTGATTGGCCTACCAAAACGAAACAAAGAAAGCAGTGGGGGTCCTGTTTCAGTTTAGTATACAACTTTGATTCGGTTTCAGATGTATGCACCTAGATTCCATCCATTTATATCAGGATAGTAACTATAAAATATAACAATTATAATAAGACAGGCACCCATTGTGACTAGTCACAGTTCCAAGTCTTTAAAGATGGCTATTAAGCTTATATTTTATATATAATAACATATGCATTTCAACAGATACAACATTAATTGAAAACACAGATTGCAAACTCGGATGACAATATTTTTTGTACAATTAGTGCACTTTATACTTGAAAACTACATTAACTTGGCTACAATTATATATCCACGTAATATATGTAAGCATATGTATATTGTATGTTACATTTTAATAATTTCCTAAATTTCTTCGTTTCTTGAAACTTGAGTTAGGTCACTTGTCAGGTCTCCATCTGTATCCAAATGAAATGAAAAGTTGGAAGTTTTGACTCGAAGGATTGATAGAAAACTGCTCTCTTCTGCTCCTTGACCAACAAGCCTTATCTACTGAAAGAGCTTGCATATGATCTATCAGAAGTTGACAAGGTTAAGTCAATTTCTCAACCAGAAGCCACGCCCTAAAATCTAAATTGGTGCTCAAATTGTGCTCAAGGCAACTTTAGGCAAGAGAGGACCTACCACCAAACAAAATAAGCCAGCTGGAGCATTGGAAACCTGCACTTTAAGCTCATGCAATCTCTTTTCAATACTAATTTTCCATGTCATCATTGTATTTGCAGTGCTACTTTTTCCATATTTTTGTACCAGCCTCAGCATATTTTGGTCAACCTGTTCAAAACAATTGGCACCTATACCAATTGCCAAAGTGTCAAAGGTCCTGAAATGTCCAGCATTCCAATCTATAAATAGCCTAACAATGGGCCACTTTGATACAATAAAGTTATATAGCCATAACCATAACCATCAAGTTTTGTCCCAATTATATGGGATCAGTTTTATGAATTCCTATTTGCAAGATTAGTATTTAGGGCTGCTTCGGATGTTAATTCAAGTTTTTCATATCCTTTCTCGTATACTTAATCCATGGGATCTAGGCCTTGACCTCCCCTTCCTAAATTCTTCAGTGAAAACTTCCCCCTCTTATTAGAGCTCCCTCTGATGAATCCTTATTCACAAGCTTTGTCCAATTATATAGGGTCAATTTTATGAACCCTTATCGCAAAATTAGTAGTTAGGGCTGCCCCTGATATTAATTCAAGCTTTTTCATATCCTTTCTCATATACTTCATCCATCGCATCTAGGCCTTGACCTCCTCTTCCTACATTCTTCAACAAAAACTTGCCCCTTCTTATTAGAGCTCCCTCAAATCTCCATTGCATGTCCGTATGCTCTCAAATAATTTCCATCACCTTGTCCTTAATTTATACAATTCCTATGACTCATCTAGTATAATTTCTTTCTTACTTGATGCATCTTGGTTTTACCATACATCCATCTCAACATTCTCATTTCTGCTACATTCAACTTGTTCAATTGAACCCTCCTTATTGTCCAACCTTTTGAACCATGCAACATTGCAAGCACTGTTGCAGTTCTATAAAATCTTCCTTTAAGTCGCCAAGGTATACATCAATCACATAACACCCTAGAAGAACCTCTTAACTTCACCCAACCAACCTAAGTTCTATTACTTATCTTTATCTATCTCTTCACAATTTTGTATAATAGATCCCAAAAATCAAAACTGATCATTTCGGTATCTCTTGACCCTGAATCTTGATTAAGGGCTCATCATTTCTATAATTACTAAAATTGCATTCTATATACTCTATCTTTATTCTATTGAATTTTAAACTCGTATCCTCAAAAGCCCTTTTACCCAAATCCAATTTATCACAACAAAAGTATATACAAATGTAAAGGTATAAAATTAGCAGAATAAATTGATCATAAAAATGGTTTAACTATTAATTGATCCTTTACTTTAGAAAATTTTTTCCCATGGCATCACATATATGAAAACAAACAAAGAGATATAGCACTTCACCCCAAGTGACAATGCACTTTAGGGTAATTATTTTAGCACTCAAATTAGTCACACATTGGAACACCCCAAAAGATCATACCCAGTTTGAAACTTTAGCTGATGTAAGTAAGAAACTGTTTTTGGTGTCAAGAAATGTCATATTGTATCAAGAATCCATAACCAACAACACATAAACAGGTCAAGTAACCACCAAGCTTGGTGTGGAATTGTTTGAAGGAAGCATGGTTATAACCCTCTGAATAAACACTGGAAAAATAAAAATACAAACATTGTGGTAGTACCATGTATTAGTTTCATAGAATTATTACAAATTGTTTATCTGTTACCTTTACAATACGCACAAATATGATTACAAGCTGATACATCATGTAGTATACATACTAGCTATGTAAAACAAGTATATATTAATCAGAGTATATCCCTAACACAAAGTTGCTCAATAACTACCAGGAACATCAATACAACAAATGCTTACCAACTCAAAATGTAAATGATAAGGGAAGAATGAATCTTTAATAACCACAGAATAACTCCTAAATAACATGTAGCTATTCAGTGGCATGAAAAATTAAATACATATCAAATGGTTGTCCATTTATACCATGTTCAATCGACCACTTAATCAGAACACACAACTTGTAGACCCCATGTAACTCCATGTCAAACAGAACCACAGCTTAATTTGTAACACATGGTGTAGACTATTACTTGTGTGACAATTTCTAGGCAAGTTTACTAAGATAGGCAAAAACAGACATTCATAACTCCAAAAATAACAGGAAACAATTTTATCAGTGATCTTATCTGGATCAACATAATCAAGTGCTGTAGATTAGCAAGTAGTCCTTTTTGTCAAGTTATAAATAGTGTTCTATCTTCTTTTGTAGCTTGGTTGTGGCTTTAAGTCTAGTATTCTCTGTGATGGTGGTTTAAGATGGTTTCTCTAGATGTCTTAGGTGTGGTTCGGTCTAAGCTCTAAACTGTTTAGAGTTGATGGGTTTTGTGCGAAGTTGGAGGGTTTGTTAGGTTTCAACTTTTTTCCTCGAGCTTGGACAGGTATTAATTGCACATTAAGATTTTCTTAGTATGAATACATAGAGGTATACTAAGCCTTTCTGCCAACATGGATGGATATCTAAAAAAGATAGAACATATAGTATCTTAAATTCCTATATTTAATAATCTATTATGCTTCTTGGAACATGTGAAAGGTAAACATACAAACTTTCATAAGATAACACTACCACCAAATAGAGGCCCCTCCAACCCACCAAGTTTTCCTCTTCAAAGTTAATTCCTTATCCACCAAGAAGTTGCACAATTGTTAAGTACCTAATATTTGTCCTGGAAAAAGTCACACATAAAAAGAGCTCTGAATAGATTATTAGCGTTCAATCATCCTTCCATGCATTCCATATATAAACATGACATTCAAGGATTCATGTCCTAAATGGTACTGGTGTATCCCATGGGTACCATATGTTGAGGAAGAAAATGGTACCTAGCATGAGTTTAGGACACCAGTTCTCCTAATTGTCTTAACCATTCTGGTTACATCCCAACAATTAGGATGCATCGAGCCACTCAAGACAAATCAGAATTTTTTTTATCTTTTCCTTTTATTCTTGTTATTAATGATTTTTTCAGTCCATCTTGACCATACCATCCCATCCCAATTCTTGAACTGTCCTAGAAGTAAACTAAGATAGGGCCCGATACTGAGAAGTAAACCTCTGATATCACCTTTTTCCTTTGTTTTGCAAGTACAACTTTTCATTAAAAAAAATGCCTTCGGAATTTCTCACTTAGAGAAAAAAAAAACTATCACCTTGATAACTTGTACATACTAGCTATACCACCTGAGAATAGTCTCATATATAAGTAAATTAACACAAAAATGTCCTCCAATATATTATAGTAGTTTCCACTGGATGAAAACTTAGTGTCCTTAGATTAAAGAAAAATAACCCATAGTTGCATAACAAAAAAAAAGCACCAATAGTCACAATCGATGATGTAGTCTATACTCGTAAGCTGATTTCTATCGTAATTGTGAAGGGGTACAGAGTAGAGTTGTATAACTATAGCCAGCATACCACATAAGTTGATCAATTAAAATGATTGTGGTCTAAGTAATATATTTTGTTCTATTGTTATAAAATAAATCAAAGGTTTTAATATTTCAAACACAAGTTTTAAGCAAATCTGTTTTTATTTGGTGAGTTATTAGTTTTAAAATTTTTGTACTAAGAAGGTCAGGGAGTTACGTTGGAGTTTTGGTTTAAATAGCATACAGATAACATATGATTCAAAAAACACAAAAAAAAAAACAAATCCAAAATTTTATTTGAAACTCCTTTGCAACTTTTTGATTTCTCTCCTAAAATCTATAGGAAGTGATAATAACATTAACTAAGGTTGCTTGATGCCTATAAAAGATCCGCCTACAAGTTTACTTGCCATAAGTGACTTAAGGACAGTCTATTTGTAGTGGTTGGCTGCTCGAAAGTCACAAACATGCAAGCAGGTAGAGATGTAAAATGACACTTTGTTGCAGCATCTAGACTTGCACCAAAATCAGATGGGCATCAAGTCATGGGCACAACAAGTTGGAAGGAAGTTCGGTTGCACCCATGCATCCCCCAGTATGTTGCATCACCACAGGCTAAAGGTCCCAAACAACCCCATCCCCCAACTTCTTATAGAACATATTTGACAATCACCTTTGTTCAATCCTCCAGTGAGAATGCTCCATTCCAGCAATCTAACTCCACTTGCAACATTTGATCACTCTTTTCAGTCTCAAGGTGCCCCTTCATTCCCTCAAACGTGAACAAAAGATAACATGAGAAAAATAAGGAGGGAAGAACAGAAGAATAAACAGGAAGTAGCAGCATGCAACAACACATCTTCCAGGCTTTCTACATCTAAAAAAGTGCACCCTCACTCCCACTCAGAAAGTACATAATCATTCCACTTTGGACTAGCATAGGATGGATGCATGGCTGTTGATATGGAAGTCCATTTAAAACAGAAAAGATGAAGGATGTTTGATGGAGTTGGGATTTGCGGAATCTTGTACCCATATGGAGATAACTAGTCAATGTGCCACATTGTTGACATTCTTGTCCAAGAGATATGAGAATGCCAATTAAACTTATTAAAATTATCACATGCTTGTTCAGGATTTGGGACAGAAGACCTCATTTTCGATTCTTCAATGACCATGCTCCTTTTTTCAATGTTCCCCCCCTTAACTACCTAAGTTTGCTCCTTTTCTCCAACAATCTTAAGGTGTTCCTTTACCATCTGCCCATCTGCCTGTCCCTTTCTCCCCCCTTCAGCAACTCCAGCAAGTAAAGTGGGTGTTCAGTGAGATCCTAGGAAACTAAACAACATCTCCCCTGGTTTCAGCAGTGCTGATTATAAGGCTTAGCTCGTAACCAATGAAACCCTAAGCAGCCCCCTCTCTCCTTCTTTCACTATCTCTTTCTCCCTCTTTCCTTACTCTTGTGGTCATATTTGTAGGGTATTCCAAGCAGCAGGCCAGACCCTACCCCCAAGTGTTAATTCAACACCCTAAGCCTAGCACAAATCCAAACCTGCCCCTTTACCTTTGTGGTTCTTCAGCAGCCATAGATCTAATCCATGTCAACCTTCTTTATGGGAAAAATTGACCAAATGATCTCTGAATATGATCATTCAATCTCTCAGCGGTGATCTTGTGCTATGATCTATGATCATGACCTTATCATCTCATTCAAAGACAAACATTGTTCAGGAATCCCAAATTTTTCTGATTGATCTGTTAATATATGATTTTTCTGTAAAAAACTATATTATTTTTTATGGTAATGATCCATACATGTTGATCTCTTTAATCTGAAAATGATATCAATATAGTTTTCTGTTCTCATATGTACAGGTTTGCGTGTTGGGTGCTGGTGTGTATCTAAGTGTCAGATCATTTCAATAACTACAATTGCTTCTTTTAGAGTTGTGTCTAAAGTGTCATACCAATGTCCATGTTTAAATGTCAGGTGTACATACTTTCGGCTAAATTAATGGATCCAGGTAACATAGGTTCTCTCTGAAATTGTTATGATCTTTTAACATCATTTATGTGACATGCAATTGTTATGACCTCTGTTCATTCTTGTCCATGCTTTGTCAATGTATGGGAGCTATGTATTGTTCTCATGATTTTGTTGTTCTCATAATCCGATCTACTGATATGCTTCTTTTTTTTTTTACTTTCTTACAAATTTTTCATGCTTGGGTTTTTCTAGGCTAATTTAAGATTCATACTTGTATAATGTATAATCTTGTGATATGGTTTTGTTGTTCATATCAGTTTGTGTTTTTAGGTTTATCTTGCTCGTTAATTTTATTTCCATTGCACATATAAGCCTTAGCACATGCTTCCTAGAAACTATTTTGCTGGTGGCTATGATAATATAATTTAAATCTTGAAGGACCACAACTAAGATAGCCTTCCTATAAGGTATGCAAACATTTTGTCTCATACACGAGCTTATCCAATCCATTATTATGGAAAGGCAGAATGTAGCAGCAGTGCATTTTGAATCATGCACCCTGCGCCACATTGATACTATGGTTTACATGCAATTGAAGGTTTGACTGGCTATTACTAATATGGGTTATCCATTATAGCTAATGAAGGTTACCTCATAATCAAAGTTAAGAATGATTTAAATTTTAACAAATAATTTAGGAAATGAAAAGCTATGACAATTCTAAAATAGAAATATTACAAAGATCTCTTCATGTTGTAGACAAGGACTAGGAAAGGATATAAATCTAACTTGTGGGCAGAGAAAGATCTGATATTTTGATTACAATTGTCTAGGGATCTGATTTGTATGTTCATATTATCCTATTGATGTTTGGAATCAAACATACCTGGACGGCATCTAATTTTGGTCAAGGTATGTAATGCATGGACTCCTACTCCTTGCATACACGATCATATTTACATCAGATTTAAATTAAACTTTATACAAGACTTCCCTCCATAAATCACAGCTCATATCTTGATTTAAACTGTAGCTTGGAAATCCTTCCAAAACTCTTCCTCCAAGTCACATTAAATCAATATCAAAATGACATCCAATTACGCACTTCCTAAAGATCATTGATTTGAGACAAAGAATTACTGTCAAAATCTAGAAAAGGTGATGAGGGTGGCTGTTGATGCAATTTATTTATACTTTTACAACACTGATATTACAATGTTAGTGGTTGGCAAGATGTGCACGACAAGTAAAGAAGGGGAACAGTGAAATTCATGGAGGAATAAGGGAAACAAAGGAACATAGAAAATGAGATGAGTTTAGATGAGAGATAAATGAACAGGAGACTGGTGCCACAATAGCACCATGTCCGTACGGTGTGGTATGAAATTTTTCGGTATATCGAGTGTTGGTATGCCATCTATACCAGGTACCAGTACCAAACCGATATGATGCGGTACATCCCAAATGGCCTGGTTCAAGCTAGGGCGAACCATGAAAAAGATTCAAATGAAACAAGAGCAAGTAGAGCAATACAACTAGATAAGAGAGAAGAGCATACACAGGAAAGAGTTTTCTGCATCCTCTCTTTAAATCATATAAAATCCTTACCCAAGGAAAATCATACCCTAGTTAAAAAAAATTAAATAAGATCCATAATCATTCTTTATAATACAAAAGACAAGAAAGTACACGAAGAATGAGACAACTAAACAATAAATGCATGTATGTATGTGTATAAAAGTTTAGTTTTATCCAGTATCCGCCGAGCCGACTGAACCGGTGTACCGGTGGGCTCCGGTACCGGTTGAAACCGGTGCCGAACCAAAACAAACAAACAAAAAAAAGTCGACGCGCGCACGTCCACGTTTTAGCCACTCTATGGCATTAATTGCCCCACGCAGCCCCGCGTGGGTTCGTGCTCGCGCGTGGTGCAGCGTGGGCTCGCTGCCTTGCGCGAGTCCCCGCGCGCGGTGCCGTGTGGGCTCGCCGCCTTGCGCGAGTCGAGCGCAGGGAACCGCGCGGGATCGAGATTCTTGCGCGTGGAATCATGCGCGGGACGAGCGATTCCCCGCTCGCGGGCGCGCAGGCGCGCAAAATATTTTTTTTTCTTTTTTTTTCCTTCTCTTCTTCTTCCTCCTTCTCGAACCCTCTCCTCCTCTTCTTTCTTCCCCTCTCTCCTTCTTCTCCTCTCTTTCCCCCTTCTCCCGCGAGCAAGGAAGGAACCATTGGGAGGGCCGCGCGCGCGTCAGAATGCTCAGGAGGGGGTCGGCCCGAGGTACGTCGAACCGTCTTCTTCTTCTTCTCCTCCTCTTTCTCTTCTTCTTCCTCCTCTTCCTCTTCTTCTTCCTCATCTTTCTTCTTCCCCACTCGGTTCCAGCCCTGAACCGCTTTATGTGGCTGTACCGTACCGGTGGGGGTCGGTACCGGTACCGTACGTGCTGAGCCGACCGGTACGGGCCGGTTCAACAGACCTTAGTTGCATCCTTGTATACACAAGAATATATTTGTCTGTGATCCGGGCTAGTATCTTAAATATTGCAAGGCCATCTGCAATTTCGAAGTTAATTCTATCCTAATACATACAAGCATATGTTTGTGTGTGATTCAAGCCGGTTTTTTAACTGGCTTAGAAGGCCATTTGCAATTTTGAGGCCCTCGATTCAAATTTAAGTTACCCTTGTTAACAAAATATTTTTCGTACATCTAAATCTAATCATTTTCCTTAGAAGAAAGTGATAGCAGCATTTAGCAGTGTATTATAAGTAATCCTTTAAAATCTCTCCCTAAAAGAAGTAATAAAAAATTGTAAAATCGATAGGAAAAACATAGGGCTTTGTAATGTCATCTACATGTAACATTCAATTGTACGATGCATGACAATGCATTTTGTGCATTTTTAGAACCCAATGCATGTATACAAAAACAAAATTTTGCAAGATTTCAATAATTCAACTATACATACCTCATAACAGTTAAAAGCTAATTTGCCCAACGAGATTGTCCTAATTTAAGTGACATCAATTTGTGTGATTATAAAATTCAAACGAGCACAACTTTACAGACAAGCTTATGAAGCCCGCTATTGGTACTCTTCAAAGGGCTAAACAATAATTAGCACTATATAAGCTCTAAAAAATTATCCAAATTCCTGACATGACATAATCATATTCTCTCAGGAGGAATATTAATTTTTCACAAAACCAATCCATAGAGAAGAAAAGGTGTAAGTTATTGTCAAGTATGAAAAATAAAACAACATAAAAAATGGTGTGATCATAGAGAGCCAACATAAGTTATTTTGTACAATAGCATGACCATATAGAAGCATACAAACAAAAGAAACTAATATTAAAGCACAGGCATCTCACATCTAGCATTATAAATTGTATTGAACAAGTAAAAAAAATGAGGTGAAAAGTTGAAAAGAAAAATGATTAGCTGCGACCTACCGAAGTGGTGATGGTCTTTTTGCCATCAGTAGCACGAACAAGGCATCTGTATTCAATTGCTTCTCCTTCAGTCTCCATTTTCTTACGCTTTGCCTTGCTTTTCATAGATGCTAATAAACCAAACAAGCAAAAAACTAATAAGGGCCAAAATAGGAGATAACATTCATTGCCAAGATTATATATATGAACATAAGGAGAAGAAAGAAAGAAACTTACAGTGCTTGAGGGTGACCCACACAGAACCCTTCTCTTCGTTCCGCTCATACATAGTTGTAAGCTCATTGAGAAATGGGTCTGGCTGTAGATAAACCTGAAACAGGAGAAGTTTTAAACAGAAAAGTCAAAAAAAGAAAAGAAATTAGAATAGCAGTGCATGCCTTGCAATCAACAAGAAACGGCTAGGAAGCATGATCATCTAACAATGATAAGCTTAATAGAGTTGACCATTAGCACCATAGGATGATTAAACTAATAGAGAACTTAGGAAGTGGTTTCACAAAGTTTGTAACATCACAGAAAGACAGACCAAAGTATATAGGTATATAAGCAATTTGAAGAGATCCATTTGGAGCCCCAAAAGAGGGGGGAAGAGAACGAAGGTCTGCTAAACAAAACTAGGACCTTAGGAGTGATGAAATTGAAGAAGGTACCAAGTGAAAAAGTTATGTAATACTGTTGAACAGAAAATTGGGAGAAAAGACAAACAAAGACTCCTTGACGCATCATACAATCACAAATAAACAAATAACTGCAAAAAAAATTCTTGCTAAGTTTGATGAAGGAAAATACAACTCACAAAATATGCATGCTTCTAGTCAATTAGAATTGGAAAAAAAAAACACAAGGACAAGAAAAAGAAAAGAACACGCAGAAAAGGATTTCCAAAGCTAACAAGACTATGACGTAGAAGGAACAAACACCAAAACCACAACGCGGTTTTTGATTCATAGAGAAACTTAAAAGATTCTACAAGAAACGCAAGACCTAAAATCACTTTTGCATTCGAGTAATTAACTTCGAAACTCATCGAAAGATAGCATTATCTCGAATCGAAGATCGTATGGCGCAAGGAAAACAGAAACCCCCAAAAAATAAGGCGAAGAAAGAAAAGGTCGATAGATTTACAAAGATATCCGAATCCCACATGGATCCATGCTATCAAACGCGAGTAGCATCCAATAACAAAGATTAACGAAACTGTGAAAGAAGTCCAAAATCCCCCACGGATCCTTGCGATCAAACGTAGATTGGATCAACACGAAGACAACACGAAATCGAGGATTCGTTGAACGAATTTGATAAGAATGGAAAGCAAATGGATCGTAGGAGAAGATCGGAATGGTACCATATCGAAGGAATTCGATCTGTCTCTCGAACGGAAGCGGAGAAGGACCCAATCGCGCTTCGCCTCTTGTCTCTATTACTCTTTTAAGACCTCGCTGGACTTAGCTTTTAAGTGGTCTCGGGGTATGTTATCCTGCGGAACGCGCGGATTTATGGGGTTACGAATTACGATCATCTGAGCTTTCACAGATGGCTTATTTTTACCAAACAATACTCGCAGCTATTTCCAAATTTTTACAAGCATTGGCCACCACATGCAACATTTTTTTTTTATATAGTTGTAAGGTAAGTTCATCTCATTTGCGAGGTAAGTTCATCTTTTGCATGATATTTTGACACATTACCCATTTATTGTTTAAAAAATCGCTTATATATAAAAATAGATCTTGACACTATATAATTAAACTGGTTTTCTTAGAAAATATTTCATAACTGCTTTTTTTTATTCTCCTTTCTAGTTTTGTAATGTGATTCAGACTTGGTGACAAACAACTCATTTAATTTTGTACCATTCATTCGTCTTTTGGAGCAAATTAATGATTGATCGTATCTATTGATTGATCCCTGATTTTTGTAATAGATCAGGTTTATGATAATGGGTTTATTCTTCACCAGTGATTATCAAGAAAACTATAATTTATATGCTTAGAAAAGGTAAATAGCAATCATAATGCCTTAAAGTGTAGTATTTTTTATTAAACTAGATGATAAGTTTGATCTGAAGTATTTGAATTAAACTATATGATAGTTTGATCTCTAAAAATAAATGATTGGAAGAGGATTTGGAAATCACAAGGCCTACATGGAGCCATGCATTTAAAGATGCAACAAGCATCAGTTTGTATGTATCAAGAATTATGTGTAATTGAGTTGTCTTGGCTATATTCTATTCGAACGGCTGCAAGTAGAAATGCTGTGAGTTTATTAGCATTGTTTAGTTGAATGCAGCTATAAAAGATAAAATTATCTTACAAATAAAATAATAAAACAATCTCCAAATTTTATTTATCATCATTTAGTGATATTTCTGTATTTACAAATAGTTGCTCAAGATTTATTAACTATTTTGTCACTAATATATATTAAAGCTTAAAAATGAACATTAGAGTTATGGAAATACTAAATTTGCATGGGAACAAAGTTAGAGAAAGGGACAAAATAGCCCTATGCTAAAAAGAGAGAGTTGGGTGAGATATGGGGACAAAAAAGAGGAAGGTAGAGCAGATGATGGGGATGGGAGAGAAAGGGAGAATTTAAGCAAACAGAAGAAACAGAGGAAGAGCAAAAGAAGGGAAAGCACCCTTGTGAGATGCAAGGTGAGAAAGTAATAAAAAAGAGAGAGGGGAAAATGAATGAGAGAAACAGAAGTAGGAGAGGTAGCATGGAGAGAGGAAAGAAAGAAACGTAGGGTCCGTTGTAACAAAACAAGACAGAGAGGTTCAATGGACTATTATTCCACTAAAATGTGCACCTCAAATCTTATTGATCGACCATACTCCTCTCAAAAGAAGAAAATATCTAAATTTCTTAATTCCAAAATCATTAATGAAATATCTCAATTGAAGATCTACATCTCTATCTATATCAATAAAAATACCTAAAAAACCAAAACCCTTCAATTTATGCATCAAGCAATGAAAAAATAAATAATTAAAATCATGTAAGATCATATTCTATTATAATGTATGCACTATAATTTATTGATTTTCAATTGTACATGTTTTAACATATGTAGATCATAATTAATAAGATAGATTTTCAGTTTGAATACCTTTTTTTATGTTTTAACACACTAGTACAATAAAAACCATCCATGTCCTTATCTATATAATGCATAAATTAGAGAACATAAAATATAATTTTAAATTTTTAGTAATGTAGATCATGATTTATATATCTCAATGTTGACTTTGGTATCAAGAGAAAAAAGATACCGATAGATACCCTCTTCTCTAGAAAAGCATAATATCTCCCTATATATATCATTTTAAATTAATAATACTTTATTTGTATCTTAAGTAAGTAAAGCTTACAATAAGATAACTGCAAACTTTAGAAATAATGATAGGTTTTAGTTCCTAACTCAGTCAATCTTTCACCAAATGCAAATTTGTGAGATTTGGAGATTTATATTGGCTGTACAATTTGGGCTTGCATGCAATACAACAAACTGGTTGATTTTAAGTGGGAACAGAATCACAACTAGACTTCTGATCCAGTCCTATTAAAATCTGCCACATACACGTTGTAGGAATTACCTATTTACTTGGGTTGTAAAGGATCTGCTGCCATTCTTCACTCAAAAGGCGCCTTTACAGAGCTGGAAGCATATAAGTCTACAAACAACACCACATTGCCAGCAGAAAAATTATCAAAGGAGCAGGTGAGATTCATTCAAAAAATCAGACTGGTCTCTCTTTAATACACTGAATATGCAAAAACAAATCAAAATTTGGTTGAGTTGATTTCTTGAAGTTGCAAAATTGCATCAAAGCTGAAATCTTTCCCGGGTTGGAACATTGCTTCAAGCTCTTCAAAACTCTGTTCAACTTTCAGATCTTTGGTGACCTTCAAGCCTTCCTGTATCATTAATGCAAAAGGGAAAGCAGATACATAAGATTATATATGAGAACAATATATTGACATAAGGCAGGGTTAACATGATCAAGAAAATAAAAACAAAAATCGAACCATCCAGCAGTTCAAAAAATGAGATAACAAAAGTAATATCAGGCACCTTCTAACGGATAAGTCACGTTTGCATAACAAAACTTGGACAAACCACCAGCTTCAAGGAAGTTAGTGATCTTAATTTTGTGATTACAATTTCTAAATTTTATCAGGCTATCACTAGTACAGAATTAGTAGTCCACATATTTTATCCAAGATGAGCCCATGTTCATTATTTTATAGTTCTGTATATGATCATCTAACAATGAAAATATAGACTGACATTAATTAAATTAATGTTAGAAATACTTTGACATTTTTAGTAGTTCTGCACAATGAAATTTGCAAGATCAGGAGGGTCATTGCCACCTTCTCGACATATTCAGCAACAGCGGAGTTGATGATTTTTTTAATAGACTCCTTGTTAACTTTGGAGGGTCCAATGATGTGCAAGAGAATATCTTTGGGTATCTGCCATGAACAGAGAGCAAAGGATAAGTTAAAAGCCATATCCTCGTCATACACAACTATGAAGTATGAAGAAAGCCTTCGTACATCAATGCCAATTCATGGATCCATCCAGAGAGAATTACCACCAGATTCAAAGACATCTATCATTTTGTGGAAAGAGAAGCACAGAAAAATCCAGGGAATATGGTTTCCACTTTTTAGCCAAGGCCCTCCTTACCAAGAGATGTCATCCCCTGATATGAGTGCAATTAACGTATAGAACGGGAAAATGGTGAGAATGGGTGGGTTCCTTATTGTATTGCGTCAATTGCACAACAAATTCTTATGAAAAACATTTTCCAAGACATTATACAGAGTATCAAAATATGCCATCTAACTAAATATTAAATATCAGTCCACATTTTGTAATTAAAACCAAGGTGTATATCAGGCAGAGTATAAGATGATGGCCTGCTTTTTGTCTTTCAATTCCCTCTTCTTTTGTATTGTTTTTTGAGACAGGTGATGAAGAAAGAAGAACCTGACATTCCATTGCCAGAGCATATGCCACAAATATGGCCAATATCAGATGAGGGTAATAAAATTTCTAGTGATCTTGTTCTGCAGTATCACTCAATTTGAAAGTTAACTAAGCAGCAGTCATCCATTTTTTATACAAAAAGTCAATAATATCGAGCACTATTCTCAGAAATGGATGGGTGCAGAGTTTACATATCATTCACTCTTTAGGGAAATTATCTCCTTCACAACCTCTTGTTTACAGATTATTTACCTAGGCTCTTAGCAATATATTTCAATAAGTAGAGAGATTTTTTTCTGTTTTACAGAGATAACAACTCAATTCTTTGATGTCAACTAATAAATCCAAGATAAATTGCCTTCATATTAGGGATATCCAAGGACATCGATCCACTATGTTTCAAAGCCAAAATAAAAAGGGAGGAGGGGAAATCATTTTTCTTTCATAGAGATGGGACTGTCGGCTAGTACAATTGTTTGCATGCAATAAAATGATTCATAATGAGAACTTACATCTGGAGTTTTCCCTGCATCGACCGAGTTGTCCACCGAGCAATAAAAAATGTAAACCAATAGGAATAAATGTCAGTTCTTTCTTCTATGCAAAACATTCTAATCAATGATAAAAACAACATAAATGAAGCAGTGAAAGCGGAAACGCAAAATATGCATAGAAAATAATGATTTTTTAGATATAACTTAACACAAGTGCCATGAGTTATAAATGGTGCTATAAGGTACCAAAAGAGCAGCTAAAATTGATGCATATTAGAAATTCTTGCAACACGTTTGGTTTCTAGCAAATCTATATTTTTTTTTAAAAAAAAAGAAAGAAACAACTATATGATTTCTTAGTTTTCATAAATGGTGTGAGCAACTTGCATGCAAATCTGTCAAACTTATCACTTATAACTATTCCGACCAATGGTTCACCAAATCATGAAGTTAGAGCATCCTATGACTAATTTGATTGTTTAAGATTTGGCATAGGGAAGTATGAAAATAAATTCTAAACAGAATTGATGTACCTCCTTTCACCCTCCGAAATCCGGGAATTGGTTGTGCAGCAGCAACTAACTTTGAGAAAACATCATCAAAGATGGCCTGTGTCTCTGCACCAGACACCTCAACTCTCATCTGCATGGTAAGTGCATAATATCAGATCCTAGTAAAAATATTAAAACCTCTTTCTGAGGTCCCAAACAGATAAATCAGCCAGGTAAATAACTCGAACAATTTGTACAAATCAATAAGCTCAATAAGCTATCTACCTTCATATAGATAAAGAAAATTTATTCACAGAAAATAAAAATGTTTCAAAGAAAGAACCAGCATTTTTTACCTTTATCTCTCCATCCTCAGTGGTATTAGCAGCAATTGTGAAGTCTTCAAAATCAGTCACAGAATCACCAAGATTTTCCAAACCTAAATCCAATAAATGGTATCTAGGCCAGTGATGCTGAATTTATACAAAATTGAGAGAGAAGGGTAAGAGAAGAGAGCATAATGGAATTTGACCTGGAGATACTGCATGAATTGCACAGAAAATTTTGTGGCTGAATCTGCACAGCGAATGTTTAAGTCCAAATAATCAAAAAAGGATCTATCATAGTAAATCTGGAAGGCTAATTTGAAAATGAGAATTAAAGAAAGATAATAGATTAGATTGTTCTTTACTGATTTACAAAGAGAGTGGATGTAAACAACTGCTTATTGGATGCTCTTTACTAACGTACAAGAAAAGGATGAAATAGGCATAAAGATAACACGTATATGGGGTAAAATTTTTGAGAGATCTTAATAATTGTCCCCGATCAACTCCCTGATTGATTGATATCTTTGACCGCTAGAATTGATTAAAGCTTCTCCTTGACGGGGGCTATTTTCATGATTCTCAATGGACAAAATCTATGTCCAATATTATGGTGTGAATGTGAATAATTTAATTAGATAGATGGCCTATATGACTCTTCTTCTATAACATGAATGAGAGAATGTCGTGGAGACCAGAGACAATCATCAAAATGAGCTACAATTAGCAAAAACTAAGCATATAGTTCTGCTAAGGAAAAGTAAAATATATAAATGCATTCTTCAAAAAGGAAATGTGGAAGTGTTCGATTATACATGAAATTACAAGAATCCTATTTTTATATTGAATAGCATGAAGGAATTAGTTCACAAACAATTCTCACCTTTTAGAGTTTTTTTTAGCAACATTTGACATATGAAAAGACGTGCGCATTCTGCGAGGGAATCGAACTCGAGTATGAAAGTCTATTCTTTCCTTTTGACTCATTACCTGCACAGGGATCCAATCATACTCAAAGCTAAAAGAATAAATTATGTCATTTATTTGTTAAACACAAAAAGAATTGATAAATTAAATGTTCATACCACTTTAATATCATCAATAGAAAATTTCATAGGGAGATGAAACAACCAACTTGTGTTATTAAGTACTGAAACCTTTTTCTTACCTGATATGTCCTCCATACTTGTTCCTAGAAAACATTACTTTCTATAACCATTCGGTCATCTCTGCATAAAACCATCTCATATACTTCATAAAACTATCTGTGCAGAGTGGATTAAAGCATGCTCCCTGAACATAAAGAGTATTGCAGAAATCGTTTAATTCTCCTCTCCTGATGTATCTATCTTATTTTAGAGGCGCTTCTTTCTTAATGCACCATACTGACGGCACACCAGTCCTAAAAAGTTATTAAATGAAGTCCTTATCAGCTGAAGGCTTCGGTACTTTTAACTGTGCAATCTTTTTTCCCTTTTAAAATGGAGGTTTAATCATGTAGATTAAGAGCCATAGATTTATGATAAACAGCGTCTTGAGAAATAAGTGTCACATCATTATTTTCCCCATGCCCATGCTCTAATATCTAGAAGTACTTAACTTGGATTGCAGTACAGGAATTAACTTGCAAGCTGCAACCAAAATTAGCAGCGAAAAAAATCTCAAAATAAGTGTAGAAGAAATTTATGATTTACAATTTGTCTTACACATGGAAACTTCCCACCTCTATATTACAACCAGAGTAAGTAGACTGGCCAGTTGACAATAAACAAGACTCTCCTGCCAATATAACATCATCGAAAAACTTAAACTTCAAAAAGCATCACAGTGGCTTGCAATCCCCCGTACAAAGAGCACTATAAGAATCAGTAAAATGATCATAAGACGAAAAAGGTATAACATCAAAAGGGTTTTAGATTCTTAACACATGATTATAAGTGTCTGAAGTTGGGGCCAACGAAAGGGTTGAAAAGATGCAATTGAATCAACAACGATTCGAAAGAAAAACTGGGATTTTGAGACCATTTTCTCACCTCTGGATTCAAACGCATGACCAGGGTTTTAACGGCTACATCCATTCCGCTCGCTCGTCTCCCATCCCCAAAGGCCCACGCCTCCGCTCCCATCAGCTTATAGCCTTTGTTCCAGTGTTCCACCGGATCTATTTAGTAGGATCGCGTCTCCGCCCATGATTGATAAATATACACCCTCTGTTAGCTAAAGTACTCCCCGTGTTTCTCTCCTTCTGGCTGGCCACCTGCGGTGCACGTGGACGCATCAAACTATTCGCTTGATAAATGTCCTCCAAATTTTCGCAAGTGCACTCTTGTTATTTCTCTTTCTTAAAAGAAAAATGAAGCAATTGGGGCATTTATTAAAAATGGGATGCCAGTTAGAACGATCAAGCCGTCGAGCAGGATGGCTGGATGGGTGATGTTCTTCATCCAATTGGGGAAACTTTTAGGGTTCTTGGGGTACGCTGCTAATCTTTGAAAGAAAAATTATGGCGTTAATGGGGACGACTACAATCGGCCCAACAATTACATTTCAACGAATTCGGCCACATTTTTCTCGAGTAATTTTTCCCTTTTGCTTGGGGGGTTCTGGGAATTTTTATTAGAACGAGAAGCTGTGTATTAAGAAAGCTGTTCTTTTTAGAATGGTCGCTTACAAGAAGTAATTTTAAATGATACAGAGGTCAGTCAGTCTTGATTCTACTCCTACTTCAATTTCTAGTAGATTCATAATAGATTATCGGAGATATGATGAGTTCTTCTGTTCTGCTATATCATAATAATTTATTAAGATGGTTTTCTTGGTTTTAAAATCTTTAATGGTGTTGTGAAAAAGGTGCTCATGCATGGATGTGCAATTATGAATATCAGGTGATGATTGCACTTGAAAACAAGTGTTTCTGTCAGTAGAACTCTCAACAAGTGTTTTATTCCTTCTTTTTTACTTAAAAACGCCAATGAACCACTGGATTCCCTTGTTAATGGAGATGAGAAGGCACTGCATCACTGAATTTTTTTTTGAATGGTATTCCTTGTTGTGAAGTTGAAGGAAATGAAATAGAAAGGAGAAGAGAGCAGCTACTTCTACCAGAATATGATTGGGCCGCCCATTCCCTGGCTTCCATTATGATTTCCTTTTTTGCACTTTCCTAACAACCAAACAGAGCCCTCATATCAACTCTTGTAACTTCTGTATCATCTCTCTCTCTCTCTCTCTCTCTCTCTCTCTCTCTCTATCTATCTCTGTGTGTGTGTGTGTGTGTCTGTTTTTTTCATTCAATGCTACTGGCAAATTGTGAGAAGAAAATGTTGTTTAGTGGTTACATTATATGCTTATGTTTGAGGTTATACATCTTTATAATATAAGTAGGGATTTGTTGTTTATGGATTCTATGAGCTTGTGAGCAAGGTGAGACTGAGAACAAATATTTTCCTTGGATGGATTGTGCAGATTCATAAACTTGTATAGGCATTTGTTAGGCCTTGAACTCCTTATCCCAGCACTTCTACTTTCTTGCGTGCATTATGAATGTTGCTCTCCTGTCCCTCTTCCTTTTGTTGGAACTTAAGATATGCTGTATCTTTCTTTCCTTTTCTATTATAGGAATAGACAGAGCTGTGAAAATGTCATCTGGATAAGCTTGGTAATAAAAAAAATAATGGTGGAATTTTGTAACGAATCGAAATTGATTGTGCTAAAAGCATTTACTTCACCTTTCCTTCTTTAATTGAGGTCTGTGTCTATAGAAGATAGAAGAATATCATGATATAGCAGTCACGTTGCATCGTTCTATAGTAAGTTCATTGATGATAGAAAATGAATGTGCAATACCTGTGTGATAGAAAGCAATCTCTAGATTATCGGCAGTCAAATATTGTAATACAAAGGAGATTAATGGATATCGCTTACCCTGGCTTAGGTGTCTCTGTCTATTCCTGTGTAAGTTGGCATGATTGTTTCAAAAGAGTGAAGTGCGTAAGTCATCTACAAAGAGAGATGCAATTCAAACTGCTTGTCATATCTAACTATACAGGATTGAGTTAGAAATCTAAGTGAAGCCTCTATTCATAAAACTCCAGTTTAGTATAGATTGAAGATAGCCTCAAGTGGTGGATAACAAGTGTGTTGCAAGCATAGCTAAAAAAAGCCTGTCTGGTTGTCTCTTATAGAAATCAGACACCATTTTTGTTGTCGTTGACTTTAAGCTCTTTTTTGTTCTTTCTGTCTGCTTTAACATTGTTCATTATCCGGTTATCAGGTAAGAGTGAACTTGAATGGAGAGGAGACAGAAAAGGCATTTGATGATGTTGTGTCAAATTTGGCCCATACTGCACCACCTATTCCAGGGTTTTGTAGAATGAAAGGAGGTAAGCTTTTGCAGGTAAAAGGCAATCTGTTGGTAGCTGTGCTGTGCAACCTTTTATTTGCTATAAGGTCATAATGTTTACTTCTTTGTTCAACATCTTTGGTCATCTCTTCCTCCTAACAACTAGAGATAGCATAATTCCTGCATATCCAAATTTGTCGAAATCTGGCTCGAGACTTTTCCCCTCTGTGTTCTCTGGATGACTCAAGGAACTTCTAGAACATGTAACATCCTTTCTATTTGTTGATTATGCCCATAATTTTTTCAACAATTGGAACTGAGAGAAATAAGGGAACAATGCTGTTTATGAGTTGATTATGAGTTTTCATTTTGTGAGTTGAGGTTGGATAAAAATTACGTACTCGATTAAACTCAATGTTTGATAGGTGGAAAGGAAGAATACTGCTTGTAGTTTGTTGCTCACCAACGTGTTATGATTTTGGGGTGGCTGATAATACTTCAGCATGTGCTAAAACTCCCATCTCAGCGAGAGTTTCGTGCATTTCTGCCTTCTCCATATTTTTCACTTTAACAAGTCATATTAATACAAAATGCTCCTTTTTCTTAAGTTGCTTTCTTTCTGCATATATTGGCCTAAACATATATCTTCGTGCGATATGACTGTCAGGCTTTGCTGCAAATTCTTTGCAGGTCTGAAAAAGTTTTCTATTACAGGTTCTTGGGAGAGACTATGTTGCCAAATTCCTTTTCGAGGAAATTGTTGGTATAACCATTGGAGACTCTGAAAAAGGCACGCCACTCTCAAACATTATTATGTCTTTGTTTTCTCATAAATGGGTTGGGTGAGAACTGTCTTGATTTGCTATCAGATCAGGAAAAACTGAAGGTAAAGAGCCTGTTTAAGACAACACAACAACTGAAGAGCTTGAATCAGCTTTTACACCAGGGGGTGAAGTTGGATTCAATGTTACAATTGAATTTGAGAAATCAGGTGTTGAGATACCAGCTCAGGCTCATAATGTTTACTTCTTTCTTCAACATCTTTGGTCATCTCTTCCTCCTAGCAACTAGAGATAGCATAATTCCTGCATGTCCAAATTTGTCGAAATCTGGCTCGAGACTTTTCTCCTCTGTGTTCTCTGGATGACTCAAGGAAAAAAATCCAATATAAGTGACTTCTGAATATCATCTGCAGTTATATATCAACCTATTTGTGCTTTTGGCTTTTAAATGCTCTTGTACTTGAACTTTTAGAACATGTAACATCCTTTATTCCTATATGTTGATTATGCCCATAATTTTTTCAAAAATTTGAACTGAGAGAAATAAGGGAACAATGCTGTTTATAAATTGATTATGAGTTTTCATTTTGTGAGTTGAGGTTGGATAAAAAATATGCACTCGATTAAACTCAATGTTTGATGGTTGGAAAGGAAGAATACTGCTTGTAGTTTGTTGCTCACCAACATGTTATGATTTTGGGGTGGCTGATAATACTTCAGCATGTGCTAAAACTCCCATCCTAGCGGGAGTTTCATGCATTTCTACCTTCTCCATGTTTTTCACTTTAATAATTCATATTAATACAAAATGCCCTTTTTTCTTAAGTTGCTTTCTTTCTGCATATATTGGCCTAAACGTATATCTTCGTGCGAAATGACTGTCAAGCTTGGCTACAAATTCTTTGCAGGTCTGAAAAAGTTTTCTATTACAGGTCTTTGGGAGAGACCATGTTGCCAAATTCCTTATCGATGAAATTGTGGGTATAACCATTGGAGACTCTGAAAAAGGCACGCCACTCTCAAACATTATTATATCTTTGTTTTCTCATAAATGGGTTGGGTGAGAACTGTCTTGACTTGCTATCCGATCAGGAAAAACTGAAGGTAAAGAGCCAGTTTAAGACAACACAACAACTGAAGAGCTTGAATCAGCTTTTACACCAGGGGGTGAAGTTGGATTCAATGTTACTATTGATTTTGAGAAATCAGGTCTTGAAGCTACCAGCTCAGGCTCCTCATTGGCACTGCACCAGTGTATTCATTTTATTTTGCTCGCTTTGTCAACAAAAAAATAGAAAATTATTCTTCAAGGGTATCAATTTGGTTACTTCCCTGAAGAACAAAACATATCTTGTTCAAATGCCATATGTTTGGTGGAAAACCAATGATTTGTTATAGCCATGCCGCCTAGATGCTTATGTAGATTTTCTTATTCATGAATTACAAGATCATGTAGTAAAAGAAAGTGCTACATTTTCCATTGATGTGTTGCTGTAGATCCTAAATTTGAGAAGATTTTGGAGCTGCCAACGTACTTGCTAATGAATTAATTTTATAAGTTGTTTAGTTTTGCCTCCAATTAAACAATGAAAGTGTGTTTTTGCAGATTTAAAAGAAAAATAAAAAGAATAAATTGTGTAACTTCACATAACTTAACAAAACTAATCATTAATAACTTACGTGAAGAGTTATATATTATGGTACTCCCTCTGCCTTTCATAGAAAACTAGTTTGGATTTCATGATAGCCATCAAAGATCGCTTAAAAATATCCAAAATAATATTTCCCAAATATTTTCTAAATTTCAATTATCATTCATGCTGTATATTTGTTAGTTTAATGAAAGACACTCTTTTGGATAGTTGAACTACGGTAGGGCTATTTGTTTTTGCGCACTTTTTTTTCTTTCTACTATTTTAATGCGAGAATGCTTTTGTAACCAAAATTTTTTGGATGATTATGCTGCCCTTTTACTGCTCGGCTTGTTTTCCTTCTACTTATTCGGCTTTTTTAACTCTCTTTTCGGATCTGGGTTTTTTTCACTAAGATAGTCGAGTCAAACTACACGAGTACGAACATACCCAATAAAAGCAGAAAATACAATATCACGTAACGCCCTAAGCAAATTCTTTTCTCGGTTCCACAAGGCACCAACAGAGTGATTGGCCGCATAAGTGGTCATCCAATCCACAACACAGTTGGCTTCCCTAAAGACGTGCTTGGCCTGAAAAACCATTCCATCCCTACCCATAGACTAAATATTCCGAAGCAGGAAGTGCTCTCCACCTAGACCACTTGGCTCTCCCCACTGTGATCGAGTCAATGATGATAAAGTTGGCCTACTACGGTTCTTGGTGCAACTATAGATTTCGACCCCTATTCAGATCAAGATCATGGCAGCCATAAGTGAGACTATTGGGCCCAACTAAAAAGTACAAGCCAAGAATGCATTACCTTATCGATGTCAACCGTATGCTGAAGCACTGAAGGCTATAGCTTCTTTTATTTCTATAGAAGCACCCGTCGAGTATAGCGAACGTCCGTCCAAGCCGCTCGTAGCTCAGCTTGGGGCACAATACCTTATCATCATCGCCTTCTTCATTTCTAGTTTGTTTGCTCCTCCTCCTATCTTCTTCTTCATTTTGTTTTTATAATCAACTCTCCTATGCTCGAGCATTTCCCTTTTTCATATTTGTTTCGCTCTCTCACATATGCTTTTAACCACATGCACGGCATGTGCAAGATGCTACTCATTTTAGCTATACAAATGCAAGCTTCAAAATGTGGTGCAAACCCATCATTTGGTCCCCCTTTTCTTTTCAGAACTTTTGCGTTGACTTAGTTATCCAATGTGATCCATATCTAAACCTTCTCTCTCCCACCTTTCTCTTTATCTAGAAGTACACTCCAGCCAATAGGAGACTAAGAGACAGGGAAGAAAGGGTACGGCCAACTTAGATATTTTTTTGTTGAACTTCTAAATTCATTTGATTCACATCAATAATGAAAAAGAAATAGGTATTGTATATATATATTTATGCATGGGCAAGCAATCTCTTAAACATATATTTGGTTTGTACGCGATTGCGATCTTGTAATCATAGCCGGCAATTTGTTTTTTGTTGCTAGAAATTGGACCCGCGGGTGACCACTGAGTCGATCGGGAGGAGCTCCAACGGAAAGCAATCGAGCGGCGATCTATCGGCGGGCGGCGATCTATCGGCGGGCGGCGATCTATCGGCGGGCGGCGATCTATCGGCGGGCGGCGTCCTCCGAGAGACCTACAAGAAGCCGGTGGCCGGGGTATCCGGCGCCGGCCCTCCGATGCCTAAGTCAGAGGGAGAATGTGTACAGATAAGTATGAGAATTCAGGGTTTCAGCCTTCCAGCCCCCTCTAAAATGGAGTTGTTCCTCTTTTATAGAGAGGCGCTGGGTTACCTGTGATGTGATGGAGCGAGGTTGCCGTACAATTGAGCACGTCGCATGAATTGGTGCACGATTAGGTGAATTAATGCTTTGCCGTAGGAGACGAGGTCGGAATCAGGGAGTAGTCAGGGCCGACTGGACGCAGTCGAGCTGACTTGCCGTGGAGAACTGGAGATCCATAGATAGCAAGTGACACGCGCATTAATTGTTGAGTAAGTCGGAGGTCTACAAGAGCCATGTGTGATGATGGTTGAGTAAGCCGGAGACGTGCATTAATTGTGGAGTAAGCCGGAGATCTGCAGAGGCCACGCGCATTAAATGCTGGGGGCGTGGCAGGGTATGGTCTCTGACCGCGGTAGGTGAACGGCGAGGTCGGACTTCCAGGGTGGCGAGCTCCGAGGTCGAACACCTGGTCAGGCGCCGGGTCGAGAGCTCGGAGGTCGGATGTATCCGAGGTCGGGCGCCTGGTCGGGGGCTCGGAGGTTGGACATATCCGAGGTCGGGCGTCGGGTCGGGGGCTCGGAGGTCGGAAGTATCCGAGGTCGGGCGCATCCGAGGTCTAGAGTTCGGGTGCCCCTGATCACATGCTCCGCGATATGCTCACGTGCTTTGGGGCGACCTGTATTACCCCAACACTATCCCCCGACTTCCGAGTTCGAGCCGCTTGCGAGCTCGGACGTGGGAAGTAGTTGTCTTTATTAGCGTGGTGGGGCCAGAGGGACTTTAAATTGTTCCGGCGCTCCGCGCGTTTCGGGGCACTTTTAATGAGAGAAGATGGGGCAACGCCTTTTCGCCCTCTGGGACCATTTCGTGAGGCGGGCTCATGGTGGGGTCCCAGGATCCGACGGGACACTACCTCGATTGCGTGTTCGAGGCGTCAATCTAAAATAAATATGCCGCTTCGGTTTTTAGGGCCGACGCGTGGCGTGATCTGGGCAGGAGGCGGGGTTTTGCCCCGCCGATCCGGGCCATTAGAGAGGTCCATATAAACCCCTGTCCTGACCCTAAGGGCTCTCATTTGGCTGTCATTATCATTTCATTCCAACGTCCTTCTCCTTCACCTTCTTGTTCCCTTCCGGCGACGTTCCGAGGCGATCGATCCCTCAACACTTCAGGCTTCCGGCGAAGATTCCAGTAGGTGTTCCCCCTCCGTTGTCTGCTCGGAGAATTTTGTATATTTTTTTATCTTCTTCCTTTCGTTTCCTTCCGGGATGGGCCGTGGTCCAGACGAAGTCGGATCCACTTTGAGTGTGGAGGAGATGGAGATGGCTGAGGAATGGTTCTTTCCTCAGCATGGGTTCCGTCTGGAACTCGCGGGGTCGGGGGATCGAGTCACGAGACCTCCTCGGGCCAAATTGGAGTGTATTTAGAAACACTCTAGGCCGGCCTGTGTTTCCCCCTCCATGGGTTCATGAACGAGCTCCTGGCGACATATCACTTATCCCGGCGCAGCTCGCTCCGAACGCATGAAGGATGATCATCAGTTTTCTATCCTTGTGCCTGGCGCACGGGATGCCGACATCCGTCAATGTCTTTCGGTGGTATTTCTTACTGAAGTCCAATCCGGGAGACGGAGAGTGGCTTTACCTTGCCCTTCGGGGCGGTCGGCCACTCTTCCAGGGCGCTCCGACATCCATTCATGGATGGAAGAAGAAATTTTTCTTTTTATCTTCTGAGCGGACGTGGGGGTTCGACCCCAGGTGGGGGCAGGCCCGGCTCAAAACTGCCAACAAGCTCCCCCAATTGTCCAAGGGCGAGCAGGGGATCCTCGATGCTCTTTGCGGCCTCGGAGAGAACATTCTGCTGAACGACCTCGTGAGCGAGGACGCTCTAGTTAATGTTGGCCTAAGCTCGGCACGCCCTCAGGGTAAGGGTAGTTGACAGCTTTATTTTTTTATTTGTTTTGCCCTTCTTTTGTTCTTTCGACGTCCTAACTTCTCTCTTTTTGTGCCTTCAGATATTTCGAAGATGGTGACCAAGAGCCTTGCTCTCTACGCTCGGTTCCGGAAGAGGACGACCGAGACAGGCGAAGTTCCAACCGAGCCGAGGAAGAAGGCTCGGTCCTCGTCCGGTGCGGCCACCGGGGCGAGCTCGACACAGGCCGGCTCTTCCAGGCCTGCTCGGAAGGAGGTTCCGAGCTCCGATCGAGGGGGCTCGAGCTCTGCAGGAGCTTCTGCGGTGCTCGCCTGCCCGGCCCCTATTTTCCAGATTCCTAGTCGGCTGCCCGTTCGACCTCAGCAACCGAGGGCTGAGTCGGGAAGCAGCCAAGGGGTTGCGAGGACGTCCCCGCCGAGCCCAGCAAGGCTCAAGCTCCCAGGCCCCTCGAGGGGTGATGGCCGCCAAGAGAGGAGGTCGTACTGTCCAGAGTGGTCGATCCTCGAGGGTGACTCGGCCCTCAACAACGCCGAAACGGCGCGGTAGATCTTCCGCGTCGCACTGCTCCCGGCCGATCAAGCCGAAATTCGGGCCATGACCTTCAACAATTTTTTGGACGAAACTTGCCGCTCCGCCATCCGGGTAAGTCTGCTTCCTCTTCCTCTCCCTCTTTTTTGGTATTCTGCTTTAAATTCCAACTTATTCTTATATGCCGTCTACAGCATCTTCATAAGATCGACACGCTGATCTCAATGGCGATGGACTACCGGGACCGGTCCCGGAGGTGTCTGCGGAGGCAGGAGGAGGCCGAGAAGAAGCTTGGCGGGGTCGAGTTCTCGCGAAGGGAGATCCAGACGAGGGTGGAAGCGGGCGAGGACGAGCTCCAATCGCTGACAGCGCAGCTTGAGGAGGAGAAGGCTGCGCATGCTCTGGCTAGGTCGGAGCTACGGTCCGCCGAGGCCCGCTTGGCCGAGGCTCGCTCGGCGCTCGCTGTGCGCAAGCAAGAAATAAAGGGCGCTTAGCTCAAGGTCGAGGAGCTCGAGGCCCGCGAGAAGAGAGCCCAGGAGGAGGCTCAGAACGCGGTGCAGCTCTTTCGAGAGTTGGAAGAGTTTTGCGACCTATTGGAGGAAGAAGCCATGGATGGGCTCATCCACGGTTTTGACGACTTTCGAACCAACTGAAGCGGCTCTGCCCCGACTTCGACCTCAATCTGCTCGAATCGGGAGCAGGGGTAGAGGAAGAGGAGGATGCACCCGAAGATCCAGCTGGGACCGAAGCCCAGCCGGTCGAAGAGGCGACACGGGAGGCGTCCGCCGAGGAAGGTCTCGATAGATCTCCAGACGCCGCCCTCAAAGCTGCTGGTGACGAGCAGACCGAGGCCTTCGCTGCGGGAGAACCAACGAAAGCTCCAACGGAGGGTGCCGAGGTGACTGTTGTGGACGACCTCGGCACCACGCCCGTCGCCTAGGGTTTTATCTTGTTCCATCTTTTCTTTTATTTCTTTTGTAAGTGAGGCCGGCCTTTGAACTCACTATACGGCCGGGCCTCAATTTTGTACTCAGCCTGCGGGCTTCTATCAATGGATTTTTGTTAAATTTGCATATCTTTTTT
>JAOXJJ010001007.1:8527728-8546102 GCA_025769935.1 Phoenix roebelenii
ACTAGTGAATTGAATCAGTACATTGGTTAGATTTTAATGACTGAATACATGTTAACAACCTTAGACTTATCCATTGTGTGCCAATTTGAGTTTAGGCCTTTAACATTTTCATCCATTATGGTGCATCAATCTCTTAAAACCTCAAGCCTCATTTTAATGTTGGATTTTGAGGATTAAGTTTCCCTCTTATGTTTGTGGGGAAAAAGGGTTCAGCTCAAATCAAATTTAGAAATTAGTTACTACTGAAGCTCACAGTATGTTGATTTGCTCACAGTATGTTGATTTGCTCCTATCCATGAGGAGGCAAACAAGGGTTGAAGCTTTGCTGCTATGTTGGGCCTTTGCCAAATAATCTTGAACTATCAGAATCAGCCTAACATGGTGAGTGCTAATGCAGGGGAATGCTGTCTTGGTCATGTGGGCTAGGTCCTCTGGCTTCAGAGCATCAAATTTAGAAGGTGATGCCTAGTCTCAGATGTCACATGTATGGGGCTAAATGGTCACAATTCCATGTGGGGGTTATGTGTGTGGCCCTGATTGGGTGTCATTTGGGTTTGATCTGCATGTAGTTTGTCAATGTCCAGGACAACCCTCTGAACGCATCTGGTGCCTCTGTGGGTGTGAACAACTGTTTAGAATATATTTCCTATCAAAGAAAAAGTTAAGAATCTACTAGGCAATGGTAGACAACTTCTAGATAGTTATTTAGAGACAACAACTCTGACCCAACTTATGCATTTTTGCTGGGTTTCATGCAACTTGGTTAGGCCCAAGATAGACATGTTGACTTGAATTCTGGACCCAAATTGATAACCCAAATAGATGCTTGTTTTCAGGTCATATCTATAAGCAGTTTCAGATTATTGATACTTGTGATATTGTTTGATGCTTGTAAGTTCACCCTAAAAATTCCTAAATGTTTTCTGTTCAAATTGTTGTGACACTACAAATACAGAAACTTATCCTAGGCCTTTGATATTATTCAATAACCCAAATATTGTCTTAAAATGAGTATTATAGCTTATATACATGTAAACCCTATTCCCCAAAGTCCAATTTGAGTCTCCTCCTTTTATCCTCTTCCTAGCAGATATGCTGTTAATTCTGATCTCTCTCTCTCTCTCTCTCTCTCTTTTGTGCGCGCATGCGCATTTTTGGTGATGTTGATGTCCTATAATGAGATAGACATGAAGGATGGTATAGTTCAGATTAAATTTAGGGTTTGAATAAACTTTTACTAATGTTAATTTCTTTTCTTTGGAAAGAGGTCTTTTGTTTAATCAATGATTTTCTTCTTAAAATATTTTTGTGATCAATTTTATTTTCTGAACTATGATTCTACATTCTTGTTTTTGTGTCTTTTTTTTTGTTTAATATGAATTTTTTTCGGTCAGCTTAGATGTATCCAATAGATTGTGGCAGTATGATGGGAAGAGGGGAAGAAGGGCTTCATTTCAGGTTAAATCCTACATGGACCTGACCCATTCCATTCCATATTTTGGAGGCATAAGGTCATCTCTCTACATCTGTATTGAACTAGGCATATGCTACTTTTTCATTCAAAAAGGAAAACTCCAGCCATGCTGAGCCAAGGATTTCCTCCTTGAGCTTCCATAACTTAAAACTTTAGAAACCTTCCATGCTTCAATTTTGCATCACATGCCAGTGTTAAGTTTCACCTAGATTATCAAATTTAGACTACGTTTTAAATGCTTAATTTTTGCTTGGTTATAGCTTGGAAGTTATATTTTTAACTTATCTGGATATATTTTTAATTTTTGAATGTCTTCATGTTTCGTAGTGGAAGAATTTATTCAAATCATGTTCTTGGAAACTGTTAAATTATTCTATTACAATTGAAAATAAGCATGGTTATTCCCATTTGGATGTAAGCTTCTAACTATTATGGCCTCAATATTTTTATTTACTCTTCTACGCAGAAATTGTTTGTCATCATTTTGTTTCATATGCGATCCTAATCTTATTGTCTTTCCATTGTCTTGCTAGACGAAGTTGGGGCACACAGATTGATCTTCATGATTCCCATTTGCTGGCCATTGCTGCTGCAGAGCAGGAGTTAATACGTGCAGAGTATGAAGATTATGAAGCTGCAAATACCAGTAGCATTGCCTGTTGCCGCTCTGTTGCGCTCATTGTACATTAAATTGATGTTACTAATTTTCTTTTGTTTCTTATTTACTTAGCACAATGGAGGCCTGAAATGGTCTATGATTTTGTACAGCTGATACTACTTTTGGTTGTTCGTCATGTTAACATGGTCGCAAGAGACGTAGGGATGGTGCAGGATGTATCAGCATTCTTCAATGTAAGCTACACCTGTTGGTGCTTTGAAATTTTCGACTATGCAAATATTTTGATATATTCCATAAAACTGTTTGTTTAGAGTACATAATTGGATTCTTATGGGATAATGTAGTAGTGATTTATAATGGTGAATACTATATGTTTTGAATTATGAGATGATAGCCACAGTTGTAGGAGTCCTTATAATTATAAAATGCAAATATTATGTACAGGCTCTTACTAGATTATGTTTAATAACCTAATCAAAAAATGCATGAATTTCATGGGCAGCATGTAGTTTTTCTTCCCTTTCCCTAGAAAATCTCATTCCCAATCTTTTTCCCCATTTTTTGCTCTATTCTGAAAAAAAACTATCCTCATGCTTTCCTCTCCCACTTCTACTGTTATCACCTTAATCTTATCAGGAATACTTCCTCCTCTCCCCAAATGTAAGAAGTAATATGAGAAATGATAATGTAAGTTTGCTTAATTTCTGTGTATCATAAAAAGTAAATTGATTACCATCAACATACCTGTTACGTTTGTCCACATGAGAGGTGCCATATTAAAAGCTGGATTGTACTTGATTGTGGTATTTATAGTGGAAAATATATGCATTCCTGGATGAGTCCCTCTGAACTAGTTAACTTTGCTGCCATGGTTTCAGATGCTGATGATTCTATTTGTAGGTCATGTCTGACACTCACATGGTTCAATCATTGCTTCGATTGGATGTATTTTAAATGTCATGCTGAAAAGTAAGAAGCTTAGTTTCTATTTACCAATTTTCAGGCATCTCTTCAGTTTGCTGGTCTTTTTCTTCCATGCTATGTGATAGCACATTCATGCTACCTTATACAGAGACGCAGGAGGCGACAGGTATGCTTTTAAGGCTGGGTGGTCTACTTTTTTTTGGCCCTGTGCCTTGAGGTATTCCATAGAGCCTCGAGATGTGTCTTAGGATTTTATTTTTTTTAATGAGCTACTGCTTTTGTAATACTGAAGAATGCAAAGGCACAAATTGCAAAGATTGTTTATGATTTAGATAATTTTACATCTATCCGTGCCAGGAGAAACTCTTGTTATTTGTTTTTAGTAATCACCACTTTCCTCTAATTCGAACACTTGTGCAAACTTACACTGGTTTCACAGAAAATATGGCTGTTGGCACCAGAAAAAACATGAACTTTATCTGCATATCTCTACTATTACAAAACTAACTCTTGTCTGGATAACCAATTCCGCATCTCCACTTTCCTATGTATTCATTTCTGACCCATCTTCACTCTCTACATCTCTATACCTACTGCAACTTTGATAAATTCATTCACTTTATAAATGGACAAACTAGTTCACCAGACCAGAGTGTGTTATTGAGTTTACTTAAGCAATTAAAAAATTATCAAATCAAATAGTATCAAGTCTGTTGATAGTTTCTCTTGTGGGCTATGCATGACCAACACTAGTTCTAGTATATTAATTGTGACAGATTCATGGAACCCAGAAGGTGACCATACATCATTGGCTAAAGGGTAGATTGGCGATGGCTCCAATAACTTCCCACCAGCCTTTCACCATACAACTAGTTTTAGGCACCTGTGTTGCATATGTAGTTATTAATCTGTACATAAATGGTTGGGTTCTATACACAGACAGGCATGCGGAGACGTCGGTTGCTACTATAGAGAACTTTATTTTCTAGTAATCAGAAGTAGATATTAGTAGCTATATTCAGTTATATTTTTCCTGCATAATACATAAAACTAATCTCATGCCGTAACAATTGTTGAACTCTGTAATGATGTGTTGATGATTTAGTACAAATGTGAAACATTTTGTGTAATAATTGATTTATATGTTGAACAAATTGATTGTATATATAACACTGCTATATGGATAGTCTTTAAATTTGGTTTTTTGTCATCAATATGAATCCAATGGCACTTTGTTTTAGTCAACAATGCATCTCCCTGTTCAGTTGCTTTTGGACAGCCAGATATGTTGAGACAGTTTTAGAAAGGTTTTCTACTCAATGTTTATTTCTGCAAATAACTTTCTCCCAAAAAAATATCTACCAAGAAAACCTTCTGCCACTAACCTAGATCCATGGCCAGCTTGTGAGATCATTGAGTGGCTCAATTTAGAGCTGCTCAAAATGAGTTAGACTATAGTTTATGCAGCACAGTTAACTGCATTATCATAACGCGTGCATTTGTACTCCACATTTTCAAATAGCTGATCATATCTTTTTTACTTCATAAATCCTTCAAATTTATTGTAAACTGTTTTTAAATTCCCATTTTATAATTTCCATTGCAGGTCTAAGAGGCCATGGAAACCTTTGGATTTTACTCGAGAGCTTGTCGTTTCCCAACTTGAAAACTTTTGGGGTAGTAATGCTTTCCCAGGTTTAATGCTGAGTCCCCACCAAGACTGGTCGCTTCTCCTTTTCTACGAAATGAATCGGAACTTGAGTTCCTGAGAAATGGTGGTTGTTATCCAAAAATTCCTGCCTCAAGAAAATGTATATATGGAATAGTTTCTCAGTGGTTTGTGGTTTATGTGATTCTCCTCAAATCAATATAGGCAGAAAGATTTGCTTGTCTTCAAGTTACTACCATCTCAAAGATTGTCACTCTTTCCAAAGATGTGCAAAATTGTGTGGGTGGTGCTTGATTGTCATTGGTCTTGATCAAGAGATTTCTCAGTTTTGAATTTAATTAGGTTTCCCTCGTGTAACCTTCAAGTTAAAAGATAAACTCAACTCGATGCCAAGGTTAGTCGAACCAGTTTGGCAAACCATAAATTCAAGTCTTTTTGAAAAATGGGGCGAATTGGTTTTGATTCACGGTGGTTTGCAAAATACTAGATAAACCATGCTGGTTCAGTGTCGATTCAGTTTGGTAGGAATGAATTCAGTAGATTTATAGATCATGCTCAATGTTGTATCCTTATTGCTCCTAACCAAAATTAAGAACACGGTTTTGTTCTGTTTATAGTTTTTATAGTTGTTTCGAGCCTGGTGACACTAAACATTTGTTTTCTTTTTCCCCTTAATTTTTATTGCAGGAAAATAAGATTTAAGTTGTTATAGAAATCCCATAGCTCCATGTTGAAACAAACAATTACCATTATTTCCAATTTTTATGCTTTTATTTACTGCAAGCTATTGGATGCCCAGGGCAGTGGGTATGAGCCTTTCCAGCTATTTCCATACACAAACTAAAAAGAAGAGCCCCAGGGTACCAGAATTGGATGTGCTGATTTGATAAACGGAACTTGAGATCATCGAAGATACTCTTTTTCATTGTATAGTGTGCAATTATTTGCCTTTGCTTGCCTCTATAAACCTCTTGAGATCTTTCCTCCTCTCCCACCTTTCTTCTAACCTAATGGGGTTTAGTGCTTTTTTTTTTAAAAAAAAGTACTGAAATTTAGATTTGATGGAGGTCTCACGAAATAATCAAAACTGCTAATACTACTATTTCCGAAATCAATCCATGGAGAGTAAAATATTTCTGACAGAACTCAAAAAATGAGGCTATGTAATCTGGGGTAGTGTCCTCTGCCGCAACCTAGGTGGCTTTCTTTCTCAAGATGGGCAAGCACAAGTGAATATTGTGAGATTAGTCTACATAGCAAGAATTAAATAAAAAAATTACAACTTTTTGCTCCAAGCATGTCTACTTTGCAAACATCATGCAACGATCCATAATCCTATCAAAAAAGAATACTGAAAGATATCATTTGGATTTTTTAGCTTTATACAACTATCTAGAATTTATCCTGTGCTTAATTGATGTGGAACTAAATACATACTCACGTAAATCCTTACAAAGTGTTTCATAGTATCAGAATCTCCAAGAAAAATCTTAGAATCCGGACGTGCTCGAGGAATTGAGGCCTCTATCTGATTTGGAAAGTCTGGAGGGGTATTCTGCTAAGAACATTTTATCTGAAGAAGTTCTATGGAGACAGAGTTCAAGACCGTTGTGGCTTAAAGAAGGCGATTTGGATATGGCTTTCTTTTAGAACACGGCTAATGGTAGGAGGAGGTTTAATTTCATTAGTTAACTGTTTGTGGATGGAAGAGCTACTTCTGATGAACAGGAGATTGTTGGTTCTTTCTGTCAACAATTTTATTCTCTCCATGGTATATCTAGTGAACCTTCAGGGACAGCTGACTGGAGTTCTCTTTTTCCTGAGGGTGTGTTGACTTTGAAAGAATTGGATAGATATTTCAAAGAAATGATGGCTATTTTTAAGCTTGGGGCGGAGAAATCTCCAGGACCTGATGGTTTTCCATTACCCTTTTACCAGAGGTATTGGAATATTTTGAAAGACACTATGAAAGTCTTTGTCGAGTTTGAAAATGGTTCACAATTGGAGTAATATCGATTTCACCCATGTTCTTCTTATTCCAACTAAAGGAGCTAATTTGGACTCATCAATCCACTGAATGGTATTTGTAAGGTTATAACTAAAGTATTCGCAAATAGATCGAAATCTGCACTGAATAGTTTAGTGCTTGATACTCAAGCTGCTTTTGTTCAAGGTAGATCTATTCTTGATTGCTCTGCAGCAGCTCAGGAGATAGTTTCTTGGTGCTCAAAAGAAAAGAACAATGGTGTTTTATTAAAAGCAACTTCTGAGGTGGTCTTTGATAATTGGGGTTGTTTAATTGAGTTGCTTCTTGTTGTGAGAATAAAGGGTCTCGGACTTAGTCCTACATCGATTAGATAGCGGAGAGGTTTGTTCCTTAAATGGAGGGGGGCAACACCTTTCTCTTCAGAGATGTCTTTTAAAGGGCAAAACTGTGAGGAGGGCTTCGACCTGCTCGAAAGCGGACAATACCTCTTAGGAGAAGTAGTCGCCTCCGCTATCTGAGACCGGTAGGGACGAGGTCGGAAGGCGGCAGGTCCCTCCTAAGCATTGGACGCGCGGGCCGGAGGCCGACCTCACCTTGACCTCAACAATGGTGCTTTCGTTGAGAACCCTTGACCCTGGCACATACCCCTCCGCTGGGGGGGGCTATGTTGTGGGAATAAAGGGTCTCGGACTTAGTCCCACATCGACTAGATAGTGGAGAGGTCAGTTCCTTAAATGGAGGGAGGCAATCCCTTTCTCTTCAAAGGCGTCTTTTAAAAGGCAAAACCGTGAGGAAGGCTTTGACCTGCTCCAAAGCAAACAATACCTCTAAGGAGAAGCAGTCGCCTCCGCTGTCTTAGACCGGTGGGGACGAGGTCGGAAGGCAGCAGATCCTTCCATAGCGCTGGATGCGCGGGCCGGAGGCCGACCTCACCTTGACCTCAACACCTCTTTATAGAGTGTTTTCTCAAATGTTGATAAATTTGATTCAAATTTCCATCATGCCTGGCTTTCCAGCATTTTTATTAAAGGGGTCCCAAACAATGTTTGGGATCCTCTGTCACCCTTGTTTGTTTGTTTTGGTGGCGATGTTTAGGGGAGAATGTTGCCGCTTGCCAAGAACGATGATGGTCTTTCAAGAAATGTGGTTGAGAGTAAAAAGATTCTAGCCCATACTGATGGAGATAATTTTGAGCAGATTGGTAATGTTATTCTTTTTCTTTTTAGAAGAATTGTCAAGACTTCAGTCATTTTAATGGATGATGATCAGTGGAATCTTAGTGTCTCTCTACGTTGTATTAGTACTAGAGTTTATATTTTTTTCCAATCAAGTGCCTTGGCCTGCCTTTAAGACCGGATAAACTTCATAGGACCGGCTTTAAGTTAATCTAAAAGATGATCGATTTTGCTTTGTATTCTTACGAATACTGTGTAAGATTTAATTTGTTTGTGTATAATATATTTTTTTTCATTCTTGATACATATTGTATAAAATTTGATTCTGTAAAATATGTATTTTTTTATTTTTGATGCATATTGTGTGAGATTTAATTCTCTCATACCATGTGAGTTTGATTCTGTACAATATATATTTTTCATTCTTGATGAATATTATATGAAATTTGATTCCCTTTTCTTTGATATGTGGCTGTTGATGCCATATGAATAAAATACAGAAAACTTCTCTCCTTCGGTGCCTCTTGTTGCTAGAAATTGGATCCGGGGGCGATCGTCGGCTGAGAAGGAGGAGCTCCGGCGTGAGATGGCGGGTGGTGGTCCTTCGGCGAGTAGCATCCTCCGGAGGGCTTGCAAAAAGCCGGTGGCCAAGGTTTCCGGCGCCGGCCCTCCGATGCCTAAGTCAGAGGGGGCAAATATATGAAAGGGGATCCAATATGTCTCAGGAGTTTCAGAGTCCAACCCCCTCCTAAGATGGAGGGGTTCCCCTTTTATAGGGGGTACAGGATTACCTGTGATGTGACGGGGCGAACGGTTACCGTCATGATTGAGCATGTCGCATGAATTAATGCATGATCGTGTAAATTAATGCATTGTCGTAAGAGATCAGGCTGGAGCCATCGAGTTGTCGTGGCTGATCGGACGTAGCCGAGCGGGTCAGCCATTTGCCGTGAAGGGTTTGAAATCCGTAGATGGCATTGGCATTAATTGTTGAGTGAGCCGAAGACCTGCAGAAGCCATGCACATTGATTGTTGGCAGTGGTAGCAGGGCATGGTCGCTGGTTGAGTTGCAGAAGGATGTGATCGCGGCGGGTGGATAGTAAGATCGGACTTCCAAGGTCGAGAACGTTGAGGTCGGGCGCCAGGTCGAGAACGTTGAGATCGGGCGCCAGGTCGAGAGCTCTGAGGTCGGGCGCCTGGTCGGACGTCTCAGATCACGTGCTGGCGATGTGCTCACATGCTTTGGGGCGATTTATATTTCTCCAACACTACCCACTGACTTCTGAGTTCGAGCCGCTTGCGAGCTCGGGCGTGGGAAGTAGTTGCCTTTATTGCAGTGGTGGGGGCCAGAAAAACTTAAATTATTCCTGCGCTCCGCGTGCTTCGAGGCGCTTTTAATGAGAGAAGATGGGGCGATGCCCTTTCGCCCTTCGAGTCCGCCTCGCGTGGTGGACTCATGATGAGGTTTCGAGATTCGATGGGACGTTGCCTTGATTCTGTATTCGAAGCGTCGGTCCAGGTTAAATATGTCGCTTCAAATTTCGGTGCCGACACGTAGCACGATCTGGACAGAAGGCGGGATCTAGTTCCACCGATCTGGACCGTCGGGAGGGGCTATATAAACCCCCCAGCTTAGCCCTAGAAAGGTCTCGCTTGGCTGCTTGTCGTTGCTGCTCCCCCTTCTTCCTCCGTTTCTTTTCTCCTTTCCCAGCTGTGATCGAGCCTCCCCGGCGGTGCCCTAAGGTGATTTCCGGTGACCCCTCCGTAGGTCATCTTCCCACGTTAGCTTGGGGATTCCCCTTCTTCTTTTTTCTTTTTTCGTTCTTTGTTTTCTTCTTCGCCCTTCTTTTTGAAAAATAGGTTCTGGTCTGAATGAGGTCGGGTCTAGCCTGACTGAGGAGGAGCTTGAGCTGGTCCGTTCCCGATTCTTTTTCTGGCCCAGGTTTCATCTTGAGCCTGCGGGGCCGGAGGACCGGATGACGAGACCTCCTCCAGGTCGGATCGGGGTGTACGTTGAGACACTCTGGGCCGGCCTGCGGTTCTCTTTCCATGAGTTTGTGAACGATTTGCTGGTAGAGTACCAGCTCATCCCAGCACAACTCGCTCCGAACTTATGGAGGACCATCGTCGGGTTCTTATCCCTTTGCCTTGCACACGGGATTCCGACCTTGGTAAGTGTCTTCCGCTGGTGCTTCTTGTTGAAGTCGAACCCGGCAGATAGAGAGTGGCTTTACTTCGCCTTTCGGGGCGGTATGTCACTCTTCCGAGGCGCCCCTTCCTCTATTCATGAGTGGAAGGGGAACTTTTTCTTCCTTTCGTCCGAGGTCTCGTAGGGATTTGACCCGAGGTGGGGGCATCCCCGGCTGAAGGCCCTCAATAGGCTCACCCAGCTTTCGGCGGACGAGCAGAAGATTCTTAATGCTCTGCGTGGTCTCGGGAGGGACATCATTCTGACCGACCTCCTAAGCGAAGAGGCGGTGAACGTTGGCTTGAGCTTGGCGCGCCCCGAGGATAAGAGCGGTCGCACTGTTCCTTTATTTTGTTGTCTTTTGCCTTATTTGCTCCTTTCCTTCTTTTCTTACTTAGAATTTTTCTTCTTTTCTTCTTTTCAAACATTCCCAAAATGGTGACAAGCAACACATCCCTTTTGGCCCGACTGAAGAGGAGGGCAACTAAGGCTGGCGGGGCTCTTCCCGAGCCCAAAAAGAAGGCCAGGTCGGCTTCCACTTCTACCCCTGCCGAGGCAAGGGGCTCTTGGGCCGAGACATTCGAGTCTGTCCGGGAAAGGGCCCCAGCCACCGAGCATGCGAGCTCGGGTTCCGGAGGGGCATCGAACTCGGCGCCTTTAGTCTGCCCCGCCCCATCTCTCAACGGGCAGGTCGGCCTATCATCCGCCTACGACGCTCGGGCCTCGAGCCGAGCAGAGGCCCTGGGGTCCCGAGTGTGTCCCGCCCCGTCATCGCGAGCTCGGCGGGCCGAGTTCGTCGGAGGCCGGAGGACGCTTCGGGAGGGGGTCTACTGACCCAGAGTTCCTGATCCGTGAGGGTAGTTCGACCCTCCGAAACAGTGATGTCGCACGCGCAGTATTTCGCCACGCGATTCTTCCGGCCGATCGGGCTAAGTTCGAAGCCCACAAGCTTGGGGAGATCGTCGATCAGACGAACTACAATGCTGTTCGGGTAAGCTGCCTTCTCATTTTGTCTTTAGTTATCGGTATTTCCTCCACTTTCACTTATCGTTGGTTTTCCTGCAGCATTTTCACGAGATCGACACACTGGTATTCATAGCCTCGGGATGCCAGAATGAGGCCGGGCGATTCCAGAGGCAGCTGGAGATGGCCGAGAAGGGGCTCGCCGAGTCGGAGGCCATGCGGGCAGAGGTCGTTGCGCGGATGGAGGCCGCCGAGGTCGAGCGGCGATCAACGCTCGACCAGCTCACGGAGAAGAAGGCCGCGCACACTCTGGCGAGGTCGGAGTTGCGCGCCTCCGAGGCACGTCTTGCTGAGGCCCGTGCTGAAGCCGCTGGCCACAAATATGAGGGCGGAGTTCTTTGCCTGAAGGTTGAGCAGCTCGAGGTCCGAGAGAAGAGGGCACTCGAGCAAGCCCAGAACGTAGTGGAGCTCTTCAAGGAATCGGAAGAGTTCTGCGACATGTTGGAGGAGGAGACCGTGGATGGGTCCTCCGGAGCTTCAAGAATTTTTGGAGGCAGATGGCACGGTTCTGCCCCCAGCTCGACCTCTCGGGGATTCGGCCAAGATCGGAGGTCGGCAAGGAGAGCGAGTTCGATCTTCCCACGACACTTGAGGCCGAAGAAGAAGCCGCCGAGGCCGAGGTCGACGAGGCCGAGCGAACGGCTCAAATGACTCCCGTTGGGGAAGTTGCCGGAGGAGTTTCCGAGACCATTGGCGAAGCTTCATCTGAGCCCGCCGCGGAAGGTCCCGAGCCGATTCCTGCCGAGGACCCCCAGGTGATTATCGTGGATGACCCCGGTGCCGATGAAGTCGCAGCCTCCTAGGACTTGGTCTTTTTTTGTCTTGTTTTTCTTTCCTTTTTGTTCTTTTGTAAGCGAGGTCGGCCTCCGAACTCATTGTACGGCCGAACCTCAATTTTGTACTTAGCCTTCGGGCATTCATTAATGAAAGATCTTCTCTTTGCAAATTTATATTTGTCTTTCTCTCTCTCTTTTGCATAGTAAGTAAGCTTTTACTTTAATTGTTCGAGCTGAATTCTCTTCAGTGAATCCCTCTAAGTCTTCGAGCTCGGCTAAGTTCATAGACTTAGGTTCCGATCACGTTTGCTAAGTTGTTAAGCTTAGCTCCAATAGGGATTGTGCTTAGGCTCCGGGCTCAGACTTTAGAAAAATTCGCTAAATCTTTGAGCTCGGACTTTGAAGAGGTCTCGCTAGGCTCCTAAGTTTGTCTTCTGGAAGAGTTTTGCTAAGCCCTTGGGCTCGGCTTCCAGATCGCCGAAGCATTGAGCTCGAACTCCGAAGGAGTTTTATTAGGCGTTTAGGTTTTTCTTCTGAAAAATTTGGCCAAAGTCCTTAGGCTCGGCTTCTAGGACAAGCTTGTCAAAGCTTTAGGGTCGAGCTCCGAGGAGATCCCGTTAGGCATTCAAGTTTATCCTCTGGAAAATTTTGCTAAGTCTTTGGGCTCGGCTTCCAGAATAAGCTTGTCAAAGCTTTAAGGTCTGACCCCAAAAAGATCATAGACCGAGGTCAGGTCATCGTTGGAGCTTTCGTGCTTTTTGGTCTCGAACTTGGTCGAGATTTTGCCAATCATTTTGTAGTATAAACAAGTAGATGTGATAACATAGGTGCTGGGTAGGATCATACCTATTGCACCATCGGAGTCGGCCATCTCAGGTTGAGGTAAGCGACTCCGCCCTGTGGTCGGCTTTTTAGGGGCGTTCCTCGGCTTGTAGTCCGCTTCGGGCGCGCCTGCACATTGGGAGGTGTTGTCGTCGTTGGGTGCCACGGTCGTTAGGTGCCACGGGGGGGCGCATAGATACTACCTCGTTGTCTTTCCGAGGTCGAGAGAGCTTGAATTCGCTGTCAACTCAATGGGGCATCTCGACCTTAGTCGAGAAATCAAGCACGAGGTCGAGGGAGCTTGGGTTCGCTGTCGACCTGGTGACGCTTCCCGAGGTCGAGGGAGCTTGGGCTCGCTGTCGATTCAATGGGGCATCTCGACCTTAGTCGAGGGATCGAGCACGAGGTCGATGGAGCTTGGGCTTGCTGTCGACCTGGTGGCGCTTTCCGAGGTCGAGGGAGCTTGGGCTTGCTGTCGACTCAACGCGGCATCTCGACCTTAGTCGAGAAATCGAGCACAAGGTCGAGGGAGCTTGAGCTCGCTGTCGACCTGGTGACGCTTCCCGAGGTCAAGGAAGCTTGGGCTCGCTGTCGACTCAACGGGGCATCTCGACCTTAGTCAAGAAATCGAGTACGAGGTCGAGGGAGCTTGGGCTCGCTGTCGACCTTTTGACGTTTCCCGAGGTCGAGGGAGCTTAGACTCGCTGTCAACTCAACAGGGCATCTCGACCTTAGTCGAGGAATCGTGCACGAGGTTGAGGGAGCTTGGGCTCGCTGTCGACCTGGTGATGCTTCCCGAGGTCGAGGGAGCATGGGCTCGCTGTCGACTCAACGGGGCATCCCGAACTTGGTCGGGGTCTTTAAGGGAGATCGAGATTGAGCTCGACATCGACGTGGTGAGGCATTCCAGGCTTGGCTGGAGCATCCAAGCTTGGTCGGGTTTCATTCGAAGATTTTCAAAATTCCAGCTTCGTGGAATGAGGGTCCCTTCGAGAGACTCCAATTGGTATGCTCCGGGCCGCTGGACTCGCGTGATCCGGTAGGGTCCTTCCCAGTTCGAGGCAAGCTTCCCTTGCTCAGTGGGCTGAGAAACTTCTGCTCTCCTGAGGATAAGATCTCCTGCTTTGAAAAGCTTAGCCTTCACTTTAGAGTTGTAGTACTGCGCCGTCTTTCGTTGGTATCTTACCATACGAACTCGGGCTGCCTCCCTTGTCTCCTCTATAAAGTCCAGCTTGCCCCTGAGTTGGGAGGAGTTGGAGATTGCGTCGTAATGTTCCACTCTTGGTGAAGGAAGTCCAACTTCCAGAGGGATGACAACCTCTGTTCTGTATGCCAGGTTGAAGGGGGTCTCGCCGGTAGGAAGTCGGAATGTGGTTCTGTAGGCTCAAAGGACATTGTAAAGGTCTTCAATCCATTGCCCCTTGGATCGGTCGAGCCTGACCTTGAGCCCCTGGAGGATGGTACGATTCGTCACCTCGGTTTCTCCATTTGGAGGAAGCACTGGCTGGACTTAGGCCTGCGGAGGCGGCATAGGTGGGGCTTCCTGACGTTGCAGATCTTGAACAACCGCGGCCAGGGCTTGAACCTGCTGCACCAGGATGTTGAACTGTTCCGACTGGACTTGGGAAACTGGATCAGCCGGAGATGGTGAATTCTGGACAAAGTGTCCAGAACTTGGTGGGAGACACCGGAAGGCGTTAGAGGCTCCTTTTTTTCTCAATTTCATGGCCACGACTCGAGCCCTTCCCCTAGCGCCAACTGTTGCTGAAAATTGAACCCAGGGGCGACCGTCGGCTGAGAAGGAGGAGCTCCAGCGTGAGATGGCGGGTGGTGGTCCATCGGCGAGCGGCGTCCTCCGAAGGCCTGCAAAAAGCCGGTGGCCGGGGTTTCCGGCGCCTGCCCTTCGATGCCTAAGTCAGAGAGGGAAAATATATGAAAGGGGATCAAATATATCTTAGGAGTTTCAGAGTCCAACCCCCTCCTAAGATGGAGGGGTTTCCCTTTTATATCGGGTACAGGATTACCTGTGATGTGACGGAGCAAACGGGTTACTGTCATGATTGAGCATGTCGCATGAATTAATGCATGATCGTGTAAATTAATGCATTGTCGTAGGAGATCAAGCTGGAGCCATCGAGTTGTCGTGGCTGATCGGACGTAGCCGAGCGGGTCAGCCATTTGCTGTGAAGGATTTGAGATCCGTAGATGGCATGCGTATTAATTGTTGAGTGAGCCGAAGACTTGCGGAGGCCATGCGCATTGATTGTTGACAGTGGTAGCAGGGCATGGTCCCTGGTCGAGTTGCAGAAGGATGTGACCGTGGCGGGTGGATGGTGAGATCGGGCTTCCAAGGTCAAGAACGTTGAGGTCGGGTGCCAGGTCGAGAGCTCTAAGGTCGGACGTCTGGTCGGACGTCTCAGATCACGTGCTGGCGATGTGCTCACGTGCTTTGGGACGATTTATATTCCCCCAACACATCTCATTACCACTCTTATCGTATATGCAAAAATATGTAAACTTTCCGCCCGATGGAGTTTACATGCTTGCTTGCTCTAATGGCGCTATGTTTGAGCCAGTTTTACAGTGCCTTGCAATGTGATTAAGAGAAGGTTAAAAGAGCCACGCACTCAAGCATAATTTCTCACAAGTGCAAATCAAATTACAGTGGCTTGCACTTCAGAAAAAAGGGGAAAAAAATTACAGTGCCTAGTGACGAGAAGGGAAGAAGGGCCATGAGATGGCGCATTTCTTTTCTTCTTTTTTTTTTTTGGTGCAACGGCGGCTCACACCCTACGGGTGTGGATACGGCTAACAAAATCTGAAAATAACAAAGCAAAAGGAGACTCCGGCACTGTGTTCTTACTCGCACGCATTTGCAAATCAAATTCCAGCATATTTGTATAAAAGGGGACATAAGGAACCAGTAGCAACCTTTGTATCCCTCACACTCTTTCCAGCAATTGCATGACTTCTGATTCATTTGGGAAAGAAGGAATTGCTCCTTTCTTGGTAGCGGTGATTGCCCCACATGCATTCGCAAATCTCAGTATTTCCCTCAATTTCTTCTCATCCTGCAAACCACCACAACATTCCATGTTAGTAGACCAAAATGCTTCCAATAAGTTTGGCACCTCAAAAATATTTCAAGTTATACTTGATACAAAATTATGATGGTTGCCATGTAGCTCACTTGCAAAGCTGATTTGTCCTCGACGATCTTTCGGAGCAGGGAACCAATGAATGCATCACCTGCCCCTGTTGTGTCCACTTGCTGGACGGCGAAGGATTCGACTGCTCCATGGAAATCCTACAATTCAAGAGACAACAAATCTCATCATAAAGTCTCTAGTTGAAAAATTCATATCATTTGGGCCAAGAATGTCTATAAAAAGGCTAATGGAGCTGCAGATTGGGTGTCTTCTTTTATGGTTAATCATTCCAGGGTTCTCTAGACCGGTGAGAAGAGCTGTTGTCTAGAACACTCCAGAACTTAGTTACTTTTTTTTTAATATATATATTCATGCTAGAATTGTATGAATTTATCTATTATAGCACACAAAAAAAATAACTCTTGTGAATTACTTATAATGCATGGATCTCAGGGGCACATAGGAAATTACACCTTTGTGTAGTATTTGCATCCCTTTTTGCCAATGGTGACCAAGAGAAGCTTCAGGCTTGGCTGCCAGAGCTTCATGGCTACCTCATCTTCGACTGATGCCTCGCCGGTAAGGAATTCCAGCTCGACATCGCTGACCTTGATGATGTCAGCCTGGTCCCATATGCTCATGATCTGCTCTCGGGCCTCCGCCGGCGATGGCCATAGCGGCAATCGGAGATTCACATCGTAGGAGAGTAGTGCACCAGCTTCCTTCACCACCTCCATTGCCCTCAAATGCGCGGATCTGCAGGGCTCCGCAATCAAGCTTATCGATCCAAAGTGGAAAATTGCAGCCTGAAGATTCATCCATAAAATTCGGCAACCATAAAACTCATAAAATTTTATGTGAGATTCATAAAATTCAACAAACTTACTAATCACAAGAACAAACAACATAAAGTTACAACTTAGATCTGGGCATCTGGTTATGACATGCTGAGGAGGCTGAGAAATGACACAAAAGTAATCAAATATAATATACCAAAACGACCAAGTAATAACTAAAACATAAGAATCCATTGATAACAAAAAAAGATAGTAAAGAAATCAAAAGTGCATCCAGATTCAACAAAACAGAAACTATAAACAAGTAAACAACTAATAGTAAACTTTAAAAACCAAAAGACACTTGATTACGAAAAAGAAAAAAAAAGAAATAGAAAAGAAGAGAGAGAAAGGGATGGGGAGTTAACGCTTCTGATGAGATCAAGATTGAGCTCGGACTCGGTGAGAAGCATGTCGGCGCTCGGGTTGCGGTAGAACATGAACTCGCGCTCGCCGTCTTTGCGGAGGGTGACGAAGGCGAGCGCGGTGCGTGCGCCGGAGTCGAACGTGATGCCGGCATCGACGACGCCGTTGTCGCGGAGGATCGCCGCCAGCATGCGGCCGAACACGTCGTCGCCGAGCTTGCCGACGAAGGCGGAGCGGCCGCCGAGCCGGGCGACGGCTACGGCGACGTTGGCCGGAGCGCCGCCGGGGGCCTTCAGGAACCCGGGGGCCTCGGCCAGCGACACGCCGGCGACCCTCGGCACGAAGTCGATGAGCATCTCGCCGAAGCTCACAACCAGGCCCCGGTCGGCCTTGCGGTTCTCCATGGCCGTATGTAGAGAGTTTGGGAGGAAGAAAAGGAGAAGAGAGAAGAGAAGAACGCTAAAGAATTTGGAGGAAGAAGAGAAGGAAAGAAGACTAAAGAGGATGGTGACAGCAAATTAGAAGACAGAGGAGAGCAATGGGAGGGAGAGGGGGTTTAATATGGAGAGCGGTAGGTGGAAATGGAGTGCTTTATCTGGCTGGTGTTTTTGGATAAAAAAATTTCGCTGGTGTTTATTTGTTGAATTTTAATGATAAAAATTACCTGTGCAAATTTATGATCCTCTTTTATTTCTCCTGTTTCTTTCTTTTTTTCCTTCTCTCCTTTCTTTTTTATTTTTCTTATTATTTCTTTTTTTTTCTTTTTTCATGTTCCATCTCTTTCTAGTGTAGGTAATTTTGGGAGTCCCACACTCCTCTCAATCCCACTTTTTCACAGAAATAGAACAGAATGATGAGGATACCCTGCAAAGATTTAAAACCTTGCTAATAATAATTTTCAATTAGTTGTAGCTTTGTTTGCTTTATGGGTAGGTAGCATTCCATCTCCCTCTCTCTCTCTCTCTCTCCCCCCTTTTTTAGCATTCTTTCTTTCCTTCTTTTCTCTTTTTTTCCATCTTTCTTCATTTCTTTTTTTTTGTAATTTCTTTCCTTTGTTTCTTATTAAACCCTTGCTGATAATAATTTTCAATATAGTGTTGTAATAACTTTGTTTGCTTTTATGGGTATTATTATGATAAAGGGGAATAATTCTTTACATGATAAATATATATTTTAAAAAAATTATTACCTCATCATGTATCTTAAAAGTTGAAAGAAGATGGTTAGAATGATTTAAGATTTTGTTACTTTGCATAAGTTAGAGATCCTAGTAACTTTTCTTTGTTCCAGATGACCCAAAGATTGATTTAAAGATTAATTTTGATGATCACAAAACCTTGAAGTATAATTACTAATACTTGTGTTG
>JAOXJJ010001007.1:8547785-8622518 GCA_025769935.1 Phoenix roebelenii
CCCATTTAAGGCACAGAACCTTTCCGCTACTAGCCGATATGGGACTAAATTCAAGGCCCCCTCCTTCCCCCGCAACAATTATAATATAATATAATATGATATGATATAATAATATACTAAATATAATATAGTATAGTATATATTGTCAAAAGATTTCTATGTCAAATATATATATATAGTTTTTCTTATTAATTGGTGTAATTATATTTATTTATCTAATGCACAAGCACCTTAGATTAATCATATGCATTTTGTTCCAAGCATCTTAAGCGCTAGCTGGGAGGCAAGGGGAGAGAGATGATGCACACAATAAGATGGTTTCGATGGGAAACACCGCCATGTTTAGTTTCGATCCATGGCTCGGTTCTTCATGTGATAATATAAAAAGCGCGGACATCAGCGAGTCGCCGTTGGGAAACACTGATATGTTTGGAAACCACGAGAGGCTCGCCGGAAATCCGCGACAAAAGCAGCGAATGAGGGCTGCGGTGATAAAGTCTGGGATGCCATCGGAGGACGAGCTATGTCACGTGTCTAAGAGGGTTCAGCACGTGAGTTGCAGAAAGATCTGGGTACATCCCTGATTCTTTCCCGAGGTATCAGCCACGTAGGAAATGGCGCCGGTCGGTAGCTGGTTTTCCCTTTTGACCATGACCGTGGCGGTCGCCGCAACGAGGAGCAGGGAGAGGGAGGAACCCTTTCGCAATTTTTATATATTTTTTAAAAAAATTAATCAATATAAAAATAAACAAATATCTAAAATTTAATTATTTTTTAGAAATAATTTTTTATAAAAATAAATTTTTTATATTTATGGAAAAGAAAGTTACATGGGATATGAAAAAAAATCTGATTTTTACTAAAAAAATAGAATATTTTTTTTGCAAACATATCTTTAAATTTTTAGATAAATTAGGATAATTTTTTTTATTATTAAAGACGTAATAGATATTTTATATATTTTTTTAGAAAAATAGATACGTAATTAAATTTAAGCTATTCTGAAATATATTAATTTTTAAATCAACTAAACTTGCAAAAATTATTTTTTAAACTATTATATATTTTAATAAAAAAATTCTAAGGTTTTTAAGATTAGATTTAAAAGAAATGAAAAAAAAAGGTACAGCTACTTTATGATACGTAGAGTGGGACCTTGGTAGCCCATAAGATAAAGACCCATCCAACCAAGAAAGAAAAAAGAGAGAGTTACAGATGTTGCTCATCGGATCATTTAACAGGTTGATATAGCACAAACAAACATATAATAGCAATGTTTTAAAAATATTGCTCACATGTATCTTAATGTATGATCGAAAGATCCATGTTATTTTTGATCATCAAATGATTTGAGGAGAGTTGGATCCGGATTGCATTTATGTACCATACCAGCGATGCTGCATGTTGGCTAATGCAATTGTACAAGTTGTGCAGCAGTTTAGGGCATCCAATGCATGGACCAGGCAAATGACCTCTACCAGAGAGAGTGAACTCAAGTGAACTCAAGGTTGATAACTTGATAATATATGGGAGGAGAAAGACATGGAAAATGTTTAGATTGTCACTAGTGATGACCATAATCTAGGCATACCATGCATTACTGCACTAAAGGATAATGGAGGAATCCAGATCTAATATCATGAGTCGCTCTCCATGCAATTCGTGTCGCTTGAAGTGAAACATACACATTAGATATATGAAATGTAGCCGCCATTAGCGGTCGCCTAATCCGTTTCTAGATCATGACATCTTAGTATGGCCTTGAATCAAGCACATTTTGTTGCAATCTCATTTAAGGCAGCAAGCATGCTACCCAATCTATTTCCCAAGGATCTCCCTTTGCTTTGGCTACTAGTTAAAACAAATTTCAATTTCATCAAACACTTCTTCGCTGTTTTCCTTCACTAGTTAGATAGATTTCAATATCATCACATACCCCCTTTCAGTTAATTTTTAGAGCTTGTGTGTTCTTAACTTTGAAGATGTCAAATAGGGCATGCATGCATCCCATGTGTTCTGTATTTGATCATGTCATCATCTGCATATTTTTATTCCTCCATATCATCATGCATAGGTAGAGAGGCAACAATATCCTAAACAGTAGCATGTCAAGAAGGTGATTCCCTGAATTGACATTTCATGTGTGCCTCAACAAAAATGCCACTGTTCTTCAGCAAGAACATAATTACCATGCAATGTCACAAAGGTTCAGCCGTTCAGGTGGATAGCTATTGGCCAAGTGCAAGATCTGACGCAACCAGTTCTTACACTGATAATGCCCCCACCCCCACAGAGGGCAATTTTATTCAGTAATTTTTAAAATTTTACAATTTAAAGTACAGGGTATAATATTCTCTTCAAACTCAGTTATGAAATTTAAAAAGCAGATGTACTTCAACATGTTGATTCAAAATATATATACTAATAAGAGAGAAACAAAAGTTAGCTGCCTTGGAATTAAATTAGTTGCGATCCTGTGCTCGTAAATTATCAATTGTTCAGTAAATCACCCATTTTTTCTACTGTTTCTGCTGGCAAGAAAGGCCTTCTCCAATCTGTACGACCAAGATGAACATAGACAGAAGATCGAGACCCACTTCATCTTTTGCAAATGGCTCCAGCAATTGAACTATGTGCAACATTATGTCAAATGCATCCAAATGCTGACCTAGTCGGAGTCAGCTGCTCCCTTTGTCCACTGTCTCCAGGAACTTTGATTTTGAAGTCCATATGCTCACCTTTGAAATCCAGCCATATAAGAATAACTGAGAATGGGTAGCCTCCCAATCCGTTCATAAATTACAGCTATATGAAGTCCTGTAGATTGCATATGTTAACAACACTGGGATCGTGAAGCAGTATATAGGGGAATGAAGAAAAGGATTCATGTCATAAGCCTTCACCAGAGCTCTGCAATGCTGAAATTGAATCAAGAAGTTAGTAGTAGGTTTTAACTGTTTAAGTGATTAATGCATTAAGCTGAGTGTTAACTTTAAGAAACAACAATCTTGGAAGCAAAGAGAATTTAAGTTACAAACAGTCTTCCAATGACCCAGAAGGAAAAAGGGATGTTACCAGGGCCCATCCCTATAAAAAGTGAGAACGCTAGACACCCTAATTAGATTGCATTTAAGCAAACTCTGGTAATATTGAATCAAGAAGCCGGTATCCATGTCTTAACTAAAAGAACAAACATTGAAGCTGGTTTTCATGGGCTCAAATTCCTATGCTAACATCTTACCCACAAGAAAAGAAGTTAATCTACAAGGACACAGTATAAAAAGATCAGATGGGAGAAGATTGACTTACCTTCCAATGTTTCCACAATATTACCAGACAGGCCAGCAAAAGGAGTTTTCTCATCCAACGCCCACTGCAAAAACTCACGTGTCGCATGCGTTTCTTGCCCTCTTTATAAAGATCATCTTCTTTCTTCCCTGACAGTGAGAGATAATGTGTTCGATATGCTGTTTTTTCTGCAGCCATGGCAGCAATAACTAAAATAGTTGGTAAAACCACAAAGAAAAGATGAGGTAGAACCACAACCATGACATCAGGCACCCCAATATATGGAAGTTTACTGCTGTTGTTGAAATGTGGAACAGCCCAACCTCTATAAGTCATGTATGCCATACTGTCGCTTTCAGTAAAAACATACCCAAAAAACCAAGGGAATAAAAGTAGGTAAAGAACATACAGAAGGATTCCTGACCATATAAAAGTCATTTTTGGAAGTTCTATCAAAACCCAAAATGCGCCACGAGTAAAACATTCTCCTATACTTCTTCCACTGAAACCAGGGCTGAGATACTTGTAAGTGTAATACTTCTTCGAACATGTAAGGAAAACTTGTGGAATAAGAAGCAATGAGAAGAGAAGTGGAAGGACGGACCAGAGAACTGGGTGATATATGGAGGCCCATTGACAACCCATTACGAAAAACTCCTTCCACTTCCAGCTAACTTTTGCATTTAGGCCATTAATAGAGAATGGCATTAATTGGCTGTGACTAGATTTTCCATAAATGTCTAGTGCTTCTATTTGCAGCCAATAACGATCTGGAGATGGATCAGCAAATGCCCTCCAATTCCATGGGACCATGTACATATCTCCCCTGGTTCCATTCCCCTCAAGCTTCCTCATTGTTGAGTCTAGTACCAAACTGAGACTTCCAGAACGAGTATCATAAACCTTTGCTAAAACAGTCACAATCTCAGTCCTTGAGAAAACCAGAGCTCTTACCGTTGTATAAGATAAAGTTCTCTTAGTTTGACAAATGTAGTCATGGGAAGATGATATCCTTTGCATGAAGCGTGAGTCAACAGGAAAAGTCGGCAAAATTATTGTGTCCTTGGATCCCAACACGAAATCTACATCAGCATATGACACATGGCCAGAATCAATTGTGACTATCCTCATTGCTCTACTCTTTCTCCAATCACCCATCTCCCATTCCCAAAATTCTTTGGTAGATTTGGATTCATTGGAGCATTTCTCACTATTTACATTACTCGGAGTTCCTTGGTGAATGTTAAACTGATAATACATCCCAGATGACAGAAAATGATGGCCTGGTTGATGATGACGTTTTAAGTTCTTCCCAAACCTTGTATGGAGATGCCCACAGACGTAAGCTGATAATGAATGCTTTAGAAACACATCTTTGAGACTTCTTCCTGTATCTGTTAATGCTGAAAAGGACAAAGGAAAGTGCCCAAAGGTGATCTTCGTTACTGCTGAGTTTGTTATATCATCGTCCCACTGTGAAAGCTCCATGTCCATTTCTGCAAGCAATCGATCAGTTGGATGTCCAAATAGATTTGTTGGGCCACGGAGGCCAACCTCCATTGTGCTATCAAAGCCAACAAAAAGATGTTTCCATCCACTATTCTGCATATGAAGAATAATTTTACAATTAGCTGAGCATGAGAAATTAGTTCTAGAACATATGGTAATATAAAGAAGAAATACTAAAAGAATTGAAGCTATGTGAATTCCACAAAAGTTGGCATCAAAGAGCATATCAGTGAAACTGAATCTACTAAAGCAACTAGCAGGAGGAAGTTCTTATAGTTAAGTAGATATTCATTTTATATTTACATAGCAAGGGTGTTTTTTCATTCATCTCTGTCTCAATAATATGATTATACAAAATGAACTGACAAAGACATTAATAATGGTTAGGAGCACTAACCTGCAAAGTAACACTCTGGACATTCCCTTCCCGTCTTAGTCCTGCATTGATGCCATACTTTTGGTAGTAGTCATAGGCACCACCAACCTCCGGGACACCAAAACTATCATGATTCCCTCTAAGATCATAGAAAATTTTCCTGTTAAGCCCACTCCTTTCAAAAACATCCTCAATCACATTCTGGTACTCGATCCACTCTGACTCCTCTTGTTTCATAGTTAACAAATCTTTGCTTTTTCCATCTGACCAGAAGGATGAGAGAGGACGGAAAACCAAAAAGCATGACTAACATCAGTACTCGAGATCTATGATCAAGCAAACTTTTTCCCATGAGGATTAAAAAACAATTCATGCAATATTTATAGCTTTAACTCAATGCAAGATAAGGCATTTGTTCCTTCTATTTTCCTTTTTTCTTTCCGACTGAGAAAAACAAGTTTTTTTTATAGAAGAAACAAGCTTTTCAATGGACCTAAAATACAAGAATGTAATAATTTTTTTCATTTATAAAGATATAATTTTTGATAAATTTTGACATTCAATATACCCTACGTGTCACAAATATGCTTAGAAGAATGCACGTTTAAAACCATAATGGAATAAGATTTTCCCAAATATGGATGGTTGTTTGAAGCTGGCGTAATTAAGATTGCCACTTACATGTTTCAGCTTATAGGAGTTTGAGGCACCAGCCGTAAGCATATTTTGAAGCTCAACCTTAACAAGGCACGATTGTAACATTTGAGATAAAAATGAATGCATCAATGTGAAACAAAAAATTACAGACGACCCTGCAAAATGTTTAAAGTTCATCAAAGAGGATTTCAAGGTGTTCTACATAGCTGAAGCCTCAATATAGATAGTCCTGTTTAAATAGTTCCTTCTAATGGACTCTGGTCTCTACAGAGGGCAACGAACCTCTAGAGTTTACTTTAATAGGGACTCTCATGGACTGCTTGCTACATATACTGACAACAACATTGCATTTCCTTAAGCATCTGAGGAGCAACTTGGCATGCCTCAATTTACGATCTTCCTCTTAACATGCATTTCATGGCACCAAATATGAAGAGAAATTAGCAGCACAGTGAGAAGCCATCCTCCACTCATTCAAACATATCTTTAGTAACTATGAATCATGAGAAATTCAGCATTCATGGTTTCAAAGGTGCTATAGATAAAAACATATTTGAGGTATTAATTTTGCCCTTTATTGTAGATCAATAGACTCAAATTACTAAGTTGAAATCAAGGTAAAGAGATCACTTAATTTGTTTCCACTAGGACATATTGTAAGACCTGTATGAGACCAACAAAGTGTAAGGCCAAGAACTACAGGTCCTATTTGCTTTCGATAGAACATCAAATTGTCCATTGGCATCGTTTTTTCAACTTCCCAATATGGTAGGTTCCCAAGACTAATTAGTTGATAAGCTTTTTATCCATAGTAAAATGAATGAGAAATTGGAAATTCATATAAATAGAAACAAGCTGTTTAGTGTCATCCACGTTTTTCTAGCCACCACCATTAATGCCACAATAAAAAATTATCAAATGGATCGTAAGATTAAATATACAGAGCAATTTTTAAACTATGCTACAATGTAATGCACTATGATATTGAAGACAAGGTGCAATTTAACCTTGATGGGCCATTTTAGAAATTTATTGCTGCTAAAGCATCAAATTCATCATAGTGCTTAAAGTTTCAATTCAAACAGAAATAATCCTCAAGTAGTTACGATGCTAAAGAAAAATTTGCAAGGCATTAGTTTCAGTTGGAGCCATGAGCAAAGTTGAATGAAACTGAAAGCCTGTTAAATTACGTCGCATTTTAGTGTATATCTATATGGATCAAAGCATGCTAGTAACACTCAAACAGTCCTCTTCTCTAAAATCAATGATTGTGAAGAATTGACTAGCCAAAGAGCTTCCAGTGTCTAGCCTAAACAGGCCCATATAAAGTTGGTCTTCAAAAGATTTGAGAAGGAAGGTTTGAAATACTGTGCTATGGATGTGTACTGGTCAAGTATGAGTATAATATGCACCACGATTCACGCATGTATCTACTACTCATGATTTGCCAATAGGGGGCAGTATGGCATGGTACTAACTTGATATGGGGAGGTACAGAAGTTTAATTTGTCATCCATGTTTCCTTCTTGCATAGTATGTCTTCAAGAGATTACCTCAAAAAATATCCATGTTTAATTTATCATCTATCATCTTCAAGAGATTACCTCAAAACATATCCTCTCCTTATCTCCTTGGTACCTCTTTTCGTTCTCTAGGCCCATCAATGGTCCACTTTGAACACTGAAGGTATAATAAAATGATTATAGAGGGAAAGAAATGGTTTTGCAAATATAGGCAACAAGGAGTAACATGGGCTGCCCACCAATCAATGGATGAAAAATGCATGCCAATAGGATAAAGAAAGTATTAAATCAAATGATATTTGATATTTCTCGTATTGTAAACATGTGGAAATTGCTAAAGCGTTCCATAATTCCCAAACTATCATCTTTGGACACAGAAGGGTGTGAAATGTTGTTAAGGAACATGTTAGACTGCAGCCTATAGACTTGAAATGGATACCATGACAAGAAATCTTTCTTAGACAAATTTAAATGATAGGTGACGGAATGGGGCAATTCATAGGGCTGGTGAATTACAAGTTAACATGATTCACAAGTTTGATTGGTTCAGATTCATAACCACTTAATTGCACTCCTCTGGGGAGAATAGTTTCAGCTTAAATTGGATAAAAAAATCTAGTTGCATGTTTACTTCCATATACCAGGATTTTTCCTCTTTAGATTCATGACATTTATGTAATAAAAAAAATGTATCATAGAGTGCTATGAAGAGAATGAGGGTTTTTTTTCAAATGAAATGAGAATTTTATCAGAAAATGTTTAAAATTTTTTAGAGAAGTGCATTTTGTTGTTATCTTTGTATGAAATAACAATGTATTGAGTACTAATTCAAGATGTACCAAATGATGACTTGCCTTGTCATTGGAAGTACATAAATATGCAACAAATATGAATATGTATATTCTTCTTTTTAGGGGGGCTTTGAAAGGAAAAAATCCAGCAATAAACATGGATATCCAAGGAAAAACATTTTATAAACCATACCACAGATCTTAGTACAAGGAAAAGGTACAAGAAAACATATTATATGAATAGAGATGTGGAACTTATTAAAACCTACAAACTTTACTACTTTCACAAGACATAATGCAGCAAAATGCTTGATGCATTAATTCTCGAGATTCAATATTTTGCAACAGCCATTAACTTAGACAAAACCATGGCAGTAAGAACTGACAGGTCATGATTTTAAGTGCATGATTCATGTGAAATATCTAACATTATTATCGATAGACCTACAATTTGATTTTAGTGGACGTTACGTCTTCTACTATTATCTTAACTAGATTTTGAAGATCTGGAGATTTAAATGAAAACTCGGCCAAAAAAAAAACTGTTTTGGAATTTTAATTTTATCATTGATAAATCTCTTTCTTTTATGGACATATCATTCGATATACATTTTTTGCATGTATTCAATTTGAAAGCGCATCCCCTGCATTGTTATTTTTTATTACATGCTCCATAACAAAAAAGCCCAAATCCAGCCACTTGGAATCAATTTTTATGTATTTAGAAAGCACTCACATTTTAAATCCTGCATTTCACCTAAGGCCTAATCTCCCTAAAGTCACCTCCTAATCCACCTGGATAATTTGAAAAGTAGTAAAAAGAAAAACCAATTTGTCACTATAAATTATCCAAGTATACCTCCCTATATAAGTTCCGGTCACTATAACACAGCATGAGACAGATCCAGTCACTCACATTTCATAATCCTCTGATCATATACCAACAATACCCCATAACTAATGCTATCATGCAACACAAATACAATTACTGGATTAGAAAGACTGAAGAAAGCCAAGGGAAATCCAACGAGCAGCACATCCAGAAAACTATAACGAATGGCATAACCGACAAAACAAGCCCCACATATCAAAATCCACTACAAATCACTAATACTCGTATCCGTGTAGCATAAAAAAAGAAGATAATCCAGAATCCAAATCAAGCTAAATTAGCCCATGAAGCACTTCAATGCAAACAGGCAACAAACCACTATCTCCAAGAAATGATTTTTTTTCTTTTTTTAGGAGAATCGAGGGGTTGGGAGGAGGGGGTGAGATTACGGGATTCAAAAGGAGAATTTGGCAACAGAAAAAATTGGTGACTCTATGAAAAAAGATGATACCTGTGAGGTCGCCGGTGATGAGGACGAGAGAGGGGTTGATCATGGCGAGGGCTGGGGGTACGTACCGCTTGAAATCGCGGGCTCTTTCCGGGTGGAAGACGCTGAAATGGAGGTCCGACAGCTGCACCACCCACACCACCGAGCTCGGCTCTCCTTCCACTTCGATCACGCTCCGACGGCGTCCGGGATCGGAGGCGGCGGTCGCAGAGGCCAGTGAGAGTAATAGGGCTGCGAGAAGATACACCCCCCATTTCTTCTCTCGATCCATGGTGGGAGCCGAGAGAGAGAGAGAGAGAGAGAGAGAGAGAGATCCACAGATGGGGGAGAGGCCGTTGAGAAGCCTGTTGACGCCGGGGGAGGCATCGAGGGTATAATGCCATGGCATACATGCCACTACCGTCAGGCACGTGAGAGATTTTTCCTTTTATATTTTGGGTAAGTAGTTGCCATAAATTTTGATTTTATTTTTATATAATTTTACGGAGACAGACTGATGTTCTTTTTTTCCAAAAATATTTCACATAAAAATATTTTGAAACTAAAAAAATAATTTACTCATTTTTATCTATTCATTGATAATATTTAGAATGTTATAAGTTTCAATTCTTGATTAATAGTATTTAATTTTTGTGGATATTTTATTTATATATATATATAATAATTCATTTTTGATTCAAATTGTTGTAGATATATAAGTTATATAGATCATATTGAAGATGCTCAACTTTTTGGATGCTTCATGTGTCATGCCATTAAATTGTAAGTAATATTTTGTTTAAATGGGTTTAAAGCTACAATAATTCTCTTAATTCATTTGAAAAGAAGAAGATAAAATATATTTACTAAATTATTATGGTTAATTAGTGTGCAAATTCTTAAAAAATATTTTAAGATAAATATATATATATATATATATATATATTTATATTGTTTTGAAAGGCGTAGGACGTAAAGCTCGTGAATATATATTATAATCACTCACGAGGACATAAAAGATAAAAAGTTACTAACCTTTTTTCATTTATAGTTGCAAACCAAATTGGGTTAACTCTTTCAAAACTTTTTTCTACCATTAGTGAATAGGAAGGTTTGGGATGTTCACAAATATATTTGTGAGTGCCAAAAATAGAAATTTATTTCTATCTGTCCTTTTACTTGTTGTTGCTTGGGCTTCAGGAGAAATGTATTTAGTTTTCAAGGCTTATCAATTATCATGGCTTTGATCTATATTGCCTTATAAATAATTTTGCTTGTTTATTTTGAATCACAATTGAAATGTAAATGGATTTTGGGATATTATCGGTTATTGGAAGGTTAATATAATGCTTATTCATCCCATATACATATCCTATTAAAGTTATGTTTGCATATTTAATTTATTTTCAATCTACAATCGATATTTTGTTATTACCGGTCGAGCAATCAACAATTAAAAATTTTACAGGTTCTTTGATTTGCCTTGGCAAACGGGATGTAAATTCGTCGTATGATCAGCGAAGATGGATACACCGCTAGTCTTAATTGCTTCTTAAGATTTTCACTGACTTGATCTATGCTCTAATTCCATTGTTTCGTAATCATAACATGATTTATACTTTGTAGGCTTTAAAGTTACAAATACAATGGATTAAAAGATTCTACTACAATAATTGAAATATTAAAGTAATAAGATTTTGACCTATAGGTGACTGAATCTAAGTGATCTTTTGTTGAGTGTCGCTGTAATAGAGATCCTCTATCCCTTGGGTTTAACGAAATAACTAGTAATGTGGTTACAGGGAGGGAGCTAGATGTTTCAAATACCAGCATCGGGCAGATGTCATGCAGCGGAATGTCATGAAGGGTTTTGTTTGTTGTTCCTTTTGATAGATGTGGGACTCGAAGGAGTGAATATATTTTTATTCTTTCAACATCTCTTGGATGGGCACTAGCTGGATTATTTTTTTGCATTTTAGGACTCTTTAGCACTAATTATTGTTTTTTTCTATGTTCCATCATGTAAGACTATGGCCGTACTGTGAAGAGCTATACGGGAATGTATTTAGTCCAACATCGATTATTCACTCGATAGATTTTGAATACTCATAGAGAATTAAGGAACACAAATAATATCTTCCGATTAGTCTTTTTGAGTGAGATTCTACGTTATTATAAATGGTATTCAGAGCGAACCCAGCCCATAACCTATATGGACTAAAAGATACTGCAGCACAAATCAATTAGGGTCGATCGTGGTGTTTATAATTAAATCTGAATGAATTTGAACTCTTAGCTTGACGAAGACATTAGGATTTAAATGAGGAGAGTATGTAATAACCCGTCTAAGTAGATCTTAAGTACTATACAGAATCAAGAAACCAAAATAATACTTTCTTGCTAGTATTTTTGGATGAGGCCCTATAATTAATATGCCATGCACATGATTTGTTTTGCAAGAGAATTTGTTTGGAGTAAACAATAGTCTTTTTTCACTTGTTTTTAGAGGGTGCAGATGAAGGCCGCATGAATTGGCTCCGATCCCACCGATCTCCCTCCCTGCCGGATCCTGCAGGATTTTGCCAAATAAACCCTTATGGTTGCACTAATGGCAAATTCCAGAGTTCAAACCTAATACAAAAAAATAAACCTGATACCAAAAATAAACACCATGCTACTAGCATGAGTAGAGGAAAAGGTTCAATCCCTTTCTCCCTCATGACAAGCTTCATTCTATTGCAGAGAGAGGTCTGGGGCTCTCAAAAGTTGATTGGTTTATCAGATTTGGTGGCTAAGAAGTAATGAACGGTACCCTACTGTGTAGAGAACTAGTTCTCAGGTATGGAGAACTTTGTATGCCCTCATAACTGTAAACAACCTGGCCTGGCTGTTCTCACTCTGATAGGGATCCTGAAGGTTAGAAATGTTTCAGAACTTTATGGTCTTATGGAGTTTTACTGAAATGAACAACAATAAGACAAAAAGGATAAAGGCAGGAAAATCTTTTAGCATATGGTCTATAATTCCACAGCTTTCTTGTTTTTTCAAAATCTCGGTAGAGATTGACTAAGATACTGACTGCACTTCATCAGTCGACATCTAAAAGATTCTGGCATACAAGTTTTGTATCAATTGTCATCTTGCCTGGATATAGAACTGACAATGGACCCTATTTTCACCAACACAATTTCACCAAAATACATAGCAAGATGACTCTGAAGGCTTCGAGCTTTCTCACAACCTATAACAAAGACGAAGAACCCAACAGAATGTATGGTTCATTACCAAATGAAAATTACCCTTCTACATCAATAAAGTTTGAGAGTTTGCCAGAAACTATTCATAAGAAATATTTCTACATCTCACTTGGGTTGTATTAGCAGGCATTTACTTGGTTTTCATTCTCCAGTCTGAACTGTTTATCTGCATATCTGTGGAAGTACACTGGATCATTCACAAAGTAAAGCCAAACCATTTACCCTTTGCATCAGCAACTGTAGAAGATGCACCAGATCCTAGAAAAGCTAAACACCTCATGACTCCATTTGGAAGGTTATCAACTTACTTCAAAGGAGATGCTTTCCTAAGTGGGAGGAAAAAATATTTAACTTTATCTTTTATTTTTGGAATTTTTCCTTTTTTTGACAAAATGGAAAATAAAATGTGTATGAAAGAAGCCCTTTAAGTCCATCGCTCATGGTTCAGATAAGATTGGATTTATCCTTTTATTTTACAATTTTTTCAATGCACAACATGATAAACAATTTTGTGTTATCTTCTGTGTTGTTTGAGAAGAAGAGGAAAAAGAAAAAACTAGATAGCATTGTCACTTTCAAGAGGAGGATGCATGCTCTCACAAGTTGGAGGTACAATAAAGCAACAAATTAATAGTCAATTCATCTACAAGAAACATGAGGATTTTGATTAAAACAAATAAACATCTATGAGAAGGTTACCTGAAGTGGGAGTTCCACTAGGAACTACCTTCCAAAACTAAAGCTTGGATCTCAGGTAGAAATAGAAGGTGAAAACATACATTCCACAGCATCTAACAGTGGAAAGCATGAGGAGTTTGACTAAAACAAATCAAACATCTAGGGGAACGTTATCTGTGGTGAAAGTTCCGCTAGGAACCACCTTCCAAAACTAAAGCTTGGATCTAAAGCAGACAGATCCAAGAGTGGAAGATCCATTAGACAGATCTCTGCTTTCTGCTGTCTTCGCTTATTTCTTCAAAAAGTTGACTATTGCCTCATCACTTTCCTCAATGAGGCTTTTTCTGAAATTTACAGTTTTCTTCACACAACCACCCAAGGGTAAAGGGTAGAAATTAATGCCAAAATATACAGGAAACAAGAATACAAAAGGGTCACCTTTGCACCAAGAATCCACTCAGAAGCCCATTATATTACCCACAGCAGTTTTAAACAACATCCTCGCCCTACTATCTGTGTCTTTCATGCATGTAATCTCAGCACATCCCATTCACTGATAGTAGTGACCTAGGCATTTAACTTGTTCCTTTCTTACTCAACTAAAACTTTCTTGATTACTGAATTTCAGAAATACTCCATTAACTTAGCCTTCACAACTATTTCCCTAAAAGGGCTAATTTCAAAACTTGAATTCTCAAGTAGCTCGGTGACCTTTACTCTCAGACCAAAATACTCACTCCCAGTCCACCAGGTGAGTGGATACTTTTTCCATGTTAGCACCCATACCACTCTTCAGCAAAAAAGAAATCCACTAAATACTTGCATGCTTTGCCATGTCTATGACAAGGCTCACCTGTAGTTATTGGTTATTGCTTTACTTGCTTTGCACATGAGAACAAATGCACATACACAAGGATGTGCATGTGCCCACACCCACCTACTTATCTGCATGTACACAAACACATAGGGAAAAAGAAAACATGAAAAGGTGAAAAAGAAAAAAATTACTTCCACCCAGGAAATCACTATTTCCCTTTCCAGCTGGATTACGAAACTTCATCTTATCGATCATCACTATAAGGTCCAAATACTAGATACCAGACAACCAATCTCATACCTAAAAAGATTGCCATGGACAAGACTATAACCTACCATGAGATATTTATTTGAAGCACTCTTGTTAACATTCACCCTTTATGCCATTCAGTGACTCACTGCATGTAAAAACAAGCTAAAAGAGGTTAAAGACTTAACAAGTAGATGGATGCGAGTCAAGTTACATGATTAATATCAATATTGTGTAATGGTTATTTGTCCTATTAACTATCTTATATACACATTGCAATATTAGATTTATAAGGTTACAATAAATCTCAAGTTTAATAAATTGTTGTTCACTATGAAACATCCTGATTGCTCATCCATAGTACTAAAAAAAGGCTAATGAAAACAAAATGAGAATAAGAGGAGACACACATTTTTTTCACTCAAACAATATATACAAAAGTCCCTTTCTTTGCACTAGTCCTGATATTTTCTCCAATTATCAGATATCTTCTCTATTTAATTTATATCTTCTTTTTCTGAAAAAAAATATCTTTTTGCTCATGGATAGGATAAGGTGATGATGATCATGCCACTGAGAGAGTGATATTAGGATAGGAGAAGAAACTATGCGCTAACACAAAAAGGGGCATGACTGTAATGCAGTTGTCCATCTAAGCCACCTCTATTGAAAAAGCATTCTCCTACAAATAAACCAAAAGCAATCCCAAATCACATTAATGCAAGCATGTTTTAATTCTTGCTTCAAGATACTTGTAAAATCCATCCTTATGTATCCCTCACGCAACAAATCTTGTGCCTCCTGCACTCTGAGTATCCATTTTTCAGAAGTTAGACTTTTGCAAGCTCATCGATGAAAATGCCTATTTCTTCCAACTAGGTCTTTATGGTTCTTTTCGTCTTTTCCTCTTTTCTACCCTTTCTACCTAAAGATGAGATCATGTTATCACCTCAGTTGTACTGGCTCACAGTCCACATAGTCAAATAATCCCAAATAATCAATGAAATTATCCTGTCTCAGTGTTGCTTATAGGCTTCATATAGTTCAATGTATAAGATTTTGAAATGTGTAGCATTTGAGGCAAGCTCAATACTTTAAAGCACAATTTACTCGGAAATCTACAACTCATCAATAGTAAGTAAGATCCTAGAAAATTGCATGATTGATAAAATGATGGTTTCTTCGATAACATAATTAAGCTGGTTGTAATTAGTCTAAACTTTTCCAATAACATTAATGCAAAGATAGCCCCTTCACATATTAGTAAAAATATTATACTTGATCAAAAGGAAGGAAAGAATTTTAAGCGAAGCGGACCATAAGAATGACTTGCAAGGATGTGCAAGAACACTTCAAAGATTCAAAACTTTCAACAAAATCTTTTACCAAGACATGAGCATCATTCTTATTTTATATTATCAAATCATGACTCATCCAAATAATGACTTGATAAAGGCATACATGAAAGGTCAAGTCACCTGAACAGCAAGAACCATTTTTGCCTCCTGCCTAGTATGCACCATGTAATGTTTGCTATCCTGGACAACTTCCAGCGTTTTCTTGCTTAAACTAAAAAGACTGCAAGATGTCCTAAATCCACCTTTAACCTTGCAGGGATCCTTTTGCTTTAATACAACTACCTGAACACTTCATGCAAGAACTGAACTAATTGGTTATGAACCTACAAAAGATCATGTCAAGTAATCAAAGTTTTCTGCAGCCTGAAACTTCTCTTAAAGGCTTATAAAACTCAAGAAGCAGGTAGGACATCAACCATTTCTCCTCAAAGAACCAAATAAACTGCAGAAAGCTCTATGAAGGATGAAGCAGTATACCATTTTATTTGGTTTTGAAACACCTTTTCAATCAATCTTCTGCTAATGAAATTCGATGGCCAAAAAAATATTAAATGTCCAATATAAGTCTTCTCAGATTCCAGTTAATTATCCAACTGATACCAAACACCGCTACACAGTCAAAAAATACAACATTTCTCCATCCAGGGTCTAGCTTGTCCCAGATTGCAACAAATGGAAAAAATGCAAAGCAGGTTGAACCGCAATCAAATCAAAATCAGTTAATTAGAACAGGTTATGATAACCCAAAATTCCAGGACTAGTCAAACTACATATCCAAGAAAAAGTCATAGATTTTCACAAATTTATGCCTATCACACAATTTTCATTTTTAAGTTTCATAAACATCTTACAGAAAACAAAAACTGAATAGCATGCTCAGAAAACCCACTGATCCTTGTTGGGGAAGATGTAAAGTAATGTAAACACGAGTGGCACAAAACTTATAAGAACTACACTTCATTCAAACTCAATTTCATATAAAATAATTGACAAAAAGTACACTAGTTTCAGCATTTTTCCCAAATAATTATGCGTCAAGATCTGCTCGGTATCATTTAAACAAACAGGCAATTCACGGAACCCATCAATCCGAATTACCAACTAACAATTTTTTCCCCCCTATTTCCCTTTCACGTCAGCAATCCCTACCAAAACTAACCACAAGATAAATATATATATATAACAGGAGAAGGAATATTTGCATAAAAACAAATGAATTTAAAGCACATCGCATAGGTCTCATAGAACAAAAACACAAAAGATGATTAAATTGTAAACAGAAGTAGCATTTGTTGTTATTCTGAATCCAACACAAGTAAAGAACCCAACTTTCCATCACAATCGAACCCTATCCCTAGGGATCACCAACCCTCTTCCCCATTACGGGATATCCCAGGGCTTGGGCTCGGGGATGGCGACGACCATACCTTGAAGCTCCGGCGTGAGCACGACCTGGCAGCCGAGCCGCGCATGCTTGTTAAGGACCCGGTTCCTGGAGGTCCTCGTAAGCAGGTACTTCTCATCGTACGAGGGCGGGGGGAGCTTGTCGAGCCACTCCTGCGCGATGTGGACCTCGCACTCGGCGGAGCAGGCGTCGATCTCCTCTAACCGGTGGGAGTCTGGGTCGATGAGTCCGGCGTTCATCAGGGCGCGGAGGAGGGTCTGGCCGGAGAGCCCCACGACCTCGCGCTTCTTGCCGTTGAGATCGATGGCGAAGACCTTGACGATCCGGTCGGCGACCTTCGCGGACGCGGAAGGGGCGGCGCGGGCGATGGAGGAGCACGGCCGTGCGATGGAAGTGGAGAGGAGAGAGATCGAGGGACGGGATCGCGTTAGGTACAGGGGAATTCGACGGAGAGCGGCGATCGCCATGGCTATATTTTTGGTTTGGCTCGACCGAGACGGCGGAGGGGAGCAGGGGATTTGGGTTTTGAATTCGGAAGAAGAGGGGTGGTCCTGTAATAAAAAGAGTGATACGAGGGCATAATTGGTCGTAGCAAGAGAAACGAGATCCAGCGATTCCTCGCTGTTGTGGTTGATCGACTAACCGCAAATCGGTTTACGGGATCAGCCATATAGGATGACACGTGCTATGCTCGTGATTGGATTAAGTGATATGTGAGTTATGCCCAATAGTTCTTGAGCTACTAGCACATAATCCATGCGATACCTAGGATAGATTATTTCTTAATCCTTCTTCTTGACATACAATATTGCAATTTAATAAATTATAATAAATACAAAATTTCAATAGCAAAATTTATATTGTATATTAAGTAATGAACTTTAGCGATAGATGTTATAAACAATAACATTCATTGTGAATGGAAAACTATACAAAAATTAGGCCTATGTGAAAAACTCTCATCATTAATATGAGGTCGTTCTTACCAGCCATGCACAACGCACAATTTTCTTATTTTTCTAATTATTCTTAGAACATAATATAATAATATAATAAATTATAATAAATAAAAGGTTTCTATAATCAATTTTTTGTTGTATATGAAGTGATCAACTTTAATAATGGCGAGCAAAAGATTACATCGTTAAGGATATTGAAAGAGTGAAATATTAAGCGATGGATGCCGGCAAATGTTACATAGCAACATAAAATAAGCAATGAGTATTGAAGTAGATAAATCAACATTATAATGGCTCTTCGGCAATGAATCAATAAACTGGCAACAAAATGATAATGATACATAATAGGAAGTTGACTTATAGATAAGGGATAAAGGAAAAAGTGTTAATGGTGTTAGGGCTGAAAAATGGTTAGATATTATCTGACCATGTCTAATTTCTATATCCGAAGTATCGGATAAAAAATTTTGACATCCAATTGGATCCAAATCCGAAAGCCCTCCACTATTAGGCCATAGCATACATTCCTATAATATTAAAGGAGTTATTTTTACTAAATAATATTAAGGTCATTAAATAACCATCTAATATATATTATGATATTTTATATTTTAATCATTATATTTTTTATAAGAAGCCCTTTCTCATTATTTATTTTGATTCTTTATAATATTTTCAAAAATATTTATTATTAAAAAATAAAAATCAACTTCTACATATTCTAACATTTACATATACCTTTTCTTACAAGCTCTTTAAAAATAGATGATTCATGATTATTTTTATTTATACTATAGTTAAAAAGTAATAATGATATTTAATGCAAATTAGATTGAACCTGATTAGGATGGTCTTCATGCCAGTTTAATAAATATATATTAAATTCTTGCTTACCTGTATGTCATGTACGATCTACAAAGTGCATTCTATTCTCATTTTGTATATTATTTAATTAATATTAGTTTTTATCACTAAATTATGCTAAAAGTATGGTTATATCCAAATGATACCTGGCTTATCTATATTAGGAAAGAAGAAATATTGATAGAAATAATATCTGAGTTATATTTATATCTGTTCAGAATAAATATAGATATAATTAATATCCGATTTATATCTATATCCATTTTAAAAAATATAGATATTAATTTTGGTATTCATTTAACATCGATATTTATTGAAAAATATGGATGTAAATATGTATATACAACTATCCGATCCGTTTTTAGCCCTAAATGATATAGTTAGTGAAGAAAAAAAAGGATGGCTAAACAAAAAAAAAAGAGAGGGGGTTTTAATATATTAGTAGACTAGTAATTTAAGGGAGGGATACAAGGAGGAGAAAACAAAGGCAGAATGAGCACTATATACATGCATGAGAGAGAGAGAGAGAGAGCTACCATGTGATGAAATGGTAGTGCCCCAGAGAAGTTGGCAAGTTATTGTGATAGAAAAGACCATATGAAAGTGATAAACCACCCTTCTCTTCACCCCTTCAAGCACATGCAAGTAAATAAAATAAGGCAAAATTTAAAGGCAAACAACAAAAGTGTTATTTTACAATTTTATAAATCAAAATTAATCATCACATCATGTCAGATAGGGGTTAAATATTTTGCTAAACTAAATAACATTACAAGGATAAATCAAATTAGGAACTAAAATATCCCCACATTGCAAGAGAAAGATAAAAAAACTCGAGTATTAAAATATACAAAATAAAACGTAGTTAAAAAGAGAGATATTTGAATTATCAATATTATAGAAAACAAATTCTTGCTAAATTAAAGCAAATTAAAATACAAGCAATGACAAAGAAAATGTTATCATATGTTTTTTGCTAATTAGATTAATCATCAAAGTAGATTATATCAGGGTTGTGTATTTTGCCAAGTTTAGTTAATAAGATTAATTGCAATGTTAGCTCATATTGCAGCTGTGTAATGGACCCCTCTTTTTCTTATTGGATTTTCGAGCTCACTTTTCCATTAAAAAGAGGAAACATAATAGAACTCAGAGATATTTTTTTAAAATACTTTTTTTTTTTAATCGCCAACATACTACCTATTTTATCTTCAGTTATTTTTGAAAATCTAAAAAGCCAAATTCACGTTTCACGTCCCTTTCGGGTACATTTTTGGGTGGGTTCAATGCACCGCTTTCCATCTATTTTTGGCGTGGACCATCATTCTCGGTCCACCTGGCGATCTGACACCGCATCACCGCCCAATTTCGGTGGGGACCATAAACATCCGAGAGAAGCGTGCTGCTTCCTGTCCGAATCCAGACAGCTGACGGCGCTCAGGTGGGGTTTTTCCCCCTTTTTTTCCTCAGGCAAATTAAAATCCCCCACCCCCCAACCCATCCCAATCCCCCGCGCCCCAAGTTCCGGGCCTTTTCCTCCCTTCCCCTCTCCCTCCTCGCGTCCCTTCTAGTATTTGTAGCCGGTTTTGGTTGCTGGCGAGGTCGACATCTCCGACGGCGGTGGGTGATCGACGCCCAAGTCCAATCCGGCGACCTTGGTATGACCCTTTTCTCCGGATAGATCAAAACCCTAGTTTTCTCATCAAGAGCTCCAGTATCAAGACCCATTTGTTAAACCATCGTAGTTTGCAAGTGGGATTCGTTTTTCCTGGGGGTTATCAAATTCCTACTTCACTCGCGATTGGAACCCTGGAATCATACTTGGAGATGAAATTATATGCGTATGCGTTTCAATTTAGCTTAGAGTTGCCATTTTCCGTCCTGAAACATGAGAATTCTTTTCATAGTTTTGCATTTTTTCCGTGAACGCGTCACTCGTTTCGCTTAGTGGGTTCTTTTTGGTTCATGGGTTGATTGCTTTTCTGAAAATTGCTGGTTGAATGAGTGGTTCATGGAAGATTGCAAGTTCGTTTCTTTATTTGTTTTTGTTAATGATATTGGTTATGGTACTTATTGTTCCGGTCATGTTTCATTTGCACCTGAATTTGTGATTCTTTTGTGAGAATGGAATGATGTCTCTGTAGTTTATGTTCTTTGTGAACTGCGTCGTCTCTTAGCTCTAAGATCCTGTCGTACTTTTCCTTAAGCTGGTTTTCAAATACTTTATGTGGTAGCCTTAATTATCTATTCAGTTATGATAATTCCTTGTTCAATAAGAGAAAAAAGACAAAAAAATCTATATATGCGAGCTTTAATAAGTGCATGAGAATCTAGTATCAGCTTAAGTAGGAACGTGCTAAAAGAGCAAACAACAGATTTTTTTTACTTGGCGTCATACCTAGGCAAACTGTCACGAGGGCTGAAATTTCAACTAGTGTCTAGCAAATGGCTTTCCGAAGCATAGTATGTAATAAAAACTTTAAATCCAACCTGCTTATATTCCTGTAATATGGCATACAAATCACTATGGTAGGATAAGCTTTATATTCATCGTCATCTAGTTGCAACCTTTAAAGAGCGGTTAAGATGTCTTAAGAAACAAGTTTTATGGAAAGGACTTTTTGAAGCACTTAGTAGGACCTGAGACTAAATAGTAGAGCAGCTGGATTGTTCATGATCAGGTGGTGCAAACCTGACAAGAGTCGTAGAGCTTGAGGTATATACAATCACTAACAACAGGCATGCTGGAAGTGCTGACCTTTCGTTAAAGCTTTTATAAAAGATGTTGAAGGAGGATGTCCACATTGGAAAAACTTAAATTTTGCCTTGGAGTCATGATGAAATTCATCATTCTGTCTAATTAATTGATGCTTTGGTGTTAGTCAAAGAAGGAACATATCTCACTCGACAAATCAAGAACATGCTCTTGAGTACTCTTCTTTGATATGAATCTGATGAATAATGGTTGCAAAAGAGACGTAATTTAATTAGCTGATTGGTTGATTATAGCAATAGGTTTGATGAGAAAATTATGCCATGCTCATGGTGAGCCATGTACATCGCCCTTTTGACTTATAGAGACATATAAATGATGACACTATATAATTAATTTACTGTATTTATATCCATGAATACTCATTAATAAATCCTCTACCTTCCATTTATAAAGAGAACTATTTTGTTTAGAGGTTTAGATGGAATAGGATCTTTTTAATTGCTTACTTCACTTTAATTAGCCAAATGCTCTTTAGCTGCCTACTTTATTCCAGAGGTAGAGTAGGTATTTTAAAAAAGTATATAGGACTACTTTTCAAAACTCAAGGATTTGTACCTTATAGATGGCTAGATGGTACTATGCATTCCTCGTTACAGGGGTGATACATCTCGATACATGTTGTTACATATTAGGTGAAAAAGGAAAAAAGTGTAATAATTGGTATGGTGTCAATATGCCTTGATAGCACAATACTGCATGATAGCAGCCCACTTTGCCCAACACTATTATACACTGGCCCCTCTCATACCACCTCATGGCTGGTAAGGTGCTGGTATTGGGCCAGCACGCACAAAATTTCTGCCATTGGTTTCACATCATCAAAAATATTGAAATCTCTGATTGATTCTGCATCATATCGGGTTTTTATCCTTTATAGGAGTTTAGGTGATTTACCATAATTAGTATGTTGGTGTCTTTAATGATAACTTCTGATATTAATTCTTCATTAGAATTTGGTTCTGAACAAAGATTTTTTTATACCCTTTTGTATGCAATCTCCACAATGTTGTGTTGACTTCAGAGTTTGATTAAAATTTAAGCATGGCTTGCATAGTTGCTCACCATGCAAGAGTGTGTGATTGGCTTCATGTATCGTTTCCTCATTTTATCTATCCTGTAGATCACCTTGTCATTCTATGCAGCTTCAAATATCTGTTGCATGCAGCTTCAAATATCTGTTGTGATGCAATATCTGTTGCACCACCATTTTGTTGATTTGTATTGCTCTTTGGCTTCTATACCAATGTATTATAAGGTGGTGTTAAGCCTAATTTCATAGAATAAATAAATATGAGAGAAAAAAAATGAAAAAAAGGAGGAGAATACAGAACAGTGAAACTTAAAAGAACTAAAAGATAATCCTGCTGTTGTCTGCTAAAAGGAAACCCCTACATGTATAGAAAGCATGAGATGCTTTCGACAAGTAGTCTGGCCACTTTATTTTACTTGTCCTTCCCATGGGAATCTTATGAGGACTTTCAGATCTTTCTCTAAATTTTACTCTCGGGGAGGACTATTAAGAGCAACAACTATTTTAGACATTCCACAAATTGTGCGAGTGATTAGACAACACAAAGAGGTTCTCATGGGAGTCAAAGGTTAAATATTTACATACTTTAACATGCAATATTCTTCCCACTGTTTATCTCATTCCATCAAAAAATCTGTGACCCATGCCTTCTCAGTACTATGTACATACATACATATATCAATATGTAGCATGCGTATAGATACATACATACATACTTAATGTGTGTATATATATATGTAGCAACAAATATGAAATTAAATATTCCTTCCTAATAAATTTAAGATTCTAGATTGCAATAAAAGATAACTATATAATTCTCTAATGTGACTTGGGGTCCTAGTAAATTTTCCTAATTAAGTAGATATCGTTGGTCCAAATAGATAATGACTCCGATTTAATTTCGGTTATTTGCTAATTTTTTTTTACCAAGACATAACTATGACCAAGATTTGCAATCTCGGTACCAGGCTCCTTATCGGTACCATGTTGGTAGAATGTCAGTATGTCAGGTACGAGGGTCAATTTTATGTACTAGCACTCGTTATGCCCCTCGTATCGAGTATCAATTCGATACTAGTATGGTACGGTACGTTATGCTGGTACATGATGGTATGAACTATGAATCGATACCGTGAACCTTGGATACAGCCTTCCATGGTTATAACCCTTCCAAAGCTCATATAAACACTTCAATAAGCAATTTACTTTGCATTAAGCAATAAATATATATGAGAACTTTAAATATCAAATATGAAATTGAGGACCAATAGCTCCCAATCATTCTATTGGCTTCTTATTTTCCATGATGTTTGTAAAGATCCTGCATCTTTTGCATCCCATTTTCTATTGATTTATCATACAGCTAATGGACCATAGATGTGATTAAGATGATAGGTTTCAGCTTGGCTTTGATCATGCACTGTGTTAGCTATAATTTTTCAAGTCTATGATTGATTCTATAATGGTTTTTTATCTCTAAAATTGAGGATTAAGATCTAAGTTTTGGTTTATGTTGATGTTTTTCACCTCACGATTATGGTATGGCTCATCATGGAAACTGCTTCTTTATAATAGGTGCAGTCTTGTGCTGCACTCTGCGATCCTCCACAATATTAATGAGAGCCCAAATCACTGCCCCTTATTTTTCTCTTACAGACCGAAAATTTTCAGCTGTGAATGATTGATGCTTCTTGAATGTCAGTTAGCAACTAAACATTGCCTGATCATGACCCTAAGGCTGCAGCAAGTGAAGTTTCCATTTATATATTGTTTATTGATAGGTTTTCAATCGCATTAGTCTCAGGATCTATGGTGTCATTTTCCATATTGTGGTTTGTTCCACATTAAAGAAGTTGCCACCTAGTTGTAATATAAATAGGAGAAGAGGCAAACTCATATCACACCTTAGGCCATATCTNNNCCCCCCCCAAAAAAAAAAAAAAAAAAAAAAACCAAGTAAAAGCAGGACTGCTTTAAGTTTTTCTTGAAGAACTAATTAATTCTCCTTGCGAAAGAGCTCAATTTGATCAAAAATGTTTAAGGAACTTGTTTATAATTCAACAGAAATTAATATTTATTTTTCTCTCTCTTTAAAACTTCAGCAACTGGTGACCTGTTTTGAGTGCTTATTCTCATCATAAGCATTCATTCCATGTTGAAAATTATATTCCGTATAACCATATTACATGTCCTGCCTACTCTTTTTCAGAGTATTATCCATGATCATCTGGCTCGTATGCACATAGTACATGTTCACATAGTCACAGTCAACATGGTAATCTGATTATGGTCTGTTATTTTCTCATGGTTGATGTTTCCTATTATGTTCTTTTTTTATCTGATTAGCAACAATATGGATGCTGGCATATCAGGAAATTGCTAATTCCAATTCTATGTTGATGTTTCTTTGGCCTTGACTTGGAAAATATAAGCTGCATGGACATACCAGATTCAAATTCTCTGCATGGGCTTTAGGATTTTTCAGTTTTATGTAGTTATTGTGATATTGTATGAAGATATTGATCTAATAGGTTCTTTTGGGTTCTTTCCTTCTTGTTTTCCACGGCTAATGCAAAAACTTCTAGATATCAGTTATCCATTCTTTCACAAACATAATCAACTGATTAAACCGAGGTCCACAATTTCGCTACCAGGTACCATACCTGTATGTTACCAGTTCGGTATGGTATGATCGATAAGGTACGGTGTGCATTTCCTGATCGAGACAGCTCTCGAGCTATTTTTCTCACTTTTTCTTTTAATCTTGGTATGACTCGTCCTGGTTCACCTTGATATATATTAGTACACCTCGGTATGGGTCAATACGAGGCTTGTATTGACATGAATATAATTTTCATGTTGGTTTTGACCCAGGACGGTATGGTACGGTGATGCCCCGCAGTACGGCAGACCATGCATTAAACTGTATATCCTTGTTAAGTTATTAGAAACAGAAACAAAGTGGTAATGTTCTTAGTCACCTTTTTTACATGGAAGTACTTGCCAAAACATCAGTAATTATTTTGAATATAATGTAAGTGATTTGATGCTTTTAGACACTCAACATGATATTGAGGGATGTATTTGATTTCATGTCTAAGAGTTTTTTTTTAAAAAATGTTTTGTTTACAAGATGAAACTTTCTCTAAGTAAAATTATTGATGACTCCCTTCCTTTCTATTTCCTGTCTCATCTTTCTTTTTTTAGTAAACCATTAATTTTCCTGCTTTTCTCATTTTCAACTCTATAGCGGCTTTGAACCAGGAATCTTAATAGTTGGACTCATTTTGCCTTGCAAATTGTAATATAGTTCTGTGATATCATGGGGGAACTTGTATTTCTTTTTTTTCCATAGTCATGGCTGTAATGTTTTTCCAGTTGGTGATATTGTTATTTTATCATTTTGGCTATCTATGCAACTTTACTTGTTACTTGTTTGTTGTACGTTCAACCTTGCTTGTTCATCACTGTTGAGTATATATGATTCTAGCTTCCTAGCTGTGCACTGTAGCAAACTTTGCATTCAATGACAATTTTTAGTAATTTTCTTCTTGAGTTAGTTCCCTGTTTGGAGCTGATTTGGCACATATATCTAATTCAAGAAGCGAAATGAAAGAGAGTTTTATTTAGCAAAAGATTTTTTTAAGGAAGTTGGTGTTCTAATGAATCATAAATTTCTTTCCCTTTTTACTGAAGGAGATCAGCATAAGATTCTATTTGAAGTAGCTTTAAAGAGGCTTCAGGATTAAGGTGATGGGGTATCGGGAAAACCTGGAATTCTACTTCAATCTCTCACGTAAAGAGCTTCAGGGGTTGTGCAAAGGGCACAACCTTCCTGCAAATAGAAGTAATGCTCAATTAGCCAAGTCACTGGCTTTATTTCTAAGGGTATGACTGTGTAGAAGTAATGCTCATTCACCTGTACAGCATGTATTTTAAAGTTTATAATCAAATCTAAATTCTATTTGCCTAACAATTGTACAGAAAGAAAATGCCACATCTTCGATGCAGAGACCACTAGTGCCAGAATCAAATGCTAAAGAAACAGTTAATCCTCTGGAGGAAACCACTAGAGGTATGATTCATATATCCATCAACAGGTTGCAAATAAGGAAGTTGCTTAAAATTATCTGAAACAATATACTAAAGAATAGAGTGTTCTTATTTCTGATTCGTTAATCTTGGAAAGATGTTGTAGGAGCATTTGAAAAAAGCAACTCTTCCAGGATTGATAGCCATGGACTGGCATCTGGGATTAATAGGAAGCTAAATGATGATCAGCCACATTCTCGTACAAAAAATCAGGTGGAAAGTAGTAGCCACTTGATAGGTCAAACCTCAGAGAAGGTATAGTCCTAAACTCATACAAGATCTGTTATTGCTTTTAGTTCATGGAGATTCTTTTCCTTCAACTGAACATATGTGAGGATCTGTTCATCTTTTGCTGGATGCTTGATGTCATGGATAATAACATGTACATGGGATCTTAATTTTTTGAGCATTTATTTGTCTTGCTTTTTGTTTTTATATATCAATACAGGCATATGATACTGCTGCAAATGTGGTTTGTTCATACCCTATTAATATTGAAACCATGGAAGGTTTTGGTTCTTCTACTTCTGAACCTAGTGATATGGGCGCAATATCTCAGGTTGCTGCTGAGATCCACCATATTACAGCAGCGCCACAACTTCATTTTGATAGCAATTATGTTGCTTTTACGAATGGATCACGGAAATCCTCAGAGCTGAGAAGCTGTGGTCAGAAATTACCAACTCATGCTGTGACCAATAATGGGACTTCTACTATGACACCATGTGGACATAAAAGAGCTGGTGACTGTTCCAAAGAAAGTGGTCTTGTGTCTTCTGATGAAACTTCTACAAAAGTGCTTCCTTCACTCCAATTTTTTGTGATGTCAGAGGAGGGAATTAATCTATATGTAGATTTGAATCATAGCCCATCAGAATGGATCAACACTTTGAAGGATGAAGTGTGCATCCATCCGGAAGCACAAAACCATGAATCAAACACTCTTTCCACTTGCGTTAGCGGCTTGGCAGATGCTGATGATCATATGAAAATTTCACCATCTGGGAGCACTGGAATATGCCTTCAAAGCAATGGAGCTGAGAAGAACACTGGATGTACCAATTCTTCCTTGAGTTCAGTTGTTAGTGAGAATTGTCAATCTGAGGCCTGTCCACCAGATACAACTGTTGTAACTTCTAGAGCCTCTGTATTGACATCAAGTAGTATCCCTGGTGAAACATCAGGTTCTCTGGAGGGGAATCAAGTGGTTTCATCTTCCTGTGTAACTAATTCTGATGTTCACGACCACATGGCATCTGATACTGCATCTTGTCCCAGAGATGAGCAGGTCCTACATCATGACTCTGATAATGCTTCTTTTAAGATTGATAAGAGCAGTTCTATCAAATCTGTTGGCAACATAGATGCAAGTCTTGATGGAAACAGTAAACCTGAAACAGACGAGCACTGCACTCTAAAGATAGCAAGTGCCGGTTTTAATAATGTAGAAGCTAGTGCTTTAGACAAAACCATGAATGGTATCTGCAGGAAAACTAACCTAATATCTAATGGGATACAAGATAGTGTGGAAGCTTCTTATGCTGGCTATTCTGAAAATCATAGTGGAGCACGTGAAGTTCCAACAGAAAGAGAGCACATGGAAGTATTACCAGAAGCCACAGGTCACCTCAAGATTTTATCAAATTGCAGCCAAATTGATGGGCAAATGTTATTGGATCATCCAATGACTGATGCACAATCAGATGTAGGGTCAACCGACAATCTTTCTAATCAGCATGCATGTGGTAGTCTTGGAAATTCTGTTTTTGATGATCCGATGTCAGCATTTGGGGATGAAACGGTATTTACACTTTTTTCTTGACTAAGTGTGATATTGCACTGCTAGCAGAAAATGCATGAGGAATTCTAGGATTGATTCAAGGATTATAATTGACAACCTATCCCACATTAAAAAAAAAATCTAGAAGTGTGTACTGAATGGACGATTGTATATTGCTCATACATGAACCAGATCAACTTGATAAATGACTATCACTAATTTTTTCGACTAATCTCCACTAACACATATTCTTCAATTTATTTTTTGCCACTTTGTGATTGGTTATAACATGACTCTTTTACTTGATCTTCTCTGCACATGAGATAATTAGGCGGTTGCTTCTACTTTATTTGCTTCTCTAGTTTTTTAATTGACAAGTAATTTGTTACGGTCTTCCCATCCATCACTTGCATACATCTAGGTAATCGGGATCCTCATGTTATAGCTGAATAATACATATGTTTTCAAAAATATAAGGGCTTTTAACTTGTATTGGAGGTTTATGGACTTGCACGGTTTGGCAATCAGCTTGTGACTTTTCATTTGAAGTGGAAGCTGTATCTTTTCAAACTCAATCATCTCTCGTGAGAACCATAATGGTTTCTCTTGTATGTTCAACATTTAGTATTCCTGTTGCTTGAATTGTGTCATGACTCATGAATACTTGCAACAGTACTCACCTGCAATAATTTAAAATCCTTGAACCAATAGGATCTGAATCTTTAGAGGAGGAATTCGACAACTTGAGTTAGTGTCTTATTGGTTAATTCTTCTTATTAGCTGCTTCATATAAGGCTGTTATTTACTATTTGTCTTATTTGGTGCTCTTTTCATGGGGTAAGTTTACATGTTGATTCGATTAGGGAGAAGGAAGATTTTTCTCAACCCACTCATCTCGAATCTCGTAAAAGAAATTTAGAAGATGGAAGAATTGCAAAAATAGGGCTTAAGTCCCTTTTTTCTATTTATAATGATGAAGTCCGCTCTTGCACAATTTGGATCAGATTCTCTTCGTAGTTCTAATAGGATTTTTTCCTAAAATAGACATGACTAGTAGAAATAAACTGAAAAAAAAAATAAAATTCTTCGGGAGGTAGATCTCGACTTCTACATCAACTCTATTTTTTATCGCTCTATCTGATTCTTCTAGGATTAGGAGATATGTTCGGTAAAAATTTTATCCGAAAAGAAAACTTTCAGTTTAATTGGCCCGTTTTAGGCCCCAAACTATGAAATTTGGGCCTAATTACTAGGAGCGTTGTCCTCTATAGGGTGGGACGTCACCTCGTAGATCTCGAAAAGTTATCTGATTTTAAAAAAAAGATCTCAATTGGACGTGGTATGACTAAGTTGTTGCCTTCGAAAGTTTAGCTTGCGGTGACTCGGCTTTTCGATGTGGTGGATCTCTCTAGATCCTATCTAGCCCTACTTGTAGGGGTCAAAATGATTCACATCGAATCTAGGGATCCTTCTGAATTAGGGCTCTTCTTATTTAAGAGATTTAGCTTTCATTATATCAGAATTGAAGATGAGGAAACGCCTACTTTTCTGTCTAACGGTTGAACCACTTGACTTTACTCGAAGATGATTTTTGGTCTTACTCTTCTTTGTTCTCAGATCTCGACGAACAACTTGCCTCGCTTCCACATCCAGACTTTGCAGTAGGGATACTTCTTGCCATCCTTGTCATCGATGACGACAACAACTCCTTGATCTCGATCTCGATTGATTAGTCGGTGGAACGAAGGGGCGGAGCTTGGCCTCTCATAAGTGGTATTGGCTTTTCGTACCATCATCACAAACTTGTCGCAAGCATTAACAAGTTGCTTCGCTTGAGCTGCAGTTGCAACGTTTTTTTTTTAATGTTTTGGAGGCATTGATCATGAACTTTTTCCCTTTCTTTACGAGATGATACTTCTGCTGCCTATAGAAGATCGCTTCTCGTTCCCCAAGGTATAGTCTTCCAAGGATGACTTGGCAAACATCTAAAGGATTACTTCGCAAGTTACCTCATCAATATACCTCTCAGTAATTGTGAATTTGAAGGCGCACTGTTTGGTGATTTTCAACTCAAGATCCTTCCAAATCCAACAAAGAGGGTAAGAACGTGGATAAGGCTTGGTTTCCAAGTGTAACTTCTAAACTAGACCTTCAGAGATAACGTTCTTTCATGGTATGTTGTACCGTACCGGATGGTACCGGACGTACCGATATTGGTTCGGTACCGGTTCCGGTATTGGTGGCGTACCACATACTATCGTACCGACACTGATAGTATGGCACCGGTATGGGGTTCGCTACCGGCATGACAAATCTTAGGTTTTTCTGGCTTTCAAGATCTACAATAGCTCTGAATCTCTGATGATGCTCTGCTTCACTTGGATCTTCAAGTGGAAGAGTCTCTCGCACCTCTTGATTTGCCTCAGTTGCTGTCTCGGATTTCCTCGCCATCATGCTTAGTTTTGAGTCTGCTCACTCAAGCTCGAGCAGCTCATCAACCTATGTAGCATTGAGGATCGCCTTCTCTTTCTTGTCATCTTTTGATTTCTTCCTCTTCGGCTGCAACTCAGTGTGAAGCTTCCAACACTTCTCCTTGGCGTGTCTGCAGATGTTATAGTGATCGCAATAATTTTTTTGAGTCATGTTGTCATGCTTCTTGCTTCGCTTCCCTTCATAGCCTGCATTTCTGCTATCTTTTCTGAATTTGTCACTCTTCTTACCTTCCCTAGGCCGATTCTTCTCCTCAATTACCATGGCCTTCACACTAGCTTTGCTGATGTCTTCAACTTTGAAGAGCTTTAGCTTCTTCTGGATACCCATGGAGACCTCCGACGTACTTTATGAAAACTGCATGACCGTCGATGGAGGTTTCGAGTGAGATTACTTGTTTGTGTTACTCAGTGGTGTAATCCTGGATTGATTGATCATACACTCGCTGCAAGTATTGCTATTTGATCTGTCGATCCTTCTCGTGGTCGATTGGGTAGAATTGTTTCTTGATAGTCTTTGAATGTGCTCTATATCATATTAGAAATGTTGTTATCCTTATATACAAATTTCACCAGGTGGACGAAAGCTACCTTTTGAATACTGGTGTATCTGTAAATAGTGAAATATGTCTTTTACTGGTGTAGCCAGTTATCTAGCTTTTTTGCATCGACAGCTCTATCGTATTTAGGGATCTCGATTTGAGAAGAGTTGAAAGAGGAATTTTGAGTACCTATAGGTTGCTCATCTTCCTCACTGGATGGTGGATTTTCATCCTCCGACATAAGAGACAGCTTTGCAATAGTTGTAGCTGGTGCTTGTGCTGAAGGCATCGCCAATCGGAAGATGATATCGATGCGTTGGAAAATCTTTTTCTCTAGTTATGTGAGGCATCCCTCTGGCTCATTATCCATCGAGGAAGAACTAGCACTCATACTCGTCTTTGCCCTTCGGTGTACTTGAAGCACAAATAGCCTTTGTCCTGATTGCTTGTATTGCTCGCGCATCTGAATCATTAACTTAGGCCCATATAGATGTAGAGGACCGAAGCTCTGATACCAACTTGATCCGATTGGGAAGAGAAGTTTTTTTTCAACCCGCTCAACTCGAATCTCTCCAAAGAAAAATTTAGAAGATGGAAGAATTACGAAAGTAGGGCTTAAGCTCCCTTTTCTTTCATTAATGATATAAACTTTTTTTTATAATGGTGAGGTCCGCCCTTGCACAATTTGGGTCGACTTCCTCTTTCTAATTCCAATAGGACTTTCCTTCCTAAAATAGATATGACTAGTAGAAGCAATCTTGAAGAAGTTAAAATTTTTCAGAAGGTAGATCTCAATTTCTACATCAACTCTACTTTCTGTCACTCCGCTTGATTCTTTTCAATTGAATATATGCACGATCAAAGTCTTTTCCGAAAAGAAAACTTTTGATTTGACCTGTCTATTTCCAGCTCCAAACGATGAAATTTGGGCTTGATCGCTAGAGGTGCCATTCCCATAGGATGGGGCATCAGGTTGTAGTTCTTGAAAAGTTATCTGATTTTAAAAAAAATATCATCTCAATCGGACGACGTATGATCAAGTTATGGCCTCTAAAAGTTTAGTTTGCGACTCGGCTTTTGGATGTAGCGGATCTTTCTTCTGGACCCTGTCTAACCCTACCCGTAATGGCAAAAATAGTCCACATCGAGTCTAGGGATCCTCCTAAATCACATCTGCGATGGGGGTTCAGATGACATCGTCATGCTGTGCAAGGTGCAGTTTCCAGAAGTTTGTTGTTAATTGATACGATGATGTTATTATTCTTGCGTTTTATGTTTTCTCAATTGAAAGTAGACCTAGAAATTAAAATGAAGTTGAGATACTTTATGGTGAATTGGCATATGAAACTTTTCCTCCATGTTGCAAAAAACTGAAAATCTATGCTTCCTGTGTGCAGGGTAGAAGCACTTCAGTGAAGGGGAAAGATAGCTCAGAGTAATCTTTTTTTTGAATAAAGCTTAGTGTCCTTGTTTCACAAATTCATTCTAAATAACTCGTCACTTGGTTACGCAGATGCTCACAATTTCAGAACACCTTTGACAAAAGTTCTAAAAGAGCTCACAATCCAGAGTCCGCTGAGGAGTTTCAGAGTAAAAGGCAGCATGTTTATGGTGAAAAGAGTGGGATGACGAATTTAAGAAGCTCTAAGACTTCAGCAAAAGAAACTCCATGTGATCCTGTTGTCGCTCCTAGACGTTCCACACGGCTTGTTTCTAAGGTTTAATCTGATCTTTTATTTAGAATTATCTTTTGTCTTTTATCTTTAATAAGCAGTTGAAAAAGGATCAGCAGTAGTCTGTATTTATTATGTGTTTGCATGATTATTATGGTAGTCATGTTTTACAATATACAAACATAATAAGTAAGCCCTGTTTTATTAACTTGGGGTCAACCAAATAGATCCTATTTCTCTCTACCATAACCCATGTTTTTTTTTAGATAGGAAATTTCTATCATTTTTCACTACCTCTAAGTCTTCTTTAGTCGCACCCTCTTTTCTAACCCATCCGTGTTTCAACTTTTATCAAGTCCATTCAGATCTGCATAATGTCTAATATCTAATTTATCGTTAGATTGTAAATTAAAAATACTTTGAATCCAACAGTAATCCTAAGACTAGAAATTTTACTACTAGATTGCTTTTAGATTTGTTGTTATCTGTCCAATCACGAGAGAAATAATTGGACGTCCTCCCTTGTGGACAACTGATGGTCATTGTGCCTATGCTTTATATAACAGTATGGGGGAGGGTTTTAATTCATTACTTGTGGTTTTGGATTTTACTTCCATTTTTTTGGTGCCTTTGCGTGTGATAAACCATATGGTAGGAAGTTGCAATCGTAGGGTCAAACTAATGCCAAGGTATCAATTGAGCCTCGGTACTTGCCTTATTTATTTATACATTTTATGTCTGGGAGCTGTAGTATGGTTTTTCTTCGAGTTGTGCACCTCATAACTTATGAATGACATGGTATGTATGGATCCAGTTATTTATGTTGTTAGATTTTGTTATATATGCTTCAGTTTGCCTTTTGGATCTAAATTAAGTCCCAGAGCTGTAATATGATAGTCGTATCTGATTGGCTTGATAAGCTATATAATCTTTTTCCTAATTTCTACTTCACCTTCCCTGTGCAGTGAAATCAAAGTTTGTCTGGCGGTGTTGGTCTGGATTCAGATCCTTCATTACTCTTTTTTCTCGTGTAGAGTTTGTTTGGCAGAAATGCGCACAAAAATCCAGGACATTGAACCATCCCTTCTCTTTTCTCATGATGAAGTGGAAATTGTAGGCTGCAGCAGCCCCATGTTGGAAGTTTACGGTACGACAAATGGCAACATGTTGCATATAAGGATGTGAGTCTCCCTGGAAATATCTGGCATTTTGTCAGATTGTTGGGACATGCTGCTTGTCTGCTAAGTAATTTCTCTCTTTTGGTTGTTGCCGATGCTGCATTCACGCCCTCTTTCCAAACATTATTCATTTTGTGTTGGAAGACATTCTCTACAACACAGTACAGCTTCAAACTACCAAGTTCATCATTTATACCAATTCTGTACAAACTTGAGAAAAGCTTTTTTCTGCACCCAATAGTATCGAAGTTGCACTCTAAATATTCCATTACACGGAGTTAGCTGGACTTGGTAACATTACATTGATACAGTAGTTTGTTATGCAGCTTCTATACACTTTGCGTAAATGGAACTCCTGTCTGGAGAGGCTGCAGAGATGAATGAAGGTAAGATAGGTCGAGAGGAAAAAAAAAAAAAAAACGGAGCCTTGTCACTGTTGGTTGGTTTCCTGTTTTGTTAATTCAACTGGCATGGTCCTCATGCTAAAGGCGGTCGAACCTAACTTCAGTGCTCGCATGATTGGCTAGGGATGGATGAAAGTTGGTATCATGCTTAAATGTGCAGGAGGCTTTTTCTTGCCTTTATAATGATAAATTTCACAGCTCAGAAGGTGCATGATATATCATTTCATGGCTCTAAAGGTAATATTACTTGCTTTTGTTTGTAATTCCCAGTTGTGCTCGAATGCGTAAAATCTCTACAAGATATTTAAATCTAGTAGCAGTATCCTTGCCTGTCCATTGCTTAGGTAGTTTGAGAACTGACATGTAAGAGGGCAATGTAGTCAAAGCAGCATTGATGAGAGTGATTCTTCCGCCAATGGATAGCAATCTACCTTTCCAAGAGGCTAGCCTGGATGAGATGATCTCTAGCAGGGGCAACGTTTGTGCTTGGTGAGTCTCTTGTCGCTTAATGGCAGATTGTGAATGGAAAGGAGCCCTTCTTGTAATTCATCATGGTGGCAAAAGTTGAGGCCTAACATTCTTCTATATCCAAACAATGGATGGAGCTTTTGTGAAAGTTAATTTTGAATCCCACCCTCCTTCAAAGGTGAGGAAAATTTCTTTGATGGTATGCTCTCTTTCTTTTCAGCCTAAAATAGTAAAGTATCATATGCAAAGTGCAGACTTTTGATGCCATTGAAACAATAATTGCTTCGAATACCTTCAATAAGCCTCGACGATCTAGCTTGCCTTACTTGATTGGGGAGGACATTGGTGATGAATGAAAGGGGCTGGTAATAGAGGATATACTTACCTCAAGCCTTGCTTGCATTTGATTCATCTATCTTGAGGCACCATTCACAAGGAGAGTTGATGCTGACAATAATAGAGAATGAATCCAAGCTATTTGTTTTCGGGAGAAGCCCTGGCAAAGGAGAAACTCATGATTGTCCTTGTCAAAGGCTTTCTGAAAGTCAAGTTGGTATAGGACTCCCTTGCTTTCCATTTGGTCACAATAGCCTAGCATCGCATGAACGCTAAGGAAGTTTTCAATGATGGAGCAACCCTTGATCAAGGCAAACTGAGCTTCATTTACGATATGGGGAAGAAACTTGGACAATTTGTTTGCCAAGACCTTGGTGATGGTTTTGTAAATACTGTTCAGGAGGCTAATCAGTCTAAGGTCATGTAAGGAAATTTGATCCTCGAAAGGTCCAGGGTGCGTCTGTGAAATTGTTGGAGGGCCATGAAGTTATCTTTGAGAGCATTCTAATATCTTCGAAAGAAGAGAAAGGGGAACCCATTGGACCTGGTGCTTTCAAGCTTCAAAGAGAAAACACAACAATGACCTAGGTCCAATGCAGGAGAGCCACATAGGAGATTCTAGTGGATGGACAGGAACGCTTGCTTGAGTGATTGAATAGATTTTGGAAGAAGACATGTAGCTTCGAGGCAATATCCTTTTGAGATGTAAGTTCAACTGTTTTATTAAGAAGAGAAGAAATTATATTCTTCTTTTCCTGCCGGACGCAATCTTGTGAAAAAATTAAGTGTTGCGATCTCTCTCTTTCAGCCACAAAATCTGGGTTACCTAAAGCATGCAAAGAAATTCTGAGGAGAATCAGAATTTAGCCAACTTGATGACTTAAACTTATAATGGAAAGGTTCTCAGAACAAGTAGATCAAAATTTATATTATGATAGAGTATTTTATCAAAATTTATATACTAAGTAGATCTGCCTGGATTAATTTGAATTAAAATTAGGCTTAAACTTATAATGGAAAGGTTCTCAGAACAAGTAATGTTCACATGGATTGCAATTAAGGTTCAACTATTAATAATTAATAAGTAGCATTGTGCTCCCTTGCATGTATTTCTTGCTCTGCCCTGGATCTGGTTGTAACCCTTTGCACCATTTTGCCAAGGTAATATTAGTACTAAGCTATGGAAAACTAGGTTAGTTGATCATTAGTTAATAAAAATGAACAAATAAAATCTAAATTTTTATATTTTTCATCAAGGAAAATATTTGATCATGGCCTTCTACATTATTTTGCCATGATATTCTTTTGTTTTGCATTGTGAAATATTAGGTTGGCTGATCATGCAGACTAGTTAACTCAATTTACTAATATAAACTAAAGATTATTTCTTAACTAGATGGATCTTATAGACTGGATGGCTTTGTTTTACGATATAAGTACATAAAGTACATAATATGTAATATGTGTCGGGGAATAGTTCATAAGAAATACAAAATTTATTAGAAAGAAAGATATTTTATAAAAATGACATTTTGATGCCATTGGATTAAAAAACAAGTGAAGAAGAAGAAGAAATAATATAAAAAATGCTAAAATGCATATAAAAAAACTTATCCCTATGACCCAACAATGAGAAATTCTCGATCTTGCTAGCTCGAGTTGTACTCTCAAATGGAGAGAACTGAATATTATTATGTTTTTGAAAAAAAGTAGTTTTTTATTAAATTGCATTTTCAAATGAAAAGACAGCAGGTAAATACAAACAAACTGGTAAAATATGTATACATAAAAATGCCCCCACGCAGGATCGAACTACGGACCTTCAGTTTACAAGACTGACGCTCTACCACTGAGCTATAAGGGCTTTCGGAAAAATCCATATTGATACTTTAATAAATGTAGTTTAATAATATCCAAGGTCATAGCCGTAGAAGCCTTCCAAACATTGGCAAGTTGCCAGAACGGGGCATTTGCTTCCAACCAAGTGGTTTCAGGTTCAAAACGCACGGATGTCGATTAAATTTAGGGACCGGATGCCCCTAGCCTGAGCATGGAGTCTGGAAGCGCTACTGATCGGCTGGTAGCCTGAGTGGTGCCAGGTGTGACGTACTCACACGGAGGGTCGGGTTGGATAACCAAGCCGGCCCACGGGTAGGGAGGGTATGAGTAAAACCGGCCAGGGTGCTCAACACACGGTCATTTCTACCCGCATCGAACATTCTCCTAGCGGGATGGAGGCCCAGTGAGAGCTGCTACGCGGGGGTGGGCTTATCCCTTCCCCCTCTTTCCCTTTTTATTAGCAAAAAAAAAAAAAACATTGGCAAGCCAGCGTTGATGAATGATCTAATGACTTGTTTGTATAATGGACCTATGGACCCATATTTGAACTATCACACTCATCCATAGCCGATTATAAAGTAGTGTATAATATGTCTTAACTTGCCCAAACCCAATACGAAGACCTGATCTATTTTTATTACCCGAACCTAGACTTGACCTAAAACATAGAAATGCTTGTGTTGATGAATAATCTAATGGCTTGTTTGTAAAAGGACATATAGACCCATATTTGAACCATTTCACTCATCGAAAATTGATCATATTGTGTATAATATATGTTTTAACTTACGCAAGCCTGATCCAAAGACCCAATATATTTTTATTACCCGAACTTGAACCATTACCCAAATCCAAACCCAACAGAGTCCTTCGATAGGATGAATATTATTTAGATCCAAATCTCGAATAGGTCTGGGTTTATGTTTATTGAAACTAAGAACTAATCCAACCAGATAACACCCCTAGCTAGGTCAATCTCCACCATCTTTGGTTGCTTCACCACCTAGCAGCATTTAGCAAAGTCAAAGAGAGAAAAATTTTTAAAAGGACTTCTTATCCAAAAAAAAAAATGGCAAGGAGACCGCAAGCTAGGTCATCTAATTAAAGAAAGCGCAAGGCTCATTGTGTGAAATCACAACAAATCCCATGTCTTAAAAAAACGAAGACATATGTGCCAAGGACCACCAATAAGCCTTTATCTCAGTTCTTTCATTGTTGGAAATAACATATAGGCAACGAGTGGATTAAAAAAATACATAGATTGGGGACCTGAAGGCCTTTTTTTCTCCCAAAAAAATTTCTTTCTTTCCTTCCTTGAAAACCACATCAAAAATTAATAATAGTATATTAGATCTAAAAATTAGAAAAATATATGTTTATCATATTACTAGTAGAGTCAGAGAATTCCTCTCTTGCACGAGTATTCCAAGCACTTGATTTTAGTGACTTATAAACTTAATTTTGATCATTTGTCTTGACTTTTGGTGCTTCCCACGCATTACACATGCATGATTCTAATGGTGATAAAGTTATTTTTGGCGTCTTTTCTGAATCTTAGTTTAGTTGTTCACATGAGGATGCAAAGGCACTAGTGCACGAGATATGGTGCATTTGGAATCCACTTATTGATAGGTAAGAATGGGAAAAAAAAATGAATCAAATAAACTCACAATTATCAATTAAACTTGTTGACAAAATCACAACCATCAATCTCTTTGTTTTTTAGTTTGACAATTATTTTCTAAATTATGTCTCTTAACAAAAGATCAATAACAAACAAGATGATCATAGCCATCCATTAGATGTTTCTTTGAATCTGCATGTAATTTTGTGCTGCTGCAAATTCACACCCTTGTGACCATTTTTCTGGCTATACATCTTTATAGGATAGAGAAAAGTAGCATCATATATGCCATATGCCATATGCCATCCATGGACACCCCATTTCGATACAAACAGATTGACCGGCATCTCGGCTGAGGAGAGAACTTTTTGGACTTGTTTGGTTCAAGGGAAGAGGATGGAGAAAAGTATGATCAAAGAAAAAAAATAGAGAAATACATCATATTTAGTAAGAGTTTGCAAAAAAAAAAAAGAAAACTTTTCCATAGAAATATATTTCTATATTTTATGGAAAAGAAAGTTCATGTAGGATATAAAAAATTCTAATTCTCATCAGCTGAAAACTGATTTTTTTTTTTTGCCAAAATGCCTTTAAGCTTTTAGATATAATAGGATAATATTTTTTCTTTATTATACTATACAACTTTTTCATAAAAATAAATATTCAACTAAATATAAATTATTGTAAAAGTATTATTTTTGATTAATTAAATTTATTAAAATTATTTTTTATATTATATTTCAAAATATAAATATTTTATAAAAAAATCCAATGAAAAAAATCTTTCTCCGAACCAAACGACTCCAACTCTATTTTTTATATATTGTAGTTCTAATTATATTTCTTCACAACACTGATCAGGCCGGTCTCTGCCGAGAAAATCTAGGAGGCGTTTTGGTCTCTAGCTGAGGATAAGGCTCTAGATCTAGATGACTTTCCTTCAATCTTCTTCAGAAGATATTGTCCATTGATCAGATGGGATGTGGTAGAGACTATTCAGCAGTTTTTCAGCACAACAGCGATACCTGCGGATTGGAAGAGGACATTTGTCACCCAGATTCCGAAGAGACAAAATAACACGGAGCCATGCCACTATCAGTCGATCATCTTGTGCATCACTTTGTACAAGGTTATGTTATGACGAAGGTATTAGTGGCCAGACTGAGGAGCATCTTACCGAGACTTATTAGCCCGAAGTAATGAGCCCTTGTGGGAGGGCAGAGCATCACCAACAACGTTCTCATCGCCTAGGAGTTCATGCACGACCTCCAGGGAGCGTCGAGCAGGAGAAAAATAAAGGGGATCAAGTTGGACATGGAAAGGGCCTACGACAGGATGAGCTAGGATTTCCTGCGGTGCTCGCTAGTGCGTTTTGGATTTCATGTGGATTGGATTGGTTGGATGCTGGGATGTGTTAGGTCTCCTTCCTTTACCATATTAGTGAATGACTCGCCTACACAATTCTTTGAGTCCTCGATTGGGTTGCAGCAAGGATGCCCACTATCTCCAATGCTCTTCATCCTATGTTTGGATGCGCTATTTGGAGCCCTTCGGCGTGCTGCAGAGACCCAGGCCTTGGAGACTTATAGATTGGTGCCAGCATCTGTTCAAATATTGCATCTTCCATTCACCGACGACTGCATGCTCCCGTTGCGGGCTACAAGGCAAGCAGCAAGGGTGATAAGAGAATTCTTGAGGATTACTGTGCAGCCTTCGGTCCGCGAGTTAATCTTGCCAAGTCTGCCATCAGCTTTAGTCTGAAGACCAAGTCGCAGGTGAAGGCATCTATCAAGGAGACATTGGGTGTGGAAGAGCAGGAGGGCACTATTAGGTATCTGGGAGTCCCCATCATGGGTCGCCGCCTTCGATGCAAAGATTGCTCCGATGTTGAGTTGAATATCAAACACAGGCTTGAGGAGTGGCAGATAGGTGTACTTTCTATGATGGACAGAGTGACCTTAGTTTGGTCGGTTCTCAATTCGATCCCGATCTACCTATTATCGAACACCATTGTGCCGGTGTCGTTGTTGAGGTCCCTAGAGCAGCTGTTCAGAAACTTCATTTGGGGTAGACGGAAGGGTAGAGGGGCATTCACTTGGTGGCATGGGTGGTGATCTATCAGCTGATCAGACAAAAGGGTCTGAGGGTCCACTCACTAACGACAAGGCGGGAGGTGGTGGTGACAAGATATGTAGCCAAGTACATCCTAAAACCTAATAGCCTATGGAGTGATCTACTGAGAGCCAAGTACGGAGCTCACACGGTGGCTACAGATTTCTAGGCACAATGCCACTGCTCTTTCACTTGGAGGGAGATATGCTCCCATCCTTTGTTGGTGCTTACTGTGATCAGATGGGCTATTGGTGATGGTCAGTCCATTGATGTCTTGGAGGATAGCTGGGTGTCTGAGCAGCCGCTCTATCAGGTGCCAACCATGATCGATTCACCGAGGTTGGCGAACTGTAGAGTCAGCAATTTGATCACCCCTAGAGAGAGCAGGTGGAATGAGGTACTGATTAGGAAGGCATTCAGGGAGCAGCTGATTGATAGGATTCTGGCTATTCCGCTACCTACTGGGAGATGTTGGACAAACTGATTTGGGCAGTCACAAGAAGGTCCAAGGTGCGGTCCACGGACCTACAGGCGGCGATGGGAGGGGGAGCTGCCCGATAGATGGATGGTGATGGATTTGAAGGATGCATGTTCACCCTCCGAGTGGCCTTGTTCATATATAAGGTGGCTTGGGGTTGTCTACCGATCAGGAACGTGTTGGCTGGGAGGGGTGTCAGGATCACCCTGACTTGTCATAGGTGATCTAACATGGAGGAGTCCATTAGCCATATTCTGCTTGGGTGTCCGTGGGCAACACAGATATGGAGGAGGGCCTCATTTCTTTTGCCTCAATCCATTTGGTCAGCCGATGATCTGCTACGCCATATTAGGGAAGCCATGTAGAGTCTGAGGATGGTAGAGTGGGGTATCACCTGGGCCTATTTGGCGTATCATATATAGTTGGACAGGAATGTCCAGGTCTTTGAAGACAAGTAGGCTCCCTCGAGGAGTATAGTAGAGAGAGCTCTTCTCTAGGTTGCTGAGATCACCAAGGCTACCACGACAACCTCATCTGGAATGGCTAGGGACATCTGGGGCCCCCACTCTGCTGTCACAGCGCCCAAGATCGTCTTTGTTTCTTGGGAGTGCCCACCCCCGACCATCTTAAGGTGAACGTCAATGGCGACACTTCTAGTGACGGAGATAGAGCAGGCATGAACTTTGTGATCAGGAGTCATGACTTAAGGTTGATTGCTGCTGGGGGGCGATGCACCGTTGAATCGACAACCATGGGGACAGAGCTCGGGGCAGCATGGCAGGATATCACCTATGCAAGACGGGTACTGAGGGCTGAGCATATCCTCTTGAAATGGAATTTAGTTATGGTGATCGAGTGGATACGAGATGAGGGGCTGAGGGGGATGGGGTGGAGGGGAATGTAAACTCTCTGCTCTGTGACATCCATTGGATGGTGGGGGATTGTAGCTTCTTCCAAGCCGTACATGTGTACGGAGAGGCAAACATGGCCACCGACTAGGTCGCTTCCTTTGCTGCCTAATACTTCGGAGTGATCCTTTGGACATATTAGGGGGCCGCTCCTCCACCGCTATGTCATCTTCTTTTTCTTAATTCTACTGGCTGTACTTACACTAGATTAGTGTAAGTAGTCGTTGTACTAACAAAAAAAACTATATAACAAGAAACCTGGAAACTTGATACCTCTCCTCCCACTCCCATTCTCGACCATGGATGCTCGGACTTCGAGGAAAAAATGTAGCCCTAACCACCCTGAGAGCTTTTGCCGCTACCGAGAGGGAGTAGCTATCAATCATGTTGGGGGAGCCATGTCCGCCCGATTGCTGTGGAGTGTCCTCAAGGAGCAGGAGGACAAGAGTTTGGGGCCGTCCGGCCTCAATTTGGAGCTTAGTTTGGATTAGATGTCTTGGATTAGTTTTCTTCATAATTTTTTTTAAAATACTGGGTTGAGAACGATACCCACATGCCATTTTTTTTGCATGAATATTTTTCTAAAAATTTAAATTTATGTGAATACCCTCTTAAAATATATATCTATTTTTGTACCCTCATAAAATACCGTTTTTGTAGAAAAACTTCTAATATAATGGTTCTTCTAACACGGTCAATAAAAATTATATTTATTTTAGCTAAAAATAAAATAAATTTTTGAAATTATTTTTTTGTCTTTCATTGTGGTCATCTTATAAATATTTTTTTTGCATATATACTTGTTGGAGGAAAAATGGATTGCTCCGAAGCACGTGGATGCATCACCGACACATGACGCCGGGCGCCAAGGCGCCCGACCTCAAGGCACCCGACTTCGGCAACCCCGACTTCAGTAGGCCAAGCTGAGTTCATGAAGGCCGAGCCGACCTGAGAAGGCCGACCTTGTCGTCCACATACTGCGGCCACGTCCTGCAGCAGCCTCACCGCACCATGCTTCGCTCGCCAGCCATGCCACAACATATCAATCAGGGACCATGCCCTTCTACGACTGCCAACCATTAAATGCGCACGATCTCGACGGACCTTCAGCCTACTCAAAATCTCGGATCCTCCATGGCAACCAGTTGACTCACTCAGCTACGTCCGGTCAGCCACAACAACTCATTGGCTCCAGTCTAGCTCTTCACGGCAATGCATTAATTCACACGATCGTGCTCAATCATGACGATAACTCATTTAATTCATCCGGTCACATCATAGGTAACTCTGTACCCATTCTATAAAAGGGGAACCTCTTTCTCTTGAAGGAAGATTCTGACTTTTAGACTCCGATATACAGCTCATCTTCTTCTCCAAATTAAGCCCCCTTCTGACTTAAGCATTGGAGGGCCAGCACCGGAAGTCCCGGCCATCGGCTTTTTACAGGTCCCCCGTAGGACGCAGCCTGCCGACGTACCACAAGCACTGGAGCTCCTCCTTCTCGGTCGAGGTCTCCACCTCGGCAGTGGATCCCTCGGGAAGGTACGAGAACTACACTCTACTCAACACACCCCGAGCAGAGATTCTTATGGAGATAGAAGGTCGGAACTATCTCCAACCCCCACCCCCGATGCAGGAATCAGAACTCCGATGCCACTCCAGGAAATACTATCGCTTCCACCGAGACCACAGCCACGACACAAATGAATGTTTTTGACTCTAGAATGAGATCAAAGTACTCATTCGCCGTGGGGTCCTCAGCCGGTTCGTGCAGAACCAGTGTGATGAAAGGAGGCTGGAGGAGAATGCTGCGCCCTCCGAAGGTTCAAATGATAATAGGTCTATCACTGGCACCATCAACACCATAGGAAGAGGCCCGGCCAAAGGAAGCTTTGCTGGAGAGTTGACCGGGAGGAGGACCCCTCCAAAGCATCAACGCACTTCTGAGGCCATCTCGTTCTCGGACGAGGACTTGAAAGGAGTTGAGACTCCTCACGATGATGCTGTGGTCATCTTCATGGTCATGAATAAGTTTGATGTAAAGCATGTCTTAGTTGATAATGGAAGCTCAGCAAACATTTTGTATTATGATGCCTTCCAAAAAATGGAAATGGCAGATGGCTAGCTCCGAAGAATGAATGCTCCGCTGGCCGTATTCACCGAAGATTCGATCCCGGTTGAGGGCGAGGTCTGCCTACTCGTCACGGTCAGGCTCGCCCCTCGAGAGAGCATCGTGAGGATGGAGTTCCTTGTGGTCCACCTGCCCTCGGTCTACAACGTCATTCTTGGACGACCAGGGCTCAACACCCTCCAAGCCGTGGTCTCGACGTACCATCTGCTCGTGCAGTTTTCTACTAAACAAGGAGTAGGCGAAGCTCGTAGGGATCAGATGAAAGCCAAGCAATGCTACATGACGACCCTCAAAGCAAAACAACCAGCTAGAGAACCGAGCCAAGCAGAACAACCAATTGAGGTGCCAGCCTAAGTGTCAGACCGGGTCCTACCCATTGAAATCCTGGAAGTGCGAGACGAGCCTCAAAGAGAACGGGTAGAACCAGGTGAGCCCCTCATCCAAATCCCCTAAAAAAAGACTGCCAGAGCTAACCGTGCTAATTGGCTCCGGCCTGAGCTCGTGCGAGAGAAATTACCGATCGAGTTCCTCCAGTCCAACATGGACGTCTTCGCCTGGTCGCCCACGGACATGCTGGAAATAGACCCCGAGGTCATGGTTAACCGACTTCAGGTAAAACCGACCTGCAAGCCTGTAAGGCAGAAGAAACGGGGCTCTGCGTCGGAGCGATAGTGAGCGGCGGCCGAGAAAGTGGACAAACTCCTCGAGGTCAGCTTCATCCAAGAAGTCTCCTACCCTGACTGGCTCGCCAATGTAGCCATCGTGAAGCAGGCTAATGGAAAATGGCGCATGTGCGTGGACTACACCGACTTGAACAAAGCCTATCCAAGGGACAGCTTTCTCCTTTCCAATATCGACCGGCTCGTCGACTCCACCTCAGGACACCAACTGCTGACCTTCATGGATGCCTTCTCGAGGTACAATTAAATCCGAATGGCGCCCGAGGATGAGGAGAAAATGGCCTTCATCACTGACAAGGGTTTCTACTGTTACAAAATGATGCTGTTCGGGCTGAAGAATATCGAAGCGACATATCAGAGGCTGGTCAGCCATGTCTTTAAAGATCAAATAGGCCGAACCATGAAGGTTTATGTAGACGACATGTTGGTGAAGAGCCGGACAGTGGAGCACCACATAGCTGATCTCAATGAAGCTTTCTACACCCTCAGAAAGTACCGAATGAAGCTCAACCCTGCCAAGTGCGCATTCGAAATTACCTCGGGCAAGTTCCTCGGTTTTGTGGTAACGCAATGCGAAATCGAAGCTAACCTTGAGAAGATCCAAGCACTGCAAGAAATGGTGCTGCCAAAGACAATCAAGGAGCTACAACGGCTTACCGGGCAAGTTGCAGCCCTGGAAAGGTTCGTCTCCAAGTCGGTCGAACGATGCCTCCTATTCTTCAAGATCCTCAAGCGATCGAAGGACTTCCTGTGGTCCGAAGAATGCCGACAAGCCTTTGAAGAGCTCAGACGCTATCTTGCCTCCCCTTCGCTCCTCACAAAGCCTCAGCAAGGCGAGCTCCTTTATCTGTACCAGGCCGTCTCCCCGGTGGCGGTAAGCTCGATCCTGATCCTTGAAGAAGACAAGTCTCAAAGATCAGTATACTATACCAGCCAGGTCCTGAGGGATGTCGAGACCTGATACTCCAAGCTGGAGAAAACAACTTATGCTTTGGTCATCTTGGCTCGACGGCTTCGACCCTACTTCCAGGCCCATATCGTGGTCGTACCGACCGACCAGCCTATAAAGCAAGTTCTGTAGCGGTCGGATCGCGCGGAAAGGATTGCAAAGTGGGCGGTCGAGCTCGGAGAATTCAACCTCGAATACCACCCGAGGCTAGTAGTTAAGGCCCAAGTGCTCGCTGATTTCATTGTTGAATGTACTCTGTCTGATGATCCCGGGCTCGAGCTTACATCAACAGAGACCCCGAAGTGGCCATGGGTTCTACATGTAGATGGCTCCTCGACCTCGGGGGGTAGCGGAGCGGGCCTCATCCTCCCCAGCCCAGATGGGGTAGTTGCAGAGCAGGCCCTACGCTTCGAAATTTCCGCCTTAAACAATGAGGTGGAGTATGAGATGCTTATTGCTGGGCTGAAGCTAGCAAAAGAGCTGAAGGTCGGAAGCTTGAAGGCCTTCAGCGACTCTCAACTAGTCATGAGCCAGATCTTGGAGAACTTCGAAGCAAGAGAGTCATCAATGCAGAAGTATCTCCAAAAGGTCCGAGTCCTCACCCCCACGCTGGGCTCCTTCGACATTCAGCACATCCCTAGGTCGGAGAATGCAAGAGCAGACCAACTGTCAAAACTGGCGACCTCCCGCATAAGCGAGCTCCCGAAGACCATAGTGCTCGAGTATCTCCAGAAACCTACCATCGAAGAGCCTCAACCAGCTCTCTGCATCGAGATCGAGCTGAGCTGGATGGATGCGTTTGTCACTTACCTGCAGAGCGAAGTTCTCCCCAATGACGAGCTCAAAGCCCGTCGGATTAGACGTCAGGCTTCTCGATACCTCCTATACGAAGGCAAGCTCTACTGCAGGTCATTCACCTCTCATCTTCTCAGATGTCTCCATCCCTCAGAGGCAGATTATGCCATGCGAGAGGTTCACGAAGGAATCTGCAGGAACCATCTAGGAGGTCGGGCTCTGGCCCACAAAATTCTGCGCCAAGGATATTACTGGCCCACACTCCAAAAAGATGCATTGGATTTTGTCCAAAAGTGCGATTGGTGTTAGCGGAATGCTAACATTCAGCGCCGACCTTCTGTTCTACTGACCTCGATCAGCGCTCCCTGACCATTTGTCCAATGGGGGATCGATATCTTGGGACCGTTTCCTCTAGCCACAGGACAGAGAAAGTTCCTCATCATCTCCATCGACTACTTCACCAAGTGGGTCGAAGCCGAGCCCATGGCCTGGATTTCTGAGCCGAAGATGTGAGATTTTGTCTGAAAATCAATAATTTGCAGATTTGGACTTCTCCGCATCCTCATATCCGACAACGGCCGCCAATTCGATAATGCTCGCTTCAAAAAATTTTGCTCCGAGCTCGGCATCGACCACCGCTTTACCTCGATCGTCCATTCACAGATGAATGGATAAATCGAGGTGACGAACCGCACCATCATCCAAGGACTCAAAGCTAGACTCGACTGAGCCAAAGCATAATGGGTCGAGGATCTCTACAATGTCCTCTGGGCCTACAGGACTACATTTCGAGTTTCCATTAGTGGGACCCCTTTTAATCTAGCCTATGGAATGGAAGTCGTCATCCCCTTGGAAATAGGACTTCCGTCGTTAAGGGTGGAGAATTACGATGAAGCCTCTAACTCATCTCAGCTCAGAAACAACCTGGACCTCGTGGAGGAGACAAGAGAGGCTGCTCAAGTCCACATGGCAAGATACCAACGGAAAGCAGCGCAGTACTACAACTCCAGGGTGAAAGTCAAACTCTTCAAGGTGGGCGATCTCGTCCTGAGGAAAGCTGAAGCTTCTCAACCTACTGAACAAGGGAAGCTTGTCCCAAACTGGAAGGGGTCGTATCGAGTTGCTCAAGTCTAGCGGCCCGGAGCATATAAGTTGGAGTCCCTTGAAGGGACTCCCATTCTTCGAAGCTGGAACTCTGAAAGTCTCCGAATATATTACTAGTAGAGCCCCCAGGGGTCTTCGATATTTGAGAACACAATTAACACTTCTCCACATGTTAATTTACTTACGGATCTTCTCCAATTATTCAATACTTCTCCTAATGATAATCTATTTGCGAACTTCAGGATGCCTGGCCAGGTCCGGATGCCCGACCAAGTTCGGATGCCCCAACTAAGTTCGGGATGCTTCGTCTCGACAACTTCGAGTCCAATCTCCATCTCCGATAATCCCCCGACCACGTTGGGGATGCCCTGCTGTGTCGACCGCGAGCCCCCGGCTCCCTCGACCTCGGGAAGCATCGTAGAGTCGATCGCGAGCCCCCAGCTCCCTCGGCCTCGGAAAGCATCATAGAGTCGATCGTGAGCCCCCGACTCCCTCGACCTCGCACATGATCCTCTGACCAAGTTTGGGATTCCCTGTTGCGTCGACCGCGAGCCTCCGGCTTTCTCAGCCTCGGGAAGCATCGCAAAGTCGATCGCGAGCCCCTAGCTTCCTTGACCTCGCGCATGATCCCCCGACAAAGTTCGGGATGCCCTACTGCGTCGACTGCAAGCTCCCGACTCCCTCGATCTCGAAAAGCATCGCAGAGTCGACCGCATGCCTCCGGCTCCCTCGATTTTGTGCATGATCCTCCGACCAAGTTTGGGATGCCCCGCTGCATCGACTGCGAGCCCTCGACTCCCTCGGCCTCACGCATGATCCTCCGACCAAGTTTGGGATGCCCCGCTGCATCGATCGTGAGCCCTCGGCTCCCTCGGCCTTGCGCTTGATCCTCCGACCAAGTTCGGGATGCCCCGCTACATTGACCGCGAGGCCCCAGCTCCCTCGACCTCGGAAAGCATCACAGAGTTGACCGCGAGCCTCCGGTTCCCTCGCGCATGATCTCCCAACCAAGTTCAGAATGCCCTGCTGCGTCGACCGTGAGCCCCCAGCTCCCTTGGCCTCGGAAAGCATCGCAGAGTCGACCGCGAGCCCCCAGCTCCCTCGACCTCATGCATGATCCTCCGACCAAGGTTGGGATGCCCCACTGTGTCGACCGTGAGCCAAGTCTCCCTCGACCTCGGGATGCCCCGCTACGTCGACCGCGAGCCAAGTCTCTCTCAACCTCGGGAAGCACTACTGGGCGCTGCTTAGTCGACCGCGAGCCAGGTCTCCCTTGACCATGGAAAACACTGCGAAGCCCCCATTGTGTCGACCGCGAGCCAAGTCTCCCTCAACCTCGGGATGCCCCGCTGCGCCGACTGCGGGCCCAAGCCCCCTCGACCTCAAAAAACATATTGGGCACTGCTGGGTCGATGGCGAGCCAAGTCTCCCTCGATCTCGGGGCGACATCTTTGCGACCTTTTGACGACATTCAGCGCCCCCTAACAACGCGCCTCGAGCTGACTGGAGGCACCTTATTGAGCCGACCACAGGTCGCTGAGGTTGACCTCGGAGCAGAGTCGCTTAACTCGGCTCGGGCAATCCATCTCAAGACACTTAGCTCCAACTGCACGAGAGGTACACCCTACTTGGCACAAATATCTCTCTATGCTTACTTGGTTATATTGCAGAACGATCAACAGACGAGGCCCGCCTCCCATATGTATCTCCAATAAAGCCTCGTCCAGGTTCGGGATCCTCCGACCAAGGTCGGGATGTTTTGCTGAATCGACCACGAGCTAAGTCTCAATCAACCTCGGGAGGCATCGCAGAGTCGGCCATGAGCCCAGGCTCCCTCGACCTCACGTGCGATCTTCCGACCATGTCCGGGATGTCCCGACCAAGCTCGGAATGCTCCACGTCGCCAATCTCCAGCTCAATCTCCACTGACTTCAAATTTCTCCAAACAAAGGCCGGACCTAGTTCGAGACGACCTGTAACAATGACCTCGAGCTCTGCTCGATGATGTCCCGGCCGAGCTCGGGGATGCCAAGTCACTGGCCGCGAAATCCAATTTCGTCTGATGGCGCCTCGACCAAGTTTGAGGTCAAAGAGCATGAAAGCTCCGACAGCAGCTCAGCCTCGGCCTACGCTGCCATTGTGCCCAAGCTCAAAGTTTTTACAAGGTTCTCCCAGAAGCTGAGCCCAAGGACTTGGCGAAATTTTCTCGGAAGATTAGCTTAAAGGCTTAGTGGGACTTCTTTGGAGCCCGAGCTCGAAAACTTGGCGAGTTCCTCTAATGTCTAGGCCTAGAGCCTTAGCATAATTCCTTTGAGAGCTGAGCCTAAAGACCTAGCGAATTCTACCGGAACTTAGGTCTAAAGACTTAGCCAAGCTCGAAAACTTGGAGAAATTCGCCAAACAGAAGTCCAACTCAAGCAGCCGAGGTAAAATTTCTTCCATTATGTAAATGGAAACAAATACAAACATACAACAAAATTTGGAAAGAAGATATTTCATTGATAAAAGCCCGAAGGCTAAGTACAAAATTAGGCCGCAGTGGTTGAATTGGGGGTAGATCCACTGCATCTGCCTCCGAAAATCTTTGAAGCCACGGATGAGCCCATCCACGGCCTCTTCCTCCATCAAATTGCAGAACTTTTCTGACTACCAGAAGAGTTGCACCGCATTTTGGGCTTGCTCCAAAGCCCTCTTCTCTCGAGCCTTCAGTTGCTCGATTTCAACCGGGCGACCCCTACCTCGTGCTGATGATCGGCAATTGCGGAGCGGGCTTCGACCAGACGCACCTCGGAGGTGCGCAGCTCCGACCTCGCCAAAGTATGCGAGGCCTTCTCCTCTTTGAGCTGCTCGACCGTCGATCGCCGCTCGACCTCGGCAGTCTCCATCCTCGCGATGGCCTCGTTTCGCGAGGCATCGGCCTCGCCGAGCCTCCTCTCTGCCAACTCCAGCAGTCTTTAGCTCCTCCAAGTCTTATCCTGATAGTCAGCCGCCACGGAGGTCAACAGATCGACTTCGTGGAGATGCTGTAAAAAAGGGAAGAAAGGGATAAGCAAAGGCCAAGAGTTCGAAAGACTATAAAAGTTAAGGCAAGAAGCCGACTTACCCGGATGGTGGAACAGTAGGTTTGATCCACAAGACCGTCAAGGTCGGCAGCCTCAAACTCCGCTCGGTCGATCGGAAGTAGTGCGTAGCGGAACACCTGGTGCGCAATTTGGGCATTGTGGAGGGCCGAGTCATCCTCATAGACTACCCATTCCGGGCAGAAGGGCCTTCTCTCCGGGCGAGCTTCGGCCCTTGAAGAGCTTGGGAGGCTGGGTCTCGTCGAGCTCGGCAATGATGAGCTCGGAACCTCGAGACCGCTACCCGGCTCGTGGCCCGAGCGCTGCAAGCGGATGACCTGGTGACTCGGTTGCTGGAAAATGGGGGCCGGGCAAGCAAGGGCTACAATATTCTTTGCAGAGCTCGAGCCCGCATGCTCTGTGAGAGGAACCTCCTTCCGAATGGGGTTGGAAGTCCTGGCCTCAGAGCCCCTCGCCTCGGTGGGAGCAGCGGTCGGGGCTGACCTCGTCTTCTTCCTGGGCTCGGGTGGGCCCCCCAGCCTCGGCTGCCCTCTTCCTGTATCGGGCATAAAGAGCTGAGTCGCTGGTCACCATCCTTGAAATAACTGAAGGAGAAAGGCCCAAGTGTCAGGTCGTCACCAAAGAATGATGGTAAAGAAGAAATAAAGCTAGTAAAACAAAAGACAACAAAATAGAAGAGGAGCAATGCAACTGCTCTTACCCTGGGGGGGCGCCGAGCTCAGGCCGACGTTCACCAAAGCTTCCTCGCTCAGGAGGTCGTTCAGAAGAATATTCTCCTCGAGGCCGTGAAGAGCATCGAGGGTCTTCTGCATGCTCTTTGAAAGTCTGGGGAGCTTATTGGCAGCCTTGAGCCTGGGATGCCTCCACCTTGGGTCGAATCCCTACGTGCGCTCAGAGGAGAGCAAGAAAAAATTATCCTTCCACCCACGAATGGAGGAAGGACCACCTCGGAAGAACAGCCTACTGCTCCGAAGGACGAGGTAGAGCCATTCTCCGTCCGCCAGGTTGGACTTCAACATAAAACACCGGCAGAAGATATTTACCGAGGTCGGTATCCCGTGCGCAAGATAGAGGGATAAAAAACCGACAATGGTCCTCCACGAGTTCGAAGCGAGCTGCGTTGGGACGAGCTGGTACGCCGCCAGAAGCTCGTTCACGAACCTGTGCAAGGGAATCACATGCCGTCCCAGAGTATCTCTACATACACCCCGATCCGGCCTGGAGGAGGTCTTGTCACCTGGTCTTCCGACCCCGCGGGCTGAAGGCGAAACCCGCGCGGAGGAAAAAACCAGCCGTGGATCAACTCCAACTCCTCGGTCAAATCGGACCTGACTTCATCCGGACTGTGACCCATACCCAAAGAAAAAATGAAAAGAAAAGGGAGAAAAATAGAAAAGCAAAAGCCCTTCGAGCGAATGCGGGCAAAAGACCTACTGCAGATTCCACCACGGACGCCGACGACCGAAAGAAAAAGACGGTCACCGGAAATCGCCTTGAAACACTTCCGGGAGGGCTAAACAGCAGCAGGAAGAAGAAGGGGAGAAGAAATGGAAGAAAAGAACAATAGTTGCGGCGGCCAAATAGAAACTTTTAGGGCCAGGTCCGGGGTTTATATAGACCCCCCCAACGGCCCAGATCGGTAGGGCCAAATCCCGTCTTCTGTCCGGATCGCACCACGTGTCGGCTCCGAAACCGAAGCGGTGTATCAACCTGGATCGACGCTTTAAAAGCAAAATCAAGGCGGCGTCCCATGAGATCCTGGAGCCTCATTATGAGCCTGCGGCTCAAAAGTGCCTCAAAAAGTGAAGAGACGTCGCCTCGAGCCCTTGAGCCTTCATTAAAGATGCCCCGAAGCACGCGAAATGGCGTAACAATTTAAAGCCACCTGGTCCCACTAGCATAATGAGGATAGCTACTTTCTTCGCTCGAGATCGCAAAAAGTTCGAACTCGGAGGGTAGTGTTGGGGGGAAAATGGATTGCCTCGAAGCACATGGACACGTCGCCGGCACGTGACGCCAGGTGCCAAGGCGCCCGACCTTGACATCCCCAGCTTTAGTAGGCCAAGCCGAGTTCATGAAGGCCGAGCCGACCTGAGAAGGCCGACCTTGTCGTCCACATGTTGTGGCCACGTCCTGCAGCAGCCTCACCGCACCATGCTTCGCCCGCCAGCCATGCCACAGCATATCAACTAGGGACCATGCCCTGCTACGACTGCCAACCATTAAATGCGCACGATCTCCACGGACCTCCAGCCTACTCAAAATCTCGGGCCCTCCACGGCAACCAGTTGACTCACTCAACTACGTCCGGTCACCTACAACAACTTATTGGCTCCAGTCTAGCCCTCTACAACAATGCATTAATTCACACGATCGTGCTCAATTATGACGGTAACTCATTTAATTCGTCCTGTCGCATAGATAACCCTGTACCCTTCCTATAAAAGGGGATCCTCTTTCTCTTGAAAGGGAATTCTGACTTTTAGACTTCGATATATAGCTCATCTCCTTCTCCAAATTAAGCCCCTCTCTGACTTAAATATCGGAGGGCCGGCGTCGGAAGCTCAGGCCACCGGCTTTTGTAGGTCTCCGGAGGATGCAGCCCGCCGACGTACTACAAGCACCGGAGCTCCTCCTTCTCGGCCAGTGGTTATCCCCGGATCCAATTTCCAGCAACAATACCCATTAAAGGTATTTTAGTCATTTTAATTAGAAATTGTTAATTTTTAATTGTATTAGATGATGTGGGTACATATACAAAACTATGGATAAAAAATAATAAAATAGCAATATATATATATATATTTTTTTTATTTTTTTTTATTTTTTTTTTCTTTTACTTAACCAGCCAAGATGCAATATCACGCGCGCACTCCGCTGACGGGGTGAGAGATCCCTTACGCTCATCGAACGGTGTCGGCAACATTGTCCCAAAGGGAAGGGCGTTCCCGCAAATAACAATCCCTCCTCCCGGCCGTCCTCGCTCTCTCCGTCTTTTCCGATGGAGACGCCGTCGCATCTGCTGAGGCTGGTTCTCAGCTGCCGGAAGATAACGGCGCAGGTGACGTTCCCGGGGACTGAGACGATCGTGGCGATGGCGTCGTCCGGCGAGCAAGAGTTCGTGGCCCAGCAGCGCGCCCGCCTCGGCCGCTTCCCCCGCTCCCGCAGCGAGTGGGACGCCCGCGTCGCCGCCCGTGTCGGCGAGAAGCTCGGCCTCCGCCTTAAGGAGGTCGGCGTCTCAGCCGTCCAGATCGACCTGGCCGAGGAGCTCTCCCGCCCGCCCCACTACCGTCGGCCCCTCGCCTCCCTTTTCGGTTCCATTCAGCGCGCCGGCGTCCACGTCGCCGATGCCGAGAAATTGCAGTGGCCACGATGATGGTGCGCTCACATCGCAAACTTCTTGTTCGTTCTCTTCCGTTCTCTCTATATCGAGTAGGGCTAAGATTAGGGATTGGGAATTGGGATTCCACCGGTGTGTCCGGTTCTGTGCTTTCTTTTTTTTCTTTGTCAATTTTGTTATATACATCAAGTGATCGACTATAGAGACCGATTCTGAAGCGATGATAAATTTCGAACGTTTACAATGAAATTTCTGAAAATGTTAATCTCTTTTTATGATTCTTTTTCCTCTTTATTTTAATTTCAAGGGAAAAACCTGGCCTGTTTTGTTCCCTTTAAGAAGTTGCAAATAACTAACCTTTTTATTTGAAGGAAAATTCCTGATTTCTTTTGTTGGATGGTTTCATGTAATTGTGAATGAAATTCTCTGCTGTGAACAAGTAATTGTGCTATTTACCGAAGAAGGTGGCATTCTAAAGATTGAGCTAGGGAACTTGTCTTATAATGTGAGATGCAAGGGATGTTTTGTTTATATATGCACAAGAGGCCTACATATAGCATGAGTTGCATGTAACCACCTCCTTTTGAGACGGGACTCAAGTTAACTAATTCATAATCCAAACTAGTACCATCAGCTATATGAATCCTTTCCCTCTTATTTCACTTTATTTAGGACCATATTTTCTAAAAGATATAGCGATGCAAAATCATTATTTACTGCTTCATACCTTATAATTTTCAATCTATCTATAGCCCCGTTTCTTGTATCAATCACTTCTTATATTGGCGCATCTCGACCTACATTGTATATGTCCAAATTATGTTGGTTGTCTTTCTCTCAATTTGTCCTTGATTGATACTATCTTTATTTTTTTACCAATGACTTCATTTTTTATTTTATTTTTTCTTATATCATCACATATGTATCTTAACATTCTTATTTTTACCACTTATTATAATATTTTTTAGCCTTCCAATATTTTATATCATAAAGTATAGCTGGTCATATGGTTGTCCTATAAAATATTTCATTCAATTATGTAGGTATTTTTACGCTCATAAAATATCCTAATTGCACATGTTCATTTTGTCCACTCTACTTTAATTCTATGAATAACATCTTTTTTAATTCATATTGCTTACAAATAATCAATCGTAAATATCGAAAATAATCACCTTTAGGAACTTCACGATCCTTAATTTTCACTCCATTTTAATCTCTATTTCTAATTTTACTAAAATTACATTTTATATATTTCGTCTTGCTCCTATTTAATCTGAAATAATTAGATTTTAATGCACTTTTCCATTATTTCAATTGATTATTAGCTCCAACCTTAATTTTATTTCATCCATAACGATCATATTATCCATAAATAGCATGCATCAAAGAATATCATCCTAAATATGTTTGGTAAGTTCATCGATAACTAATGCATAATGGTAATGATTTAGAGCAAATCCTTGATGTAAATTTACTATGATTGCAAACTCACTATTATTACCATTAGTAATTCTTACATTTGTAATTTTACATTAGTAGCTGTTCTTGATCATATTAATACAACTAACAGAAACTTTCTTTTCTAACACAAACTATAAGATTTCTCTAATATGAAGATGTTGTTTTTTCTGTATTTTTCCATTTATCTCTAAACAAAAAAATAACTTCCACACTTGACTTTCTTGGCACAAAACTAAACTAGTTTCTAATTTTTTTTTAACACACTTCAAGCTATGCTCAATTATCTTTTCAAAGTTTTATAGTATGGATTATGAGTTTAATACCAGGATGGTTAAAATAATTTGAATATTTTCTTCATTCTTATAAATTGTGCTATAATTCTTTTCCTCCGTTCATCAAGCATCTTCTTGGTTTTCAAGATTTTATTAAATAAATTTATAGCTAAATTACTCCTACGTCATTTAAGCACATGCAAACCTTCATATAGATTCTATCACATCCAACCTCCTTTTCTATGTTAATATGTTTCATAGCCTCCTTCACCTCAGATACTTTATATATATATATAACATCTCTACTCTTAGCGGAACTAATAAGGCGGGCTAAATCATTTACATGACTTTCATTGAAAATCTTATTAAAACAATTTTTTCTACCTTTCTTTGATCTCATTCTCAATCAATTTCTTTTATTTTCATCTTTGATATATTTAACCTACGTCAAGTTTCTAGTTTTCCTTTCTTTTGATCCTGCATCTTATAAATATTTTTCTCTCTATCTTTAGTTTCTAAATTGAGATATAACTTTTTGTACACTTTGAATTTAGTCTCTTATACCATTTTCTTAACTTCTTTCTCAACTATCTTATAACTTTCATTCACTTCTTTTTTGCTATTTTAGTAGTCTTCTATAGCACTTTCTTAGACCTTGACTCTAAATGAACTTTCTCATTCTACCACCAAGTTTTTTTAGCGAATGATCTTTTTCTTTTTAATTCTCCTAATATACTTGTAGCTACTTTTCAATTCTATTAGCCATATCTTTTTATATGATATTAATTTGACCATTTAGATCCCATTTTTCTTTCTTAATATTTTATTCTTAAAAGCTATTTATTTCTCTTCTCATAAATTTCACCGCCTAGTCCTTTAAGTTCCTTTTTTTATTTAGTTTTTCTCTTTCATTTCTTAATATATATCCAAAACCAGCAATCTATATTGATTGGTTAGACTCTTACGCAGTATAATTTTACAATCTTTATATAAATATGATTAGTCTTTTTAGTAAGAAAGAAATCTATTTGACTAATATTTTGTTTATTTTTAAAAATTATAAAGTGAGAGTCCTTCTTTCTAAAGCAAGTGTTAGTTAATAATAGGCCATATGCTATCACAAACTCCAAAATATCATTTCCTTTCTTGTTTCTATGTATCTATCATGAAAATCATATCCTCTATGCACTCTTTCAAAACTACTTTTTATTTTTTTTCATGTGGAATCTATTCCAATATTTTTTTCTTTTCATTAGGAATCTTTTGAATTAATCCATTCTTGTTCTCCTACAAAGCGTTACTTTGTAGTATCCCACAATTCTACTTGAGGAGCATAAGCACTAATAATATTAATAGACTCTTCTCCTAACACTAATGTTATCAAGATTATTCTCTCTCATTCTTTTAATATTATTGAAAAAAATATTGGACACCTCGACCTTAGGCCAGACCTGCCCCCTCAACCCCAAACGTCGACGGAGAAGAACAACCTTGGTTCTAGCCAAGCAACCGACCAACCGAAGTGAGCGACCTCAACCTTAGTTGAAGAGCTATCAGTTGAGGAGAACAATCAACACATATTGACAAGAACTAACAGTCCTAATAACTGACAGCTCTAGTGGCTTTAGTTGCGGCGGCACCACGACCTGCGCCCCATCGGCGCTGCCTATCACCCCCGTGAATTGGCCCCATCGCTGTACTACCGGTTGTTACCTGACCATTATTGCATGCCACATCAAGCCAGGTAATGACAAAATTGGCTCTCCAATATAAAGGGGTCGCCCGGGGACCTGAAGTATGCATGCAATATTACTCATAGAGCCTACACTCAGTTGAAATTCTTTCTCTTCTACATCGTTGCCTCCTGATTCTGACTTAGGCATCGGAGGGTCTCTCACCGAAAACTTTCTAGCAAGCTGACCTTTTGCAGGCCACACACAAAGGAGAACCACACCTTGTACATCGGTCAGTCTGCTCAGCTTCGTCTTCCGTCGACCTTAGGGTCGTTCGAGCTGCGCTCTGACCTTAGCCTAGTTTCGACGGCAACAGATTATCGCTAGAGGAAGGGTTACTAGCCCCCAGCAACATTGGCACCCATTAAGGGGAGAGACAACCAACATGAAGATGCAAGAAGCACACGACGCACCACATGCTTCACAACGCCGCGCTTTGACTTCCGGAGGGTTGTTGCAAATTTGGAGCCTACTCCACCAGAACGACCTGTTGCATTTGTGGGTAATGAGCAGTTTGACCAGCTCATTCAACAGGTGCGGATGTTGGCCGCAGTAGTCCAGGGCTTGCAGTAGGCAGCAGCGCGATAGGAACCAGTCCAACTAGAATTTGGCCGGCCCAGTCACCACTCTCGATCGCTGCTGCACGGCATGCGCCTGGTTAACCATTGCTCCCAATGTTGATATTCGGAGTAGTTTCACCAAAGCTGACATACTCTGCGGAGCAGTCCTAGCTGAAAACAATATACTTCAAGCCCCCATTTTGATGAGGATTGCATCCAGAGCCTCTCGTCTGTTCACCGCATCGAGTCTCCATCCCGACGGGTTGCCAACCTCGATCGAATAATCGAAAAAATAGGCTGGCAAATTTAAGGCCTTAGGGGACAAGCTCTGAGGGCCAACAACGACCTCAATTCTCCTCGGAGTCTCCCTTCACCAGGCGGATCATGGAGGAACTGATTCCACCTCAGTTCAAGATGCCCAAGGTAGAGTTGTACGACGGCGTCTTGGATCCTTTGGACCACCTTGAGAGCTTCAAGGCTCTCGAGGTGAACAAGCTTGAGCCTACTCAAAATTTCTCTAGGACCATAGTCTAGAGATGCTTTTGGGACCATAGTCTAGTTCGTCTGGGACCATAGTCTAGAGATGAACAAGCCGAGCCCACTCGAAATGCCTTTGGGACCACAGTTCAGAGATGCACTTGGGACTATAGTTCAGAGATGAACAAGTCGAGCCCTCTCGGAATTCCTCTGGAACCATAGCCTAGAGATGCCTCTAGGACCATAGTCTAGAGATGAACAAGTCGAGCTCACTCGGGATCCCTCTGTAGCAAGACTCTAAAGAAGATCAACAGCTAAGGAAACACTCCAACCCGACATTGGACCTCCTTTAGCTAAGCTCACTCGAGATTCCTTGGGTGCCAAACTTCGGGAAGATCGATAAAGAGCCCAAGACAAGCTAAAGCTCCACAAGGAGAAGAGTTTGGTGCAACAACCTGAACTCAAATCAAGAGATGAACAACACAAGTAAAGGCCGAAGTCAAGAACTTTGGAAAATTCTTTACTTTTCATTATCTTTTAGAATATTCATTAAACTCGGCAGAGCCCGAGCAAAAAAAGCTACAACCAAAGGTCGAAGCTTGGGGCGACAACTTTAGCTCAAACAAAAAACAAAAAACAAGCAGTAAGAACAAAAGCCAAAGTTAGGTACTTTAGAAAATGTTATACTTTCATTAGTTTTGAATTTTTACACTAAACTCAGGTTAAATAAAAAGAAAAGTACATTGAGCTTGATAAAACAAGCAAAGAGATAGAAGGGCGGGACTTCATTCCTCCCCTTCACTGCCATTACCTGCTGAGGTACCCAATTTCCTTTGGTTGAAAAGAAGAGTTTCCGATCTGGCCTTGCAAGATGCAGATCTTCGTGAAGACCCTCACTCGCAGAACCATCACCCTGGAGGTCAAGTCCTCGGATACGATCCATGACGGTAAGGCAAAAATCCAGGACGAGGAGGGCATCCCCCCAAATAGACTCCTTTGCCCTCCTCGGTGTCTTCATCGTTGTCACCTCCACTGACCTCGCCCTCTTCACTGATGCCGAGGTCGTTGCCTCCACTACCGACATTGCCGCCTTTGCCACCCCCACCTTTGCTGCTAGTCCCTACGTCGTCGTCATCAAGGCTAGAGAAGTCCAACCCCGAGAAGAGCCGCTGGGTTCGAGCTCGACATTCCTTGAAGCCCTTTTCGAAGCTGTCAGCCACGTTCTCCAAGGTCTCCTCTTAGAACTCCTCTGAGACACGGTACTCCTCAACCGCTCTGGTAGATTTATGCTTGGCTTGGGTGACGAGCTTCATGGCCTCGGAGACTTTTTCATCGAACTTGGCCTCACCCAGAGGTGACAGCTCCCGAGCTCAAGAAGAGTGGCCGGATGATTGACTTGCCTCTAAGGCATTAATCTCACTATGGCTTATGGAGGGAAATCTGAAGAAGGAGAAGAGATGAGGAAGCAAGGAAAAAGACAAAGGAAAGTAGCTAAGCAACCAGGGAATGAAACCCACTGGAAATGGAGAAGCACGGAGGATGACGGTGCCGGAGGGATGGAGATTTGCCAGAGCACCACCTGGGAACCTAAACACTTGAGCGCATGGGTGGAGCAAACGAAGCAAGAAGTATGAGGATGATAGTATTATTTCGATGATTAATACAATAATTGAGGAAATATTAAATTAATAATATGACTTAACTTGATACACCACTAATGAACACCACATTCTTGATACATTGAAAGAATGAGATCAAGACGACTCCCAATGATTAATAACGTGATAAAAATGTAATAAGAAAATGATAGAGAGTCTTTAAATCTAATTCAGTAAACTTTCAAGTGAAATATACTCTTAAGGGCAAAATAGTAATTTTCATTATTAAGGGTATGAAGTTCTACCGTAGGATACACTCAAAATTACTTGAAGTATGTTCTATTGATTATATGAATTAGTCTAACCTTAAGATACAGGAAACTGTGAGTTGAGTCAACCCCAGAAGAAGTAGAATCGACTCTGGCACATCCTTGAAAAAATGGCTTAGATGAACAGTAAGTGGAGTCGACCCCAAGAGAGGAGCCGACCCAAAGTTTCAATGAGCCGACCCCAAATCGAAGCGTCCAAGAAAACAATTCTCTGGATTTTAGTGAGAAGGTTGACCCCAAGTTTTTTTGAGCCAACCCCAGATGGAGCCGACCCCAGGAAGACTTGAGCCAAGAGAACATGAGCCGACCCCAAGAAGACTTGAGCCGACCCCAAGAGAACATGAGTCGACCCTACTGTCTCTGGAATCCCTAAGAAGGTCGACCCCAATGGAACTTGAGTCGACCCCACTGTAGCACGGGTCGACCCTAAGAAAGTATGAGTCGACCGTAGTGAAAATGCCGAAAAATAAGATTTCTGTGGTCTATGAGAAGGCGACCTCACTGTAGCAGGGGTCGACCCCAGAGAAGCTCGAGTCGACCCTAGTGACTGTTGAGTCGATCCCAAGGCTAATGAACAGTAACTTGAGTCGATCCTAGGAAAGCTTGAGTCGACCTCAGCATGGGCAAGGGCATAACGGCTAGTTCTGCAGAAGTGCTTTTTGAGTTCCCAACAGCTACTAACGGCTAGTTTTTCAAATCTAACCAATGAAAAATGATCAATAAAGATTGGAAAGTATTTAAGATACACTATTCATTAGAGGAAGGCATCCTTTTTGCAAAAAATCAAAGAGCATTTAAGTTAAAGCAAGCCCTAGTGTTCTTTATCAAGTAGCTTCATTCAAATCCCAAAAAAAAGATGGTTGAGCAATCTGAAAGTGCATTCAACAGCTCCACCAACCCATTGTAAAGTGAAGTAACCTGAGCAAAGAAGAGAAGAGCATCCCAAAGCGATAACTATCTCTCATCTCTTCTTTGAGTTCATATTTGTTATATTTGCTCATTTAGGAGCTTCAAACTTCTTTCCTTTTAAATCTCTTGTAAGGTTGGTTGGTGAGCCTGTAAAACCAACGGTATAGGTTGTTGGTGAGCCCGCAAAACCAATATAGATTTTTGGTGATCTCGAAAAATCAAAGTGTAAAGGTTTTTGGATTGTGAGCCTGAAAAATAATCCAACTGTAATCCGCGGGATTATAGTGAATTCTCAAGGGGACGCTTGGGGAGTGGACGTAGGTGCTTAGGAGAGCACCGAACCACTATACTTCTTGTGTGTTTGCTTTGTGTATTTTTCTACTTTCACTACACGCACTTAATTAGTATTAACTAAACGATTCAATCATCTATCAATTCTATTAAGAGACCAAAAATTTAGAAAAACCAATTCACCCCTCCTCTTGGCTTGTCACCTTGGGCAACAAAGTATAATATGAAGGAGGGGGGCACCCTTGTACAAAGGCGCGGATGACCCCGATCGAAGCGTCGCTCCGGCTACCTGGGCCGATCGAGCCATGTGTTAATCCAAGGTATAGCACAGGCAATATGCCAAATTGCTGCATTAATGGCGCATCGGAGTCACCCCATAATGGTGATGCTGCGGGAGAGCCTCGCAATAATGACGTCTTGTAATGGATCGCACCCGGTGACGGTTTGGGAAGACCAATCGACGCATTTATTGCACCTTGACAACAACTCTATCCTCAATCGAGGTGACGACTCAACTTCCATTGCTAGAATCGGAATACAGTTCGGCCTCGGTAGTGGGGGGCAATTGATGAGAGAAATATTGGACACTCGACCTCAAACAAGACCAACCTCTTCATGACCTCGGACAACTTCGGCCCCAACCGAGGAGCCGATCAACTGAGATAAACGACTTCACCTCCAACTAAGGAGCCCATCAACACATCCTGACAAGGATTGGCCGTCCTAGCAACCAGTAGCTCTGGCAGCCGACAGTCATGGTAACACCGCAGTTTGCGCCCGACCAGTGCTGCATGCTACCTATGCAAACTGACTTCTGCGTTGTTTTCGTACAACCGACCGTTATCTGGCCATCAATCCACGCCATATTAGCCCATGTAATGACAAAATCGACTCTTCTATATAAAGGGGCAGTCCAGGGGACCTCGGGTACGCGATAACACGCACTACACGATAGTCATTCCTCATAGAAAACTGCATTCTGCGGAAATCTCTTCCTTCCATACTGTTGCCTCTCTATTCTAACTTAGGCATCGGAGGGTCCCCTGCCAGAAACTCTCCGGCAAGTGAATTTCTTGCAGATCGTCTTCGGAGGAGATCAACGCTCGATACCTCAATCAGCCTGCTCAGTTCGTCTCTAGCCAACTTCAGAGTCGTCCGAGCTGCACTCCAACCTCGGTTCGTATTCGACGGTAACAATATCGGAGGGCCCAACCGAAGCTAATCCGGTGAGCCTTTTTTTCTTTTTGTGTACAGATCGGCAACTCTCTGCGGATTGACTGGCGCCTCCCAAACCTCTATAGTCAGGGAGAATTTTAGCATCAACAATTTCTACTCCATTTTTTATTTCTATCTTCTCTAGTATATCAAAAAGTTTATAAACCATCTTACCAACTTTCTTTGCCTTTTATTCCATCTACTTAGTCTTTTGCAAGTAAGCCAGGTCATTTATTCTCCTTATTATTATATTATAATATTATAATATCTATAATTTGATAAGATACTATAATAACATCGGTGGAGGGTTATCGTACTATCTCCATGTTAAACAACGAAATATATGAACTGTAATTGCAGCTTTTATATGCGAGCAAGTATAGAGTTAGTATTTGTAGTTGTAGCTACATCTAGAAACGTTGGCATCTAGAAATATAAGCATCCAAACGGCCCAACCATTTTAACTCGTTCAAGCCAACAAATCACATGAAATACGTCAAATCACATGAAATACGTCAAATGATATTGTTTTAATTTTCTTAATATACAAGACAAATCTGACATTCAGGAACGCCAGGGAATGGAGAGGACGGAGTCGTCGTTGGAACCCCGCAAAAGGACAGACATTAACTGTTAATTCCAGTACCGAAAGGTCGACAGCTACCTGCCCGCCTCACGCACACCCGCCCACCTCACCGATTTTCAAATAAATGTATTTATTGGGTTCAACCGGAAAGTGGACCATAATATTAATGATCCAACCAAACTTTAGGTATAACAAATTGCAAAATAGTCATATAGTTTTACTTGTAACTACTAAGTTGATCCAAATTAGTGCACGCTAGGGCAAGACAGCATAACTTTGTGAGCTAGAGCAAGTTCCTTTCTTTGTTTGCAGCAGTATACTGCTGCAGATCATCTATATGTAAGTCGAGGATCGGTGCAAATATATATGTAAGTCATTGTTAAGTTCATCGATCCTATATGTAAGTCGAGGATTGGTGCAAATATATATGTAAGTCATGGTTAACTTCATCGGCCCTATATGTAAATTGAGGATCGGTGCAAATATACGGGGATACGAAGGTTTAAAGTAGTTTTGAGAAGAAAAAATTGAAATCAAAAGAAAATGACCTATTTGATATTTCCAGATTTCTTTTGTTTGGGAATGAAATGAAAATTCGTATTATATGTTGCATCTTTTTAACAAATCAACTTTTGTCTTCTCTCTTTTCTATATTGAATTGACTTAGTGAGGATCCAAGTGTCGTTCTACAAATCACTAACTACCACATAAGATCGGTGGCCTCAACAGTGCCACCAAGAAGTTTGAATCTTGGATCTCCTTTAAGAATAGACTTGGTATAGAGGTACTCAAGGATTTGAGCTGATAGTTATTGGCTCTCAAACATTGAAAATGAAATGGTCATTATGTTTTAAGACTAATGAGCTAGGCTTGGCCAAGGGGTTGTTGGTACCTCATTCTCATTGAAAGAGGTCTGCAGTCGGAGGCTTGGAAAAATGAGAATTATGCATATATGACACTTGGAAAAATGAGAATATATGACACAGATGTGGAAGATTTGGTTCTTAGCAAGACTTACTTTGATGGTTGAGGAATAAACATGATAGAGTTGGATTCAATAATAGGTGGTGTGACTCATCTTGGTTAGCTCCAATAACTAAAATTTAGGAAATAAATATTTGCATCCTCCATGTATGATTAACAAGATGATTAAATGGAATTTTAGCCTAGGTACCAAACTTTACTTTTAACCATGTGGGTTTTGAAGGAAAAAACCTACATTATTTTTGATCTTTTCCAAAAATGAATCATTATTCATTTATTTTATTATTTTTTATTCATGAAAGCCCAACACTTTTTCTTGCTAAAAAAAGCCTAGCACTTCAACAAACTACTATTGCCCCAATTCTCAAATGCATGCACATATTTAACTCGATCAATACACATAAATTGACAATGGATACCTATCTAAAAATATTTTTTACAATAGTCATGAGAGCAGGGATACAATTTCAACAAGGTCCAAAATAGATTGATTCATGCAAAGAAATAAATTTCACTTTTGCAAAAAAAAAAGAAAAAAGATTTAAATGCACACACACGCACACGCGCGCGCGCCGACACACACACATATATATATATATATATATATATATAGATAAAACTTAAAAATTCTTTGACCAAAACATAATTAGTGTAATGAGGTCTTTCTTGGTTAGCATACCAGAGACTGTAAGATTTGATTGACTGAAAACTTGGGCATATTGATTCCATTCATTTTAAAGGTTCATGGCTGACCAGGGGTGGAAGATGATACAAACGGGAGAAGAGGTCAAATGTTTTGAAGGAAGAAAACTTATAGCCATAACAAGTAGATGATGAGAACCAGTTCGTTCACTACAGAAAACATGAAGAGTGGATTGAACGTTCTGAAATGAAAGAAACATATTTGACATTAGATCCCACCATATAGACTTCATTACCAAAGTTCCTTAATTGGAAAATTCAACTAAACAAATCTGCATTGAATCCAGTCACGCAATTCGTGAAGAAGACGGTAGGTTGTTCAAGTCATATGACCATCCTCCCTCCTAGCTTTAACTGATATTAATTGCAGCATGAGTCTCCATTGAGACCAAGACACTAAAGAATTCAAGTGTCCGGCTCCTCCTGCCCAAGTCATGACTCTTGGTTGTCTACTGTGAATTTTATCACTATATATTTCTTCAAAAATGTTACTCCATAAAAATCTATTTATGAATTTTATATAAAAAATATTTTTAATTATAGAGAAAAATCAATTTCTTTTTTCAATATATATTATTAGTATTGTACCAAAATTGTGACGATTCTAGACCTCACCCAAAATGCTAGCTCGAAGGTATTATTTGAATTCGTTCACTCTATATAAATATCCTGTATTATTGAAACTAAACACACGCCCATGACTCCATGTTACAAAGCAAGCAATACTTATTTATTGAAATATCTGATATATATACATGTATAGTCTATCATTTAGACCATGAATAAAGTTGCCCACGTCTCCTTTGCATAGTTTTGCAATAAAAATATATTCCATTCTTTCTTATAAAATTGATAATTAAATAGATTTTTTTATGCAAAATACCTAATTGAGTATTTGGCAATTAGTTAATTGATAATTGAGGATCTATTAAAAATTTTGTTAGTCAACTTTTCGATATATCGGTTCCGGATGCAGAGCTGAGAACCTTTTGAGCGGGTCTTTGTCATGTCTGGTGTGTTTTACAAGCCAGTTCCATCATCTTAGAGGGAAACTAGGCTACGGTCATCAGTTGGATCTGGACGGTCCAAGGAGTAATGGTTACGTCCGCCTTTTGCTTCAAAATATCTGAGCAATGGTGAGGGATGGAGGGCCTTCCAAGCTAAGTATATTTTTGGTGAAGCTAATGGGCCAGTCACTCCAGTAGTGCTCTGTGGGTTGGCGATAAAAAATTTCTCTTGGCACTCCGAAGTATTTTGTTTTTTGATTTTATTAGGTATATTTGTACTTCACCACGCAACGGCAACCAAAAAAAATCAGGATGTCAAGTCACGCCTCCTTGTCCCATGGACCATCTCCTTCGGCTGGAGGGTGGCCGGGAGCCTGAGGCATTGCGTCTGTCGCCCCCGGTAAGAAAATTGGGAATTTAATCCCCACTTTATTTGCTCAATAATAATCCTATATTTTTAATAAACTAACTTATAACCGTTGCATTTATTATTCTTCTCTACTTATATTATATACATGTGTACGTACATATCCAGATAATGAATGACAATAGAATATAAACGTTGAGGGAGATCTCCTTCTGGAGGCAGTCAAGTATCCCAGGCGAGTCCCATCGATCGCTGCTTTTTGATTTCAATTCCTTTCCCCCCCCTCCTCTTCTCAGCCATAATCAAATCGCGTTCGGGAAAGGAAAAAGCAATCGACTTTTATTTTTTTCAACAAACTTTGCTCATCTGATTGCAGGCTGTGATTCTGTAAATTTCAATTGCAGGCCGATCCCGATCGTCAAAAGAAGAGTTTATTTTGATATCTGAGTTCTTGGATTTTGTTATATGTTGAGAATTTCTTCCTCAGTTTTGGTAGATCTTTTTTTGTTTTTTTGTTTCAATTTTATATAGAAGAAAAAAGTGATGGCATTGATTGGGTTTTTTGAAAATCTGGGAAATTCCTTGAATCCGACTTTGAGGAACTCTTGTCTGATAAAATTGCTATAAGAATTTTGGGATTTCTTCAGTATTTTTTGATTCAAAAGTTTGATTCGATAACATTGAGGAAGGGGAAATAAAAGGGTGGGTAGAAGGGGAAAGGAAGAAAGAAAATGGGGGTTATGTCGAGGCGGGTGTTGCCTGCCTGTGCAAGTCTCTGTTGCTTTTGCCCTTCGCTTCGGGCACGGTCGCGACTACCGGTTAAACGCTACAAGAAGCTCCTAGCCAATATCCTCCCTCAGTTTCTGGTGAAGTTCTTAACTTTTCTGACTTATTTAGTATTTTTTTTAATAATTATCGATCAATATAACTGATTTAATTGATTGGAAGCTCAGTTGGCTTTGCTTTTTTTTTTTCCCTGTACATATTGGATTTGCTTAAGTAAGTTGGTGATACTTGTGCATTGTTTTTTTTTTTTTTCTTTTTCGATTCTAGTAGTCTTATTCTTACTTAAGAAGTCCTTTTAGAGCTTCACGGTGAAAACTTGTAGCATACTGAAGACCAAGATGAGCCGCAGTGTTTATGTAGGTGATTCTTTTGTTATAGTCTTGTCTTGTGTCATGCATGTATGTCTTGGATTTTTTTTTCAGTTCTATTCTTAATTTTATGCTCATTTTGAAGCATAACACAATTGAGATATAAAGCGGTGCATATTTAGACATGCCATAAGAATGACATTAGTTGATTCAAATCTGCAAAGAATCTTGGTGCGACATCTTGAATCAGTCCTTAATTGCAGCCTCTGTTTAGCATGCTAGCGTAGAATCCTCGTGTTTGTTGTCCCATCTATGATGGCAAAAGCATATCCAAATGGGCACCTGTGTTTCTTGACAATAACTTATACAGCAATGCCATGAGGAACCCCCCTTATGAGCAGATTTATTAATTAGCATTATAAACCTGATGACATGCAAGCCCCATGCAATAAGCTTTGATCCATGACGCATCTTTCAGAATCTAATTAATTCATGAATAAATGTTGTCATCAAAGATTTCCTAGAAAGATACATTCTATGCTGTCTTCTTGTACTTGCCATCCTTGAGTCAATTAATGACGCTGCATTAATCTCTCACAACCCATATTTGTCTCGTCCGAAAGATTCTGAATTTCTGATAGTAAAGACCCGAATCAAAGTGTCGTAACTTCTACTATGTCACAAAGCCTCCTTTTCTTGGGCTTGTATGCTGTAACTATAAAGGAAAAACCCTATCTTCTCCTCCTTGAAAAATGTCTAACAAGAGTTACCACTCAAATCCCATTGAAATGTCACTTTAAATGTTCAAGTGTTTAATACAGTTTTATGAGAATGGCCTGTTTCTTGCAATTTGTTCACGGTTGATTTTGCTTGACATCTTTTAAAACAAGTAAGCAATGTTGTTCTCGGATCTCTCTGCGTTTGCCACTAAAAATTACATAAATCTCTGTTCTCCTGTGTATATTCATGAGCTTCACCCATTTGTTATCCAATTGGGTTAATTTCTGAATACTAGAACTGTCAAAATACTCCCGTCATTCTTTGTCTAATAAAAGTTAACTGCTTCCAATACAGTGAGAATTTGTAAATCTAGCAAATCTGTATCTATATTTTTATCTTGTTCAAACATTCAATTTTTAACTCCATATTCTTTATAACCTATTACTAGTTTTTTAGGAATAACAAGTAGTTATTCTTTTTCCAATAATAATATGTTAAATACTCGCCAAGGTCAAAATTTGGTTTTTCCATGTAAAATTTCTTTCTTTTGAAGCTCAAGAAGTAGTCTCCTTCAAAAAATTAATTCTATTATTGTTTGCATGTGTGTTGGGAGTGAGATAACTATCACATTTACTTCACTCATACTTGCTGATTAAGTCTCCTCTATAAATTTGTAGGATGGAGAACCAAATGATAGGATGATTAGCAAGCTTTGTGAATATACTTCAAAAAATCCAATGCGGATACCAAAGGTATTTCCTATGCCTATTGCATTATACTTTTGTGCTCTCTTGATTTGGATTGATGTGTCAAATTTAAGTCCTGGATAATCATTGAAATATTGACATAACTTTTTAATTACTAATGTGCTTTGAGTTCAACTTTCAATCTGCTGTCTTATCAGGAGCTATGCCAGGAAATGTTACCTAGACACTTTATTTTTGTCTACTATAATGACTTTCTGCACACCAGATGTGCATGGTGTAAGATGGAGTTCCCTAAAAAATCTTAGCAGATCTTTATGAATGTTGTGTTCAAACAATGTGGAGTGTTAGATACTCATAATTCTCCGGCAAATAAGTGACTATCACTTAAAAGTTTGTTGGTATTATTAAGCAAAATATTATTTGCATAATAATTTTCTGTTTAACAAATCAGTAGTTTTTACTAGTTAAATTGATTAATAAGTTAATATGCTTGCTTCTTAGTAGGCTGAAAATCATGGCCAAACAAATTCAGCAACTTTAACTGTATTATTAAGAATTTTCCTTTTCAATCATTTAAATAACATGATTGAGCATCCAATATAGAGAAATTTAACCACATAATTATCCACCATGATCACATCAATTAAGCACACCTATATTTAATCAATTTGTCCCCAAAATAATATAAATTGCAAGGTCCTTTATACAGATCCTTCATTTTGGTTCAAGCCTATCTGATCTTCTTTGTAATTCTTTTCTCTTTTAATTTCTCTCTTATTGCTTAATTCACGTCCATTATTGATGACCTTTCCATAAAGATTTCCTCCCTTTTCATCGGTTTTTCTAGTTTCTAGGACAACTCTATACTGGTATACCCTGCCAATTTTTCTCTTGAATCAATATTAACTATGGAGCTCCATCAATTGTACAGACATTTAAGGTTGGCATTACTTAGTATGGCCTACTATTTTCTTCTTTGCTATGATCATCCTATGTTTATCCATCATCTTTATTATGCAACTTACACAACACTGCCAAGACTATTAATGTTGAATAGATATTACCCTTTGGTCTCATTCACAGGCAACGCTAAGCCAATAAATACATAATGCACTTTGTCTCCCAGCCATAAGTTATCTGTAGTATAACTCTATATAAATCAATCCATCCTTGTGATTATGGTTTCAAACTTACTTGTCAATACCTCTAAGGCCCTCTATGGCTTGTGAATAAGAAATAACTGAATATTTTTCTCCCCTCTGCATTCTTGTTGTATTCTACTTTTCCTGATTTTCCAGGAAGAACTCTGAAATTACATTTGGATGGAAACCTGGGATAAACTGAATTGTTGCAAATGCTGTTTGGTTGGATAGACAGGAATGAGTGACTGATGGTTTAGAAATCAAGAGGAATAAAACTTTTCCTCCAATTGACCCCCACCCCAGAATAGTTTTATTTGGCTTAAAGTGATTATATCCCATTGAACAAATAAAACAATGTGGGCTAAATAAGAATATATTTTTGGCATTTGGCTGAATAAGCCCCTTATTTGGCACTCACGGTTTATTGATTTATTGACTAAGCAAACAGGGCCCAACATGGTCTACCGTTCCGGTCCGTACCGGTCCGGCCTGGGATCGGTACCGGATCATCGTGGAATCTGGTACCGGTAGCTTATCGTTGGAGAACCGGTGTGGGCCGGTACAGACCGGTACGGGGCCGGTATGGACCAGTATGGGACTGGTACATACCAGTCCGGACCGCCACCGGTACACCGACCGGTACCGGTACAGCGGATCTTGGGGCCAGGATACTTATAGTGCATCAATTGCCACAGCAATTTGCTTTGCAGATCCATAGAAATCTCATTCCATCTACTTTTGCTTCAGTTCGATTAGTATTACTGAACACTTATCCACTGTAGCTCTCCTTCACGATAGCATTCATGCCAGCCCATGTTCTATTAATCAGGAGAAAAAAATCATCTGCAGATAGTGCACATCATGGGCTAACTTGTAGAACTAGAACTCCTAGTCCCATCATCAATAATTGCCTGAAGATAATGGGTCTTAGTATGTAAGTTTTAGTAGGATCTAGTCAGGATATTCATTAATCATCCGAAGCAATTTTTCAGAAGCAATTATCAAATCCATGTTATGTACCACCTTGACAATAATAAAAGTTATATTATGATAATTGTAAATGTAATCATCAAACCATGTCCTGACTACTTGATGTTGGTTTTATCTCATGAATGCTCATTCATCAAATCACTTTTGCTAGTGGTTTCATAGTTTGAGCTTATTATTATCAGCTTAACTTTAACCCTCCAGCCTTTTGCTTCTAGGATAAGAGAAATAGGGTTTTTAACTTGAAGTTGATTTTTTCGCCCACATTTTGCCTAATAATGTGGGACCAAGTTGTTAAAGTAGGACCTTAGCCCAGCTATGTTTGGCACAGTATTCCTCTCCTTGTTAGACTCAGCTATCATAATAAGTTTCCTCTATTTTGGTTGAACAATACTGGCATTTAAGTTTTACGCTTTTCGAAACTCGAGGTCCCACTAGAGCATAATTAGTATTCTGCTGATTGCTTTGGGGCATTACTTGTTAAATTGTGCAAGGCATGTGAAATTTAGTCTACCATGTATATTGTGTTGATTTAGATGACATTAAGCTTCACAAAATTTGTGCTATATGTTTAATTTTAAGGAAGAATAAAAGCCTAAAAAATATTAATTTTTAGTCATTTACGTTACTTTCCTTGCAGATTACAAAGTGCTTAGAGCAAAGATTTTATAAAGAATTGCGGAATGAACACTTCTGTCTTGCAAAAGCTGTGCCGTGCATATATAGGAGACTTTTAGCTTCATGTAAGGAGCAGATGTAAGTTTAAGGCATGTTTTATATACAGAAAGTTGCTTTAATGCATATTTTGATTAACAATGCATTTTTATTTGCAGTACCTTTGCCGGCAGGATTATTGATTGTGTATGTTTTCATCTATTAGTTATTTTTTGAGTTCATATTGTCAGAACTTGCTTAATTCTGCCGTCAATAGTTTTAAATAATGTACTCCAATAAATACTATTTTCTGGTTCTGCCTTTAGAGGCATTTGGACGCATGCTTTTATTTCCACGTAGATTTTTAATAGGACCAAACAATCAGCTTACTAATGTGTTTAAAAAGTTTGGACTTTGTCTTGCAGTAACTAACAAATTCAGGATGATTTCAGACTTTTAATGCTGATATACAGAGATTGGCTTTATCATCTGTTATGCATATATTCATTTCCTCCATTCGTATTTACCTTATTTCTTGTGTTTATCCATTCTAATATATTTTATCTTTCCACTTATAAGTTCCAGATCCATGTAGGCGATAAGGTGATTTTGGTGCAGATAGTCTTGATTGTTGGACTCCAGTTTTGAGGATTGAGTACACTGGCACAATGTTTAATGGATAACCCATATAGTGGCATTAGTATGCATAGATTTTTATGTATAGCAACAGTTGACTAAGAGTGCCTTATCAAAATGCAGATATTTTGATTCCTATTTAACAGATGTAGTGCCAGTGAATTTTGTGATCACTACTGCTAGTTACCTTAGCTGAAAAACTGTTTTTACTATGTGATGTAGATTGTAGACCATCCCTGCCTACAGATCATAACCATTGAAGACCTCAACTTTAGCTGTATCACAAACAAGTTGCTGTCAAAGGATATGATATGGTGAACAGCACACCGAGTCAACTAGTAACCAATCTTGGGAAAGTATTAGGCATGACAAGACGGGTTTATATGTATGCATAGTTTATATAGAATGGTAGTTCTGAAGGATCATCTCTTCATGTATGCATGGTTTATATAGAATGGTAATTCTGAAGGGTCATCTCTTACTGATAAGGCTGTAAGAGATACATTTATGAAAAAATTTCCTACTTACTGTGCTTTAAATCTTCATTCTATCAGAGGATATGTGAGGAGTAGTTTGCATTAGGTGGTTGGATTACAGGTAGGAGTTAGATATTTCAAGGTTGTGCATTGGATAGTTTGTATTATGTGGTTGGGTCACATAAGGAGTTAGATATTTCAAGATTGTGCATCGGGCAGGGTACCATGGTGTAAACAATTATAATTTATGATGAAAAATCATGGTTTCAGTAACTTCGATATAATCGCAAACTCAAATTTTTGGTCCGCCTCAAAGTTAGGGTCCCAGGACAGCAACTGTTAGGCTATCCTGCTAAGGTGGTTTAGGTAAATAACCAGCGCTTATAGTGTCTCTTCCAAAGAGTGGCTGTGGTTTAACTTTCATGGTAAACCTTGGTTGGCAGTCCATATTACACAACTTAGTGGATTCCTTGTGATCAAGGATCTGGGCTTCGAACTTTAGAGTGATTTTTTTTTTTTTTTTGTGGAGTTCTATGATAACGACGATGATGGTGACTGTTGCATCTGCGCATTTTGCTGTTGACTGAACTTTAATCAGGTGGTGGTCTACTTTCGGCCTTTTTTTTTCCTGGTTTACTATAACCTGGTGGGAGTGGGAACAAATGATGGAATTTAGGGCAATATTTAGCATGATGCCTGGTAAACTAACTATGTCTGCTTTATCCATTTTGATGCATTGGATGTTGTCTGAAGGTTCATTAATAGGTGTAGTTTATTTGCAGAATATTTAGCTTACTTGATTTGGGTTAAGGGTTATTATAAAGTTTTGATTCTCTTGATTTGCTTAGATGGGTTTTGGTTTCCGGTTATACTTACAATGGATTTGGAGCTAATGACAATCCATATTTGGATTCCTGTTTCTTTCTTCTTTTTTTATGTGTTGGGGGGGGGGGGGGGGGGGGGTT
>JAOXJJ010001007.1:8622618-8637856 GCA_025769935.1 Phoenix roebelenii
GGGGAGGGGGGTTTCATGGTTGGCGGGTAACGGACCTGCCGGTGATGCGAGTATAAGAGCCAAACATATGCTTTTAGGTTCTAAAGACTCTTGATCTAATAAATTTTAAAAATTGCTTAGTCCAAAGCAGGGGAGGATTTTCTACCATATCTTTGTTCATGTATGGCATATCTTATAATTTTTTTTAATATTCTTTCTTTTTTTATAAATATGGTGGTACGGCATAATATAGTAAAGCAAGGAATGCTGAACCAGCCCGTATCAGCCGGTTCAGCCCGTACCAAACTGGTCTGGTTTCTAACCGGGTCGGTTCGGCTACAAAAAATGGTTCCGGTTCCAAGGGCCAGAACTGGCCGGTACAAGGCCAAACCGGATGGAACCGGACCGGCTTCGTTCGATTCGGCTAGGACTCAGTACGAATCGGCACCGAGTTCGGTTCGATCTGTGTCATTTAATGCCACAGCCTGGCCACAGTGTGCCATGCGCGCTGGTCTTTTTGGTCACAGCGTCGCGTGCTCCTTTTTGACCAGTTCGGTACCGGTCCGAAACGGACCGGACCGGTACCAAACCGGTCTGGTGGCCGACCGGTACCGGTTCGGCGATCCTTGTAGTAAAGTACTTTTCATGGACAATCTGAAATTATTCATGATAGTTCACAAGTTAGATTCTCTTTATTTTAATAAGCAATTATATCCTTTTATTCATCCCACTAAGTTTGACCTGCTATTTTGAACGAAGACATGGCTGCATCAGCATCATTCTTGAATTGGTCACTTAGTACTTGATACCCTTGAAATATTTGAATTTGTCCATAGCTACATATTTGGATTACACATATCAAGCTTTTCTAGATATACTGAAGAAATATTTTATTTATTATCGTCTGCTTATCCAACTCATTCATGATACATGTATAATCTAGATGATTGGTATTTATTAGATATTAGATAGACCGTGCTTATGTTTCCTTTTAGAGTGCTTGGTGTGCTGCAGTTTATGTCAATTTTGTTGTAGGGAGATAGAGCTCCGTTGAATTTATTAGTAAGTTCTTTAACCATACGAACAAGCATTGTTAGACTGTGATGATGAGAAGCCACACTTATACTTTGTGATATGTATAAAAGCTTGCACCTTAAAGTGGAACTTCATGCTGAAGATTGTTAACCTATTACAAAGTTATTTTTTATCTTTAAGCAGAATAAATTTTTCTATGTGATGTACATAATTAGAACTCTAAAGTAACCTGAAGATGCAACTGTTTTTCTCAATGTGTTAGAAATTTGGATGATCCATATTCAGTAACAGTACTGGTAAGGTCTCAGTTTGTTCAAGTGCATAACTGAATTTGGAGGCAGCATGTATTTGCTACTCTTGAAATCATTATTATAATAGTGCTTTAATGGTTCTTTGTTTATTTTGTAATTTCTATACATCTTACATCTATTTGTGTATTCAGGCCATTGTTTGCTCCTAGCTTATTGGGCATTGTACGAACACTTCTTGATCAAACACAAGAAGATGACATGTGTATTCTGGGTTGTCTTATGCTTGTTGACTTTCTTAACAGTCAGGTAAGTTGTATGGTCATCTATATGAGTCTCCATTAGTTTTAATATCATAATGATTACTATCATTAAGTTAAAGAGATATTGTGGTACATAGATGTATAAATAAATGCCTACATACATGAGCACAGTTATGTATAGCCAGAAGGGCTGTCAATGGGTTGACTGGAAGGTTGTTATTGTTATTCCATAATCCACATACACATTAATGGACAGGCATTAAATTTAAGAGAGCCTTAGTTTCCTTTTTGGGTTAAGATAATTTAGGTCCTCACATATAATGGATAAATCTTGTTGATTTGGTTTCATTTACTAAAAGAACTCTCAGCAGAGAACGCCAAGGGTATGCTTTCCGTGAAACCTCATAATATACAATCTCCTCTCACTTAGAATGCTTTCAGTGAAACTTCATAATAAATTTTAAATTTGTTTCTGATCATCTATATCGCATTTGCTTGATGTAAGTTGCCTAATAACTTTGGCATGTTCTTGTAACAGGTGGATGGCACTTACATGGCCAACGTAGAAGGACTCATACCCAAACTTTGTCATCTTGGTCAAAATGTAGGGAGAGATGTTGGGGGACTCCGAGTGCGCTCTGCAGTGTTGCAAGCTCTTGCTTCTGTGGTACTGTAATTTGATAGATTAGAGTTCTTGCCTCAAAATATTTGTTCTGTAATGTTGACATAGTCTAAATAGCAACTTCTAATTCTCATATTTTGTCACCAGTACTCCTTTGGTACATGATCATATCAGTATCAATGGAAGATAGTTTAATTTAACACTCTTACTGCAATATAAAATTGGCCCAGAAAAATTACTATCTGGAATTTACTTTTCTGTACTGTTCAGTATTTTTGGAAAAGATGCCTATATTTCACGCATATTCATCATTCTTTGTAGTGATATCTCATTTGTATACCATAACTTGCTTGGAAGTTATATTAGCACATGGCATTTGAAGCAGAATGAGCAAACATGTAATTATGTGAGCTTTCATTGTGGCATTATTCAATAACTGGTCTTTCTTAAACTTTGTCAAGATTAGGGACTTATGAGTTTCTTCTTCTCCGTCCATTTGAAGAACTATAATTCAGATATTCCTTAGTAGTTTTTGTCGTGTACGAATATCTCAGATGCCATTTCCTTGATGACTTGCTTATCTTCTTTGTATTTTATATCCAGGTGCAATTCATGGGCGAGTACTCCCATATATCAACAGACTTTGATGATGTAAGTTAATTTATTCCTTATATATCTTTTACATGTTTCACATCAAAACTAGATTTTCCTCATTTCTTCTGTTAAAAAGTAGGTTTATAGATGCAGTGCTGACGAGAAGGTACTTATGTGTTATCAACTCCTAACTACAGTAGATGGAACCCTCCCCCCCCCCACCACCTTATGAAATTTGTGGAGTAGAAGCTCTAATTATAATGATAAGGACAGTTAAAAATTTATGCATAGATGAAAAGAGTGGTGGTTTTCCATCGTTTGTCATAAAAAAAAAAGATGCACAGAAAAATGTGAAAGAAGGCGACATTGAGTTCTTAATCACCTGCAAACCAAAAATGATAATAGGACACAGAAAAGTGGAAACCTTAAGGGGCTTCCTTTCATTAAAGCATTATTCAACTAACATGCCTATTGCAGAGGGGGTCTTCCACTAAATTTGTTAATATGGGCCATTTTTCTAAAATGAAATGTGATGCCAATTGGATATATCAATGTCACGAAAACCAAAAGATATCTTAATTTCCAAGTCGGCAAATTAATGGATCAGAAAGAGGAAGGTGGATGATTTGCTTAATAACTTTTGTCCTGAATATTTTAGATTGTCTAAATAATTGCTGGAAAAAAGAAGCCAAAACATGTTAAACCTCTCAAAAGAGGGATAAAAAACCACCCATCTATGAGCACCTAATGAAGTAATATAGAACCAGTATAAGTCAGATAATCAAATAGATAAAAACAGGAGTTTTACAAGTCATAATTGGAAAGAAATTAATATAATTTAGGAAGCACAACAATGGAAACGTCTTGCTGATCATGATTCTGTAAAAATCTTGTCATGTACTATTTACCATTAAAAATTGATGATATTTGATGGATTAAGCAATTCTCGAACTCTACTGTGTAACTTATCTTGGGATCTGAAAGAATCACCACCAAGAGACAAGACTTGATGAAGAAACTCCATGGGATTCAAGGATAAATATACCTGCTCATCAGACTTATTTTTTTAGACAAGGACCTATTTGGTGCGCTCATGGTCTCAATGGGCCAACATATGCTGGCTTGTGCTGGTTGCAATGTACCTTTCTGGGCCTATGTAGGCTCCTGGATATGGGTTATCATGGCATGTATCAAGTCATTTTATAAAGTTTGCTGTTTTAAAAAGATTTTTATCTTCTCTTTTATCTTTTCTTTTTCAACAGCGTGGCTCATACCTTGGCATGGCATGGGACTCCTACAGACCTAGTAGAATTCATGCAGATTCTTAGACATTTTGTGATGAAAACTGGCTGACCAAACAACCTATCAGAATTTTTATATCAAAGATAACAAAAATTGGTTGACTCTATGACCTGATTAGTCGAGCTACCTGTTTGAGTTGGGTTTACATGGTAGTTTTTTAGTTTGATATTAGTTTATCTTGACTTTTCAACACAGATTCTAAATGGGTCATGAGGGATTTGGTGGGTTGTTTGATCATGTCTTTCATGGGCTAACTTTTAGTTCTTAGAATCAATAATAGAGGTTCAGTTCTGTTTCTACTAAAATTCGAATTGGATTCTATCAATACTGAGTATCAAAACCCTGTTATAAGCAGCCCTTATAGTCCACTCTCTACCACCGTGACTCCCTCTTTCTTCTCTGGCTTGTGACCCCATCTCCTCCCCTTTGGCATGCATTGCCTTCTCTTTCTCTCTTCTAATCTTCTTCTTTCAGCCATGTGCGCTTGTCATGTGGCTATACAGAGCTTCAGCTCCTCCACAGCCCTGGTCTTGTTATGCAGCAAGCATGAATCTGGTTTTCTCTCTCTAATTTGGTATCTAATAATGACTGTGTTCTTGTGCTTGCATGCATGGAGGACTTGTGATTTTTCCTGCCCTTACATTGCTAAAACAGTGAAGCCATTCTTGGCCATGATTGATTCTCCTTAAGTTTCTGATGCTTCGATAAGAGGAGCTGCTTTTGAGCACTCACTGGCATCTCTTTAAACTTGAACCTTCTCTTAAATTTTCCTTGAAATTAAGACCTTATCTCAATTAATTCAATTTCAGATTTTTTTTCTTGTTTCTATTTATGCTGCAATAAGCATTAGGCAGTTGGTTTTGCTCCGTAGTTTGTTAATCTCTGTTTCTTCTTTTGTGTTGGTTGAAACAGATTGTCTCAGTAACCTTGGAAAATTATAAGGCTCATCAAATGGGCTCAGAAAATCATAAGCAAGATTTGCAATACATTCAACCTCTGAATCACTGCATGGAAGAAGGTATCAGAGTTGAAGATGACGATTCTTCCTTCCAGGATTCCTGGAAGAAGGTTCTGTTAGCACATAACAGTGTAAAAGTTGAACCGGGTGCCACAGTGTGAGGATTCATCTTTTAGATGATTTTCTTTATTGGATTTTCACACTACTTTTATCATTTTAAACAGCTTCATTGGTTAACAGGGATATTTCCAAAAGCCTTATATACTGGTCTAGAGTCTGCTTGCACAATATGGCCAATCTTGCTAAGGAGGCAACTACTGTGAGGCATGTTTTAGAACCCCTATTTCGTAACTTCGACAGTGAAAATTATTGGTCTCCTGAGAAAGGAGTTGCTTGTTCTGTTTTAACTGAAATGTGGGCTCTATTGGAGAAGTCAGGTGAAGCACTTCTCTGTGGCTTTCTTGTTCCCTGCATATACCATGGAATTTAAACTGATTTTTTTGGTCTTCAGGACAAAACAGCCATTTGCTATTATCTATCATAATCAAGCACTTAGATCACAAGAATGTCGCCAAGCAGCCTCTTATGCAGATTAATATTGTCAATGTGGTGACACATCTTGCACGGCATGCAAAGTCGCAGGCTTCAGTAGCTATAATTACTGCAATCAGTGACTTGATGAGACATTTGCGCAAATGCATGCAATGTTCAATCGAAGCATCAAACTTGGGTGTTGATGTTGATGACTGGAACTCTATTCTTCATTTTGCCTTAGAAGAGTGTCTTGTGCAACTGACAAACAAGGTTATTTACTTCGTAAACATACAAGTTATATCTCACTTTGTTAAATTCACTTGATAGATCTTTGATGAACAGGTAGGGGATGTTGGACCTATTCTTGATATGATGGCTGTCATGCTGGACAATCTCTCTTCTACTGCTATTGTTGCAAAAACTACAATTTCTTCTGTTTATCGTCTTGCACAGATAATAGCTTCTATCCCTAACTTATCATATCGCAAGAAGGCAAGTTTCTATTAGTCCTCGCCAACACGTCCGCTGTAAGAGAGTGAACATGCATATGTTCGAGTATTTCGATGCTAGAAACTTGGTAATAGATGGTTAATTCCGTCTTTAACACATATTTCAGGCTTTTCCAGAAGCTTTATTTCACCAGCTTCTCTTAGCAATGGCACACCCAGACCATGAAACAAGAGTTGGCTCCCATCGTGTTTTTTCTGCCATTCTTGGGCCCTCAATTATTTGTCCATGGTTAATTTCATGTAGTCCAGTAACATTGAAGGGATATGATCCACAAGGTACACTTTTGGTAGCTCTCTCAGGTTTTTGTTCTTCAAGGGCTATATTGAAGAAGTTGGGGAAAGAAACTACTGTTAAGAATGAACGCCTAGAAAAGATGGGGAAGATGAATGTGGCAGTGGAAGGTACACTGAAGGATGGATACCAACAGATGAATGCAGACATAAGCCAGTGTACAGTTTACCCCTCCCAGAATGATCCTCATAGCATCAACTTCTCTCCCTCCCTTTCTCTGTCTAATGGGAGAGCTGTTACTAAAACTAGACAAGAAGTATGAATTACTTAATTTCTACGTGCATTGATAGTGTAATATGCTTCTTGTTCTTTCCGAGATCTTAGCTGCAAAGTGATTTACAATTTCATTATCATGTTCTTTCTGTCTATTTGTCTAGGAGCCAACATTTATGAGATTGAGAAATCACCAAGTGGGTCTTCTGCTCTCATCAATATGGGCTCAGGCAACATCACAATATAATATGCCTGCAAATTATGAAGCAATGGCACACAGTTACAACCTTGCTTTATTATTTTCTCAATCGAAAGTGAGTTCCTTGTGGGCAACATCCTACTGTTAATGCCTGATAATCTAAAAGTTGTACCTTTAATGTTTACCTTGTTCCATTATTTCCAAGTGTGTGCAGAGCATCTGATGGCATTGAGTTATGCCTATGCCTTTTTTATGTATTTTACAAACAGATCCTTGTTAGACAGTTCGCTAGATAAATTTTGCCTTGTGCTTTCTTGATACCCTCATCATCTTTCTCCTCTTTTGTTTTTTCTTTTTTACTTTCCACCTTTCGATACTGTTGAGGAGCTGACTCCATTTTTTTTAAATCGGGATTCAATGTGCACATGGGACCTAAATGTTACCTTGTTTTCAGATTCATAACATGTAATACATGTACAAATCAGAATTAGCACATATATCTGTGATCTTGTTGGATCCTATCTTTTGAATTAGGATCTTGCCCTTGTGAAGCCATGCCAGACTGGCACTAGTACCAATATTGAAAAAATGTGGACATGAATATATGACATGCCTATACCATACCATCTATTCCAATAATAGGATATAATTTGTCATACAGGTGTCAAGGCATCTAGCAAAGAAACATTGTGCTTGTAAAAGCACCCTGTTTTCACAGCATAAAACTTAGAAACTTTAGAAGCAAGGGTTTTCATTTTAGCATTATGCCAATAAGGGGGATGGTGGAATACACATTTATCAGATTATTTGTCAAGAGAATCTATTAGCATACACCGTATATGCTAGACAAATGGTACTCTAACATAATCGGTAACATGTAGAATCAAGTTTGTCCTTTTGCTTTGTAGCTTAATATGTTTATTATGTTCAATGTGAACATTATGCCTTGGATAAATGTAGTTTAATAACCAAAATGTTGCATCTTAAAACCTATTGGTGCCTTATGTCTTCTGAGTCTGGATTTTAATTTTTCTAAGTTATTTTATAAGCAAATTTCTACATCTTTCTAATTATTTTCTGGAAATCTATGTAAAGTATTTTCTTATCTGTTTGAAATGTTCCTGACAGAACTCTAGTCATGTGGCTCTAGTTCGTGGTTTTCAGTTAGCATTTTCACTGAGGAGGATCTCCCTTGACCATGAAAGTAAGTTGCTTGATCATGACATGAGAGTATCATCCTCCAAAGGATACAATGAAGCATGACATTAATAAAAAGCTGGCAAGTCATTTTTTATTCCTGAAATTCTTGGCATAAAACTTTGGTGGTATGACTGTTTTTAGGAAAATGTATAAATGCATATTTCAAAAGTTTGGAACCTATGGACCTTCACATTTGAATGTTGACGCCCTTGTTCCTGTTATATTCCCCATATACAGTAGTTTCTCCCTCCTTTTTTGATTAGTGATTCTTTTATCGCATTATGAAGGAAATGAAATGATAGGTATTCAAAATTAGATTGCTATTATGGAGTAACAACTTATCATTTTTGAGGTTATTTTCTAACTGAATACCAATCGTTGGAAAACCTCTAATTTAGTCTGCTTCAGCCACCAAAAAATATGTGGCTCGGATATGTTGAATCGGAGAAGCTCTGCTCTGTCGCCTAATTTGGAACAAGGCATAACACCCGCCATCCATTCATTTACTCATTGAGTAAAATATGTTCACAAATATTTTCACCAGTGGTGCAAAGAACATTATTTTATTGCACAGCCAGATGATTGGTGAATAGGAATTCATAAAGCCAACAACAAATAGTTAGATAATGCAACCAGGTGATCAAACAGGATGCCAATGGGTTGGATGCCTGGATCACAGTTGGGTCTTGTTGAACCAACCTACTTTCATTGTTCGTAAACTACAATTTGGACTTTACTTTACCAGACCAATATTATTTGGACTTGTTTGAGCTAACCTACTATGGCGAGGGGGTGAAAAGGAGTGGAGAAGCCTAAGATATGATAATTAAGGTGTGATGTATTATTTAATTGCAACTTGCTGACGGTTCAGTTATTCATCTTCCATGAATGCTCCAAACCAAACAGTAGTGCATTTAAACAAGAAAATCCTATGTTATAATCTGCTTTGATTAGCCATGGACCTAACTTAATAATGTTAGAAGAGCTAGCCTGGTCAAATGGTTCTCACCTTCTGACTCTGCTGGATACATTGATGAGATCAGCTTGTGAGCTGATATGTCAAACTGCATATTAATTTTTAGTGATTAAACATGGCTGACTTAAGCAGAGTATTTTAAAGCCAAGTAGGCAACAATAGGGCCATTGATGTTGTATGTTTTAATGTTATTGAATAAATAAGGTCCAAGCGTGCTAACTTATGTTGTAGATGAAGATGTTGATGTGGATGCATTTTAAAACATTAAAAAATGGTGAAGAATGCAAACAGGGGAAGCTAGGACTTGCACCAATCAAGGAAAAGTTTAGGGAATCTACTGAGAATCTGAGATAGTATAAGCAAATTAAACAGAAACAGGGGCTTAGAATGCGTTGGATGGGTACAAAAGAGAAGGAAAAGACCATAATATAACATTGATGGAAGTTACATGGTTACTTTGCGAAAGCCTGAAGTCACTGTTTAATAGAGTTTGTTATGGAATTGATTGGTAAAGAAGACTTCACCAAGATTTACCCATGTAGCTGAGAACTTGAGATCAAGGTTTTTGTTGCCGACCTCTGCTTGTTAGTATGGGGCATATATCATATTGACTCGGAATGGTACCTGGCAGGGTACGTCGAACCAGTATTGGAACCTGTATCGGTCGGCAGACGGGTCAGTACGGTACAGTACCGACACACGGTATGGTAAGGCGTGCCGATCCTGTACTGGCATGCTCATTTTTTTTGAAGTTTTCATGTTGATTTAGTTGGCCATCAATCTTTTTGAGCTTTTTTAATAATTTTAAGTGTAATTTGATATATTTTTGATGTTTTTTATGTTTCTATGATCCCAGTTTAATCTAAATGATGCATCTTATTGTCTTACAATGATACAAAATATAAAATAATTTGTGAGATATTGCATGCTACAAGAAGCAACATGAAATATCCTCAAATCAAGTAGTGAAGTAAAAAATATAAAATAATATAATTAATTACATATATTTAAAGTACAACATATATATCAATATCTAAAATCTCGCCGAGTGGCGATACTCTCGTAGATATTCAGATCATCAGCATAGTTAGAAGGCACATCAGCCCACCCCTCTAACTAAGCGGCGTTGTAATCTTCTATGTTTATCCTTTAAGGAACACGCTCTGGGTTATAAGCACTCTCGGATCTCTCGTTGAAACTCTAGCTTTGAGAGGTGTCCTTTGGCTGGTAAACTAGTTGATAAAATGGCTGTAACGGAGCCCATTCGAATAAGCCGATTGCATAATCCAACCTGTAAGATGCTCCGAGCTGCATAGGGTAGTAGCCACCGGAAGATGTCTCAGACGCACCATATTCATATCCTTATTCGAATGGGTCATAGGCTGCCTGTGGCTGTGAGTAATAAGATCCAGTATACGACTCGGAACCTGATATGTCTATGGATCCTACTCCATATGCGAGGCATGGTCTCTTCTTATTTTGCAATTTTCGAGCTATGTTTTCAAACTGCCATCCAAAAAATGAGAGAATGAGATAGGGGAGAGGAAGCACACCTTATTTAGGCTTGGATCTTTCTTCTAAAGTGCTGAATCGGTGTGATTTTTACCATAAGAAAAAGAGAGATGCAAATAGCTCTCAACCGCTTAGAAATGATATTGGAAAGACTCATTTTATCACCAGTACAAAGGAGATGGGGAGGTTCACATCGAGTTCGAACAGAATTGGCCAGTTCCGAATGGTTTCGGCTGGTACGGTCTAGTTTAAAATCGGTTTCGGTCGATTCAGAATCGGTTTCGTTCGGCTCGAGGCCATAATCGACTCCAATGGCCGAACCGACTTGATTTCCCATCGGGTCGGCTTGGTTTGGGCCAAATCGGGCGGTTCGGTCCAGTTTGGTTATTCTTGGTACATGGGGCTTGGTATGCCCTTGTACGGACACATGGTACAATTGTTTTTCCAACTCTAGTAGCATACTATGTGTTGGTACGGGAGTGAATCATACCAACTTGACTAGTACAAGATCTAATACCAAGATCGAAAACCTTGATTGAAATTATGTTCGATGGTTATGATTTAGAGAAAATGATATTGTACAAAGTTTTTTCTAAATTGATGTAGATGATTACCTTGAATTTCTATTATAAAGAGGTATTCTCTTAATTTCAAAATTTGTTTTATAGACGTCTTGATGAGGAAAACTTTAGTCATATCATAACTCTAAACCAGGCTGCAAGGTCTGCCAAATCGGTATGGACCGGTCCGGCCTGGGACCGGTACCGAATTAGCGTGGAATCCGGTGCTGGTAGCTTATCGTTGGAAAACCGGTACGGGACCGGTACGAGGTCGGTACGGGATCATCGTGGAATCCAGAATCGATACGGGACCGGTTCGGGCCGCCACCGGTACCGATACGGCGGACGTTGCCAGGCTGAGTTTCCACCCTCTCCCTTTGTTTTTTTATTGTTTTTTTTATAAAGTACTGTCGGATTTGCAAACAACTTGAGCAGAGAGGCATATTAGAACTCTCCGGAAAACTAGGCTCATTTTTAAGTTTGTAATATATATATATATATATATATATGTATTGTTAATGTAGTCACATACTACTTATGTGTACACTACTGTTTCATATCTAACTTAATGCCAGTTTTCCCCTCTTGTTAAATTTTCTTAAAAATCAATTTCGTTGCCAACCTGAAACTCAAAAGTTACTGCTGATAGGTGCTTGTATGTCATGAGACTAATAGTACATGTGACAGAATTGTTGATGCTTTCTTGGAAAGGGTTCATCCAATCTGGCATATTCTATCAACCGTCATTACATAAGTTCCTGCCTATGTGCGACAATCCAAGCCAAGATTTGATGCCACTTGCTATTATATCGAGTTAAAATTGTCTTATGACTTGATTGTTGAGTTAATTTCTATAGGCTTTATATGTTGATTCATGATTTAATCCATAATCTTTTTGTAGCACAATTGTTTCACTGGAACCCTCTATTATAATTTAAAAGTGAAAGTTGCAAAAGAAGTCAAGGATCTGTACTTCATCAAAAGGGTCATATCAGCTACAATTATTGAGAAAACTTCTAAGGAAATTGACAGTATCCATGGCTGTGGAGGATATGGTGTTTTAACTGCACAAATGATGTAAGCCTTTAGGAAAGTGGAGAATATTTCAGTAGAATAGATGATCGATTGTGGGTTCAGCAACCACTGAAGATGTCCATTAGTTCTCAAGCAACCCTTTCTGGTATTGCAAAAGATTGCCAATAACATCTTTTGCATGGATGCATTCACGTCATGTTCTGAGTTTTTAATTAATTTTTTACAAAATAAAGAACCACTTTGTGTATATTTTTCTTAAAATATAATAACTGAATTCACTTTGTAGTCAGTGGGGTCTACTTTTATGTGTAAAAGTGATGCATACTAGTTTCTACCAAGAATAATGCTGTGATAATCTGCACCTTTTAGAGGTGGAAAATAAGTTGCCTGCCTTAAGGGCCTTGTTGCTATGATTGTTGCTCTTCTGACTTGTCATCATAAATGAAGATCGTTTGCAGCCATCTCGCAGAAGGTCCCTATGTACCTTGGCATCATCCATGCTTCTATTTTCAGCAAAGGCCTGTGATCTTGCAGACTTAGTTCCTTCCATGAAGGCGACCATCACAGAGAAAATGGTTTGTGGCTTATTTTGTGGCTTATTAACTTGTTCCTGTTTGAATATATGCTTATGCCACAGAAGAGTTTTCTGTTAGGCTGATGAGTATCGCACTACATAGTATTGAATCTATTGATACTCATGTTTTAGAAGAATCACAGCATCAAATTCCTTTTTCTAATAGACCTTGTTTTCTCTTCATTTGCTAGTATTGGTTCTTTCCAAGTTATTTCCTCTTATATATGTAGATCATGCTACAGGTCGATCCTCATCTTCATCTGATTGATGATAGCAGATTGCAAGAATCTCCTATCAATAAGGCAGTTTATGGGTCTGAGGAAGATGAAGTTGCTGCATTGAAATTCCTTGTAGTAATAGAAAATGATGATAAGCAACTAAAAGAGACTGTGATATCCCATTTACTAAAGAAGTTTGAAAACTTGCCAGAGGTAACATATCTACATATATGTATTGAGACTTGACCATGTTTTAAGTATTCGTAAGATCTTAAATATCCTAAATTAATTTCTATTGTTATCTTGGTTACAAAACATTGCTTTTGAAATTAAATTTCAGGAAAAGTTAATGGACATAAAAGAGCAGCTCTTGCAGGAATTCTCACCTGATGATGCCTTTCCACTTGGTGGTCCCTTGTTCATGGAGACACCGCATCCATGTTCACCATTCGAACAATGGGAATGCCAATCTTTCGACATGGTCTACCACTTTATCGTTCACTCTACGCTTTGACATTTTAATTGGCTATCAAAATTTATACCACATAAATAAATTTTATCTAGCATTTTGGAGGCTTTTGTTTCAGGTCAATGATGCTTCTGCACTTTCGGATGAGGAAAATCTACTTTTAGACACATGCGGAAGTCAGTCAGATAGGAAAACATCAGAATCCATAAATGCATATGATGTTTTAAGTGTTAATCAATTGATAGAATCGGTATGTATCATTTTTTTAAACCCAAAGCTGGCGACATAATGAATCAACAATGACCAAACCTTACATGATCAGCTTAAATTGGTTTTTATTGCATCTTTTCATTAAACTTTTTGTAAAATGATTAAATTTTAGTGATTTTTACCTATGCTCAACAAGATGCTACAGATGATTAGATATCTGAAACATAAGTATCGCATGCAAAACATTAACCTAAAAATAGCTCAGCAATTGTTTATTTCTTACAGTTTTCTTTTATTACTGTTGAAACATCCTTTGCATTTATGTGAATTGTAGCCTTAAGTTTTCTTTTTTTGGCATACCGAGTGTCAGTAGGCTACCTGTACCGGATACCGGTACCGAACCGGTACAATATGGTATGCTAGTACTGCCTGGTTCGGGCCGGTATGGCGTACCTTGTTTGCAAATATGGAATGTCTAATTGCTGTCCAAATCACCTTAGAGTAAAACACTGCCATGCATGTGTTGGGTTCACGGCATGAAACATGTTGGGTACTGTTTACATTCTTCTGCGTATTCTGCCACCATGAGCCATTTCAAATGTTAGTATCTATTAACACTGTGCCTGTTTATTGTTATATAAATGCAATCTTCACAACTTGTGTTTCTCTAGTTCTAGGTAATTGGGGGTTAGCATGGTTTCTTCTTGTGATCTGTAGCCATTTATGTTTCATTGTCTTATTTCACCGAACTATTCTTCCAGGTTCTTGAAACAGCACGACAAGTTACTATCGTACCAGTTACTTCCACCCCTGTGCCATATGACCAAATGAAAAGACAGTGTGAAGCCCTTGTCATGGGTAAGCAACAAAAGATGTCAGTGCTTCAAAGTTTCAAGCACCAGCAAGAAGGATCAAAGGACCTGATAGAAGAGAATGAGGTCAATTCCTTGGATAGTTACAAGGCAAGCTTGTCTATACATGCATCTAAATTAGGTTATATCTTGTGTCTAAAGTGTTATATCCCTCTCTATTTCACTCCACTTCCTCTTTGCAGTTAGTGCATTATCCCGAGGGAGAGACGAAATCAATTGGCAAGGAGCAAATTTGGGGCGGTGATTCAGCATCTAGTGGATCCAAGGAGTCCTTACGGTTACCACCTTCAAGTCCGTATGACAAATTTCTAAAAGCTGCTGGATCTTGAAAAAAGATCCATAGCATCGTACATGTTGTAACTAGATTCAGACATTTTGATGATACAATGTATCATAGATCTGTTCTTTTGTTTCCTGTTCCCAGACTCCTTTTCTTTCTTTTTATGCTTCTGATGTATAATTGAAGTTTATTGCATGCTTCTCATGTGCAAATTCCCAGCTGGAGAAGGCTAAAGTAGAAACTAGGCATTAAGAGTAATTTTATTCTATTTGAATATGGCAACAACATTCATGGAATTTTATAGTTGATATCTGCAAGATTGCTCTTGTTTACAGTTAATACAAGTTTGCGAGTGGGAGATGCTGTTAACCAGAAACAATCTTATCAGGGTGATAAGTTGTGACTCGTATAGCAGCACTACAAAGAAAAGTTGGCATTTGAGGTTGCTGATAAGGCCTTACAGTGGCGGTTTATTTCACCACTGCAACTGCATATTTGTAGACCTTTGCTAAAAGTTTTTAGCGATGACGCAAATATATATATATATATATATATATATATATATTTATTTATTTTTGTTAGTG
>JAOXJJ010001007.1:8637956-8671559 GCA_025769935.1 Phoenix roebelenii
ATATATATATATATATATATATTTATTTATTTTTGTTACTGGCTGTGCAAAAAAAAAATGGTACGTTTTTGGCTGCTGATAAAACTTTGTTGGGGTGCTGATACGTACAAATTTTATAAAGCATAACACTAAAGTGTAGGACGCTATTCCGAGTGGTTAAGGCCATGGATGGGAATTTCTATTAAGGTAGTCGATTTGTTGCACTTGTTGCAACGGTTTCGGGAAAGCAAGCAAATCACACACCTGACAAGAAATTCCTTTGCTCGCACGAGCCTGTCTCCTCCCAATTTGGTTTTATGTGGAGAGATGCAGCATTTCTCATAAAGACGCTACTTTCTTTTTTCCTTTTGGCATTATTGGTAGGCATGATACAAGAAGAGGATAAAAAACATGGGTATCAGTTGTATGAAGGCTAATAACACACCCTCTAAAGTCTAATGATTAAAGACTCCAAATCAAAAGTTGAGCAGATGCGGCACTTGTAGTAAATTGATAGGTAAGTGAAGTCACCAAAGTCTTGCAAGGCTCCGAGCTGATCCATGGAAGTTAGATCTTGGTTAGAATTTGTATATTTAGTGCTAACTTCCTTTTATTCCATTCCTCATTTTCCTTGTATTTTATTGACTGTTGAAGATATTGGCATATACTTTGACATTTAGTCAAAATTCAATGTCATACTTGTCAAGTTCAATGAAGAATATTTTCATCTTAGACGTGGATGCAGTCGGTGAGATATGGCTTAGAGGAATTTCAAAAGGAAATGTTTAAACATATTGACCTATTAGTACTTTTGACATGTTGAATATAAGTTCCTACAAAGATTATTGGAAAGATTCTTCAAAAAAAACATACGACAGTGTAAAGTTTAACTAGTTTTGAGTATAATACAGAGTGTAAAATAGCTTCTATTATGATGAGGTCAATTTAGCCCATTGTTCAGTTATAGCCATGTCCACTGAGGCAAAAAGGAAGAAGTTATGGAAGTTACAAGTCTTTAAGAAAGACATAAGCAAATGTATCTATTTTATAATATCATGTAACTCCTATAGAACAGAAGAACCCCACTTACAAATACGTATATTAGTGGATCGAAAATAAGCCAACTAATCGGCCGCATGGTTTACTTCTGATGTATAAGATCCTATACTCAAGGAGATATGGCATAGCCCGGATATCCGTGAAATGATAGTCCATAGAGGTAGATAGGAAGTGATAGATTCTATGCATGGTTGTCGGAGAATCTCATTCTAATCATGCATTCATAGAAGGAAATGCTAAGGTGGTAAGGTGCAGTCCCATATAGATAGCGAAGCTTGTTCTACCAAGTAATTATTTATCTTGAAAGTGCCCATATTCTTGTGCGAGCAATGATCCAAATGTCTCGCATATAATTGAATGGCGACAAATTTGTGAAGCCTAAAATACATTGGTCGCCAATTATTTAACATGATAGCAGAGCTCAGATTTGTTAGAGGTCGTAAAATTTAGCGTTGTGTACTTTGATATCTCTGTGATTTTGCTGACATGGTCTCTACCTATTGGTCTCATTTGCTATGAGCTGTAGAATTTGCATAATTAGGCCCTACTTACTTGAGGTTAATTCTTTAGCAAATTTATCTCCAAAATATTTGTAAGATAAAGCTAAAATCCATATAACGGTCAAAACGGTCGAAACGGGACATGGACCAATTCTCCATTGGTTCCTCAGGCCTTTACGACAGCTTGCGTCCGCATTACCCTTTAGTAACTGATAAGGGTCTCCTATTTGGGTCCAAAATCCAAGAGAGACGCCAATTAGACCACAATTTTATAAAATCACAACCGTCCAATCGAAATCCACGGCCAGAGACGTCCCATTACATTACTGTTCGCCAAAGAGCACCCGTGGTCCGTGGAGAAAAGGCGTACCGCGACGTCCCTTTTTGGTAATTTTACTAGAAGCGCACGTGCCACTGACACGTGCCGTCACAGAAGGGTTTCTTTCCTTCGGGGCGAGGTAAGAAAGAGCCCTCGTCGCCCCCTGCCCCAAAGCAGAGCTCTCTCTCTGTCTCTCTCTCTCTATCTCTCTCTCTCGCGGAGAAGAAGACGATCTCCGGTCGCTAATGGAAGAGATTTGAGGTTAGGTTTTCAATTTTCTCTTCTCGTGATTTTATGTTTTCCATATCCGTTCGCTTTCTCTGATTCCGAGGCTGGGAAATAGCGGTCTTTTTTGATCATCGGAATCAGAAAAAAGCAGCGATCTTGGGTGCTTCATGGGGCATTATACTCGAATGGTTTAGGGTTTATCTGAGGATTTGATTCTAGGGTTCGGAAGGTTGTCCTCCTTTTGGGTTTTAATTCGCTTTTGATCTCGCTGGCAGTTGGGCTTGCAATGCTGGGATTGAGTCAGGGAGCTAGCGTTTGATGGATTCGAAAAGAGATGGAGAGGAGGTCAGGCCGTTGCGGACCAGCGATAGGCTCCGGCAGCGGCCGAAGTATTTTGGCCGTGCCTATCTGTATTTTAAGCCTCCGATAAGGAAGAAGATGAAGACCAAGAAGAGGACTGCGGCGTCGCAGATTGCAAAGAAGCTACTGCGGCCGAGGAATCGGCCGTCCCAGGCTCCCCCCTCTGATGTAAGAGATTCGACATTGCCAATTAGCTCTAGATGGTTCTTTTTTAATTATATGATGGTAGTTAGAAAATTTGTGCGAAAGCTAATTTGGCGCTAATTCTGAAATCATTGGCTTTTAGTTTAAATGGTTGTCTTCCAGTTACAATTTCATTTTTGTTGTGGTCTCTACTTATCTACACATCAAGGAATAATGATCGAGGCATATAGGTAGTCTGTATTGCATTGCTATTAGGAGGGGGCAATAATACATCATGAATAGGATATGCATGGGCGTGCAGATACACCATCGACAATGTCTCTGGTCAAGTAAACTGCTGCACGTGGAAGGAGCCAATCTGATACATGGGCAGCAGCTACGGAGATTAGAAAGAAAAAGGGGGCGTGGGGGAAGACAGTGCTCACTGAGCTTCAGCATGCATCCTAAGTGGGAGATGACATTGCCCTTTGATGGGGTTAACTGCGAAGGGTTGATATTTAATAATAATTAATGAGTGAAAATCTTCCTTTTGCTCTGCATTACCATTTCTTAATTCAAGTGCAGATGCTGTCGCTTTAAAATAAGATAATATTCTACAAACTGCGGGTCCAAGTGAAACTAATATGAATATTGAACTTGTAGAGAAACATTTGTCTTCATTTCCTGAAGCACCTAACAAGTTTTCATTAGTCTGCTCATAGATAGAGCCAAGACACAAAACTATGTTTGCCCAACAAATATAAATCAATTACAAAATGTAACTCCAAATGTCTCCACACAGTGTAACTCAACTAAAGTGGATTTTTAATGATTATGAATTAGGAAAGCAGATAATTTTAGCACCTTTTTTTAACTGGAAGTTCTATATATAATTGAATTTTCATGGTTGATCATCTGTCACCAAAGATACCTTTAATAATTGACGTTCATGAGAACATTATTCAGTTTCTTTTATTAAATCTTGTTCTTGGAAAAATTGACTTTTTATCCAGCCTAAAGAAATAAGTTTTAGAAATTGGCCCTTTTCTTGTACATTATACATGTACTATAGGTGCACTGCAATCATGCATGCATGTGAAAGCAACATGCAGGCACGTGTCCTTCCACTTTTGCGTAGAGGCAACCAAAAACCTGTAAGTGTGCATGAGATTCATCTCATCAAGGTATTCTTCATTATTAAGGACTTCCATCATAAGGATTAAATGACTTAGATATCACACTCGGGATTGTTGCTCAAATTCAAGAAAGTTAAACTTGATGGTGTTTTAGTTTGTACCTCCATGCTTTATGGTTCCTCTGGATACATACACATACAGATTTATGTTAATAGAGATAAAGATAAATTGGTTGAAGCTGGCCTTATTGACATATTAGCTTAGTTTATTGGCATTGTAAGTTAGCTCCACATTTGCTCCATATACCTTTAAAGTTAGGTGATGCTTATTGTGGTTAATTCAGAACTTTTCTTGAATCATTTGCATATTCTGGGTCAACCCTTGCATTAGTGAATCAAACATATTACGCTTCTTTCATATATTTCTCCAAGTAATATGGAATTAGAATCGCTTTGAAGACATGCATGAGAGCTTTTGGAAAAATTGATGAATGTTGGAGCATTTATGTTGTATCTTTTATGCTTGATATGTTCATTTCATCCTATTATTTGTGCTTGTGTGATGTAACATAAATATTAAATGGGTCTAGTAATAGTTATTTTTTTTTCTCTATTTTGAATTTTTGAACTATTTTATGGTTAATCTTAAGGATGTCCTATGTGTCAGATTGGTTGTTGAAAGCATAATTTCACAGCCAGAGATCTATCTTTTTAGAAAACATTTTCTTACCTTTCCTCTTTATTCATTTCTCTTTTATGTGTATTAAATGCTGGGCTTTTCATTACTTCAAATTGCAGATATATCTTGTTTTTCAAAAATTTGATAGATAAGGATCCATTTTTAAATAGGAAAGTTTATGGATCATATTGAATGTTTTCTCCTTTTGATTCTGAACTTGGCTAAAACACTGATCCTCTCTCTGCGTCTCTTACTCAAATCTGATTCGAGATCACATTTGCTTTTCATGTATATCTGATATCATACTAGTTGTACTTGAGCAAGTTAGTCTCATACCATGGATGTCGGTTTCAGAGCTTGGGAAGCTGTAAGGACAATATATAATGAATGATGCCTAGTGAAGATCTTAGGTGAGAGAATTCTGATGAAGCTAGTTTGGTGGATGAGGGGATCGACAAGCAACATTCTATTGTAGAACTTCAATTTTGTAAATTTTCTAAAGAAGCAACACTAAGGGTTTAAGATCATGAGAATCCTGCAAAGAAGAATGAGAAAATTCATAGATACGATTCATCACAAAAGTTTAACTGGCGAAAGCACTATAGAATTGCTGCTTCTTATTACATGTTAATTGTATGATGATCCATTCACTTTTGATGACATGAATTTATTATTTTCTTTATCCCATAATGGTCTGATGCATTAACAGCATGATTGAGATCAAAAGACACGATTGTCTAAAGTTCCTGCATGTCTATTATAAAGTGAATTTATGAACTTTGGATATGATTGAAGGCTAGGAGTGATTCTTGCTATCTTAGTGTTGTACTGTGGAAGTATTTATAGGCATATCTGCCAGAAAGTTATGAGGTAGATTGGTTGCCAAACATTTAATTTAAAGCTAAGAGATTTGACAATTGCTATAACCGTTGAGCCTTGTCTATATGTGGTTGATTACTTGATACTATGGATCAATTTATATAATATCTTTAATTTTTTCAAAATTTAATTCACTTCATTACTCTGGTTGCATTTGATCTTTCTCTTTGGGGTTTAGATAGATCAAGGAAAAAGAAGAATCATACCAGTTGTCCATGATAGCTTTTGGAAGCTGTTACTTTTGTAATTATCTAAGAGCTTTAGATAGAAGTTTATTCTTCTTCGTTAAACATGTGAGGTTTCATGTAATTATCTTCCTTTTACCAACCAAAATCCCTATCCTCTTTCTTTTTCCCTCCTAAGATCTGATTTACACTAAAATTTAGTGTTCATGTGAAGAAGATAAGCAAATTATTGTTACTTTATTCTATCATTGTTGGTTTGTCCAATTGTTTGGTTGAACAATTTCCTTATTTTTGTGAATTTTAGGAATTATGCGGTTCTTATCAAGATCAGCCTGGGGTTGTAATGGGATATAATTTTGTTGGGGAAACCCTTTACCAAGTATAGCTACCAATCAGAATTAGCTATTTTTTGCAAAGCTTAAAAACATTTATGCTGAAACATTTTTTTTTGCAACAAAACACCAACATTTTGGATGAAGCACTAAAGTCTTCTCAGATAACAAATGTGAACTCGATTGCTTGTATGATTGACTTTATACTGCACGTACATTATTATGAGATAATCACCGACCATCCTTGGGCCTCATTTAGTGGAGTATTTTCTACAGAAGTTTGCGAGCAAGGTTTGCCATACTGATCGATACCGTACCATACTGGGCATACCGTTCTGTATCAATACCGAAACGGTATGAAGTCTCATACCGTACCAACAATCAGTACACCTTGCCGTCTTGTAATGTACCACGTAACAACACTGTAATAGGATAGTGCTGGTATAGGTTCCGGTATTGAGATGGTGAACTTTATCTATAAGGAACCCTTTTTTCTGCGTTTTAGCCATATATTTTCTCCTCTTGTTATGCTAATTCTTATCTTGTCAGATTTTCCCCCTTCATGGGCATAAGATGGAGCTTTGGTAAAGTTTGCATCTTAAACTTAGTCTCATCAACGTTGTTGGTGGAATTCATGCTGTATGAATCTTACATCAGATGAAAATTTTGAAACTTCTTGTGCTTTATAGTTCAGCTTATGTAGACTTTGGACAAGTATCTTCTACCGTTGCTTACTTTTCAAATATGACATATGCATCTGCTGCTTCTACATGCTTACTACGTTTAAACTTTGCTTCATTCTGTTATTTTCTTATTATGTAAGACTTAGCACCTTTCAGCTTCTAATGTCTGCTATTCTTTTTTCGACAGTCTATTGCTGCAAATCTTCGCCGTTCAACAAGAAAAAGAAAGATTTCTATAAATCTGGAAGATTATGAAACAGACAGTTCCCGAACAGATGATGATGATTTAATGGTGAGATTTTTAACTCTCCCATGCCTGGAATGTTTGTAGAGGTCAGTTATTAGCTTGGTGTCTTAGGAGCTTGAAATGTGAAAATCTTCTTGCTGTTTTGGCTAACTAATTGTTCACAACTGCTGGTTCTGATTCTCATACAGGCAACCAGATATCGCTCTTCTAAAAATAAGGTAGAAAACAATGCAAGTCATGATGAAGTATCAGCCTCTCCGAGGAACAGAAAGATCCCAAATACTAAAGCCCTTCCCCGCCGTGAAGGTTTACGGCCTAGAAGATCACTGAGGAGAACAAGAATGCGACCATATCAAGAATCAGAAGATGAACAGGAAAGCTCTGAAGCGCAAGCTGCACAGGATGAGACAGAAAATGGAAATGATGTTGAGGAGGATGGTGGAAATGAAGAGGAAGGTGACGGGGAGGATGAAGCAGAAGAAGATGGGGATGATGAAGATGGTGAGGAAGAACAGGAAGGTAGGAGGAGATATGACCTACGGAACCGTGCAGAGGTTCGCAGACTTACTCCTGAGAAAGAGGGGAAACAGCGACCACGGTCCCCTCGCAGAGTACTGCATCATGGAATGGTCTCCAAAAACCCTAAGTATCTAAGAAAAGGTGGATCTCGAGTTCATAAGCGACATCGTTTGTCATTACCTGATGATTCTGACGATTCTCTTCTTGTGGATGAAATGGATCAAGGTCCAGCTATTCCATGGATGAGAACTGGTAGTAGAGGTGGGACGCCATGGCTTTTGGGGGGTTTAGATATGCACAGTTCAACAACATGGGGACTGAATGTGGCTGCATCTGGGTGGAGTCACCAAGGTGACAATATTGCTTCTCTTACTACCGGTGTTCAAACTGCTGGACCGAGCTCAAAGGGAGGGGCAGACATTCAGCCTTTACAAGTTGATGAAAGTGTGAGTTTTGATGACATAGGGGGTTTGTCAGAATATATTGATGCATTAAAGGAAATGGTATTCTTTCCCCTACTATATCCCGATTTCTTTGCAAATTATCACATCACTCCTCCAAGGGGAGTACTGCTGTGTGGTCCTCCTGGCACAGGAAAAACACTAATTGCTAGAGCATTAGCTTGTGCTGCCTCAAAGGCTGGTCAGAAGGTTAGTTTTTACATGCGCAAGGGAGCTGATGTTCTCAGCAAATGGGTAGGAGAGGCAGAGCGACAACTGAAATTGCTCTTTGAAGAAGCTCAAAGGAATCAGCCATCCATTATTTTTTTTGATGAAATAGATGGCCTTGCTCCTGTTAGATCAAGCAAACAAGAACAGATTCACAATTCTATTGTTTCGACTTTACTTGCTTTGATGGATGGTCTTGATTCCCGTGGGCAAGTTGTTTTGATAGGAGCAACCAATAGAATTGATGCTATTGATGGCGCTTTGCGCCGCCCTGGTCGCTTTGACCGTGAATTTATTTTTCCTTTACCTGGGTATGAAGCACGTGCTGAAATATTAGATATTCATACACGCAAATGGAAGGAGCCCCCGTCGAGGGAGTTGAGGATGGAACTTGCTGCTAGTTGTGTTGGATATTGTGGAGCAGATTTGAAAGCTCTATGCACAGAAGCTGCCATCCGGGCATTTCGTGAGAAGTATCCTCAAGTATATACTAGTGATGACAAGTTTGTCATAGATGTTGATTCCATTAGGGTGGAAAAATATCATTTCTTAGAAGCCATGTCTACAATCACACCTGCTGCTCACAGAGGATCCATTGTGCACTCCAGGCCGCTGTCTTCAGTTGTTGCTCCATGTCTGAAAAGACATCTCCAAAGGATCATGGAACACATGTCTGATATTTTTCCATGTCTTTCAGCTTTTGATGTGAGCAAGCTGTCTATTCTTTCTTATGGTTCGGTGCTTTCTCTTGTTTATAAGCCTCGCCTTTTGATATGTGGTGACGAAAGTGTCGGGCTGGTATTGATCTTGAAACTTATTTAATAAGCAAATTTGTTAGTTATTATTAATGCAACAGTCTAAGAACTTTTCAGTTTAACAGGATCATGTTGGGCCAGCCATCTTGCATGAATTGGAGAAATTTCCTGTTCACCCTCTCGGGCTTCCTTCTCTTCTTTCTGATCCAAGTGCAAAGACTCCAGAAGAGGCTCTGGTACATATATTTGGTGAAGCAAGGCGAACAACACCTTCTATACTTTACTTACCACAATTTCATATTTGGTGGGAAACTGTGAGTATGCAAATTCAGTAGGTAACTTTTAAATGATGAATTTCTGATTAATAATATATTTTTCCTGATTGTTATATGTATATATTTCAGGCACATGAGCAGCTTAAGGCTGTCTTGATGACCATTTTGGAGGAACTGCCATCCAATCTTCCCATTTTATTACTTGGAACATCTTCAGTGCCCTTAAGCGAACTTGATGAGGAGTGTATTTCCATATTTGGTCTTCGTAATGTGTATGCATTTCTTAACCTAATATGTTATTCATTGTCTATAACTCCCAACTTTCTCAAACTAATCATTCTTTCCATCAGTTATCCATCATTAAGATAATTTAGATTCTCTGATGTCTTCTATGACCATATCTGTTTATCTTTTTAATAATTCATGTGAAAACTGGTCCTTTTTTTAGTATAGATGTGAAAGCTGGTCTTTACTGTGAGTCAAGCATTTACTAATCTTGTGGATGAGATACCAATTTGTTTATCAAGTTAGCAAAATTATGAAAATCATAATCATTACCTGACTGAAATTTAATTAGAGCCCAAAATCGTAGAGGTTTTTATGCATTTAGAATAATGATTGAGAAACTTTATGAGTGATGGTGGATGGTGTATTAAGAAAGATATAATACAGCTAAAGCTTTTTACTGGAAGCTGACATCCAATGAGGCTCTGTTTGGTTTTCTGAAAGATGTGAGAGAAACCCTATAATAACAGGATGGTGATTCTCATAGATGTTTTCCTACTTTACTAGATTATACACAGAAAATATTCAAAATTTACTACGATTCAAACATGATGGGCTTTATGTGAATAAACTCCAGATTGATGTAGAACAAGAAAGTTGTAACATCTCTCAGGTAGAAAATTTGGAAAATTCAGATCTCCCAGAGGATAATATCAATCAGGTCATGAATGGGAAATAGGCCTCTGTCATGAGCTTTGTTGATCTCAAGGATTATGAGAATTCTTTCATGAAACATGAAATGTGGACTAGATGTGTTGATGTTGGAAGTACTAGAAGAAGGATAATGAGTACCTTGGAAAATATATAAGCATATTATAAATGTATTTATGTAAGGAGGATATAAGTTGATGCAAGTGAAATTTGGTGAAGGGCTCTTAGGAATTAGACCAAAGAGCTTGATTTCAATCAAGAAGTGCTTGCAAAAGACTAAAGAAAACTTAAAAAACTCTTTCAACATCTATTGAATAACTTCGCTTGCATATTCCTTATGCTGTGATGCTCAAACAGCATGGTTTAGAGGAAAGAGTCATGAATTTGTAAACATATTAACTTGGACTTCTTTTAAGTTATTTAGAAGATAATGGTCTCTGGAAAGTAATGGATCTTGCGCATTTATGTTCTTGTTGCTTTAGCTCGTTTCTCTGCTTCTGTTAAAGTGTTCCTCAATGGGTTTATTTGTTCATGGGAGATGCTGAAACAAAGGCAACCTGGCTTATTTGTATAATATGTCTGAAGACACAAATAGGTCACTCTTGACTTGCTTTTGTACTGGTGCAAATGGGTTAGGTCGGGTCGGCTCATGAGTGACCCCGACCCAATCCGGTTTTTTGTTCGGATCCTAATTTTGGACCTAGACACGACCCGATAGAAGATTGGGTCGGGTCCACTGCTACAATTTTTGACACAACGGGTCATTCGGGTCGGATCGGGTCCATGTATAACCCGGACCCAACTTAAAAAATTTGGGTATGGTTTGGGTTTGGGACCCATCCATGGCTTCAGAACTTGTGTTTGCACCCCCATGGGCCCGAATAATTTTACAGATTTGGGTCGAGTCAGGTCGTAGGATTGAAAACCCAAAATTATTTAAATTTCAAATGGGTTGGGTTGGGTCGGGTCTAAGCGGGTCGGGTCACGGGTCAACCCGACCCATTTGCAGCGTTATGCCTCTGTTACTAATTCTTGTGGTCATCCAAATATAGGTAGACGAGCAGGTCAAAAGGACCGAAGTTGTTGGGTTATCCTGGTCTTAAGAATTAATTTATGGTGCTCATTTATGGGCATTAACATAATGAGGCTATGGTCAAAATAGAAATGATTGGTGTATGATGGAGATTAGGGCCCTTAGGTTTCAATTCTAATTGGAGGAAGATTGATGAAAATTATAAATTCAAAGGAAAAGGTTGTCTGTAGGACAATAAAGATGAATAATTGTGGTCAGGCTTGCTTTTCGATCTGGATATAAACAGAAATTTGGAAGAATAACAGAGAGGAAAAGGTATATGACGAGATTCTAGTGATGCAATCATTGAATCCATCTGGCAAGCAACAAGTCATTGGGCATTTAGAAAGGCCTCAGCAGAGTCTCTGGATATAATTGCCATTAGAACTCTACTATAACTGTGTTTAGATTTGTTACAAGTTGACTCAGGTAATCAATGATAGAGTAAGTCGGAGAGCAAACGAAGAAAAAAAGAAATGAGAAAAGAAAGAATGGAAATGTCATTTGCATGTCTGTTTCCACCTTTAAATGACCTGCTTATTCTTCAACAGGTTCTCTCTGTTATTATTTCTTAAGACTAAGGGGTTGGCAAACTATTAGATTGAGTTCAGTTAGAAGTCTTATGTCAAAGGAATTAAAATGATCAAGGGCCAAATACGTATTTCTCAAAACTTGTCCAGATCTTGATTTTTTTTTTGAAAAGTATGATTCTGTAATAGCTAGCTGAAAATCCTTGATTCTTGTATGTAAAATCTTGATTATTCTACACTTACTGGGTTGTGCTCTATAAGAAAAAACAAACAAACAATAGTCCTAATTTTTTATCTATGTAGGGCTGATAACAGCATGATTTTGCAAATAGATCGAAATTACTATAGATTGCGGACAATAATGATGTAAAGAATCAATGTGCTGTTGTTCTGTGATCGAACAACTTGAGTCAGGGTTATTAGAGGAAATGACTGGTGTACAACAGAATTTAGGGTTCAAAAATAGGGAATTGGATCAATGAGGATTACAAATTGCAAGGAAAAAGTTTTGGTAACTGTTCTGTAGAATGAAAGGCAACTTGGAACGTTGTGCTGAGATCTGCTTCAGAATCTTAACATAAATCGGTAATTGGGAAGAAGAATAAGAGCTAAGAAAAATGGTAAATTTAAGGTTGTAACCCTCTGGGGGTATATGCAACAATAGGCTATTAGGTGTCATATTCTCTCTGCATAGTTTGTGGGACTTTGCAGCTAGATCTAGTCTCAGCTTTATTGCATGTCAGTGCAGGTCAATGATAACATAGCAGAAAGTAGAGTGGAAAAGAACTTACCAACCTTTTTCTTTTTGTTGTTATGCTCTCTTCCATAAGAGCTGCTCTTTCTCCCGATCTTGTCCATTATTTTGTAAGGAGGTGACTGACTAAGCAACTAATTGAGTCAATTTAGAAAATATATAAAGCTTATGTAGCCTCTCTTAAATCTGGCAAAATCCGGGAAACAGGAAAAATGTAGACTTCCTATTAGCTAGCTGGAAATCCCTGATATCTCCAAACACCTCAATGGGCATTCGCATAATTCGCTGACAGCAAGCCATATCTTTTGATTTTGGGACATAGGGGACCTAGAATGGACCCAACTGGACCCTTCTTGCCCTTCATTTTAATCATCTGCATCACATCATCTATATATATCCATCTTTTTTGCTTTGAAGCTTGTCCCTTACTTTTCTTTAAAAGGTTGCTGAATTTGCACATTTAGTGGGTTGATGTCATGGATTTTTTTGTACAAGTCTGTCAGATATTTTGTTGCGTAATAAGGTGAATGAAGTCAAATCTTACTCTTTCGCCTAAACTTAAGGGGTCCTTTAACTAATTTTCTTAGTTTTAAGTATGTCACTTTAAAAAGAAACTCTTGGGTATTGTTTGTTGAGTGAAGATTTTGGTATCAGAATTGTATAAAGAAAAATCATCTTTGTGCATCTTACCAGTAATCATTTATTAAAAAAGAAACATTTTCTTTTTCTTTCACCACATTAAAGGAAACTTTTTCAAGTAAGAATATCAACATATTCTAAATTTCCATTTTATAGGTATCAAGTGGATAGACCAACGACAGATGACAGGGCTAGATTTTTCGAGCAACTGCTCGAAGCTTTGCTCTCTATTTCACAGGAAGAGTCAATGGGAAAATCAAAAGAACCAAAATCTCTTCCGGAACTCCCCAGAGCACCAAAAGAAGTGAGTGGTCCAAAGGCTTCAGAGCTAAGAGCCAAGGCAGAAGCTGAGCAACATGCCCTTCGCCGTCTGCGGATGTGTCTCCGAGATGTTTGCAATCGGTCTGTTTATTCATTCCATACCATGAAGAACTTGTGTAAAAAATTGATATTATTGCTAACAAAAAAGGAAATTGCTTATTGAACTTGGCCCTGTTATTTGCGAGCTTAAGGTTAGATTAAATCCAACTTCAGGTTCAAAAAAATAAAGCTTATCTGTAATCTGCATCAGCATGGTTATTCCTAACACAGGTTAGAGAAAGCAACCACATAATGAATCAGTTTCTCATAATTCACACATTATTAGTCAATTATTTTGGTCATATGAGCATTAGGTACATGCCACTAAAAACATTTGATCTCTACTTGTATTTGGAAGTTATTTGGTGTGTTTGTGAAGCTAACTACATTATGAGATCCTTCTAGTAAAACACTGGCATTGTTTTTGTTAAAAAAAATTTATTCTTTTCATGATTTAATAGATCATCATGATTTTTGATTGTCCAATAATGGAATATTTGTAAAGCTTGGTACTTTGGTTAGTGTATCGTCAAAGTCGAGAGTTTATTGGTCATTCAGAAGTAAATCATTTCATGATTCATGACTCATAAATTCTTTAATATTTCTGAGAAGATAATACCAAAGCTAGTCTTTATCTGCGCGAAACTTTTTGGACCTCTTCATATTATTACTTCTAGGAAATCTGTTTCCCATCTTAAATCTCTGGAGTAGGTACATTTTTGACTTCACGAGAAATGAGTTTGCATGATCTTGTAATGACATCATCTATTCCCTGCTTTCCTTGCTTGCAGAATTCTCTATGACAAACGGTTCAGTGTATTTCATTATCCAGTCATGGATGAGGATGCGCCAGATTATCGTTCAATCGTTCACAATCCTATGGATATGGCTACTCTGTTGCAGCGAGTGGATTGTGGACATTATCTCACACGTGCAGCATTTCTGCTAGATGTTGACCTCATTGTGGCAAATGCAAAGGTATGATCTTGTCTGGTAGAATATTTTCCTATCATGCCTACTTTGAGTTTATTTTTTTCCTCAAGTATCTGATTAAAAATCAAAAATCTTCAAATTCATGACCCATTAGACTTGAAGTTTTGAGTTATACTATGGATATTAATTTGCGAGCAAGTATTCTCCACTGTGCTAAGATTGGACTTTCTGTGGAAAGATTTTTGGCTTCTTCAGTTGATTTTTGGAGCAATTTCACAGGTATATAATGGAGATGACTACAATGGAACTAGGATTGTAAGCAGAGCTTATGAGCTTCGAGATGCGGTATTTCCTGTGTTCATTTAATATTGATTGTAGTCAGGAATCACATAAATTGATAACTTGATGTTAATTTTTATTTAAATTCTTGTTTTTCTTACAGGTGCAAGGTATGTTGTCACAAATGGACCCAGCTTTGGTTTCATTTTGTGAGAAGATTGCAGCACAGGGGGGCCCTTTGCATGTGGTGGATGACACAGATGGCTTGGGTCTTCCATCAGCACCTGTTGTTCAATTAGCTGCTGTTACTAGAACAAGTGCCCGACTTCGTAATGTTCAGCCAGAGGTAAAGCTGTCACAAAGTTATGAAGCATTAAAGCGGACCAAGAAAAACACCGACAATGAAAATACAGGTAATTGCTTGTTGAATTTTTTTTCTTAAATGATGGGAAAATAATACTTAATTCTTTTCTGTGCCATGATGTGATCAGGATTAACAATGAGATCTGGTTTCATGGATGAAAATAGTAACCATTCAGTATTTAGCTCTATAAATATAGGATCATATGCTGTATTTACTCATGTCAAATTCTGAATATCCCATCCTTGGGAAAATACAGGCTATATTGGATAACAAAAACTTGATATACAACAAAGTTGTTGTTTGGTATGTTCTTAACATGTTAAAGGGCATGGACCTGTTTTACATTTCTTGGATGGGGTAGCATTATACTTGGGAGGAAAAAATGTCTTTACTAATTCCTGATAATAAGAGCTTCCAACATTAGTAGAATCAATAGGTGGCTTTGGTAGAAACAAGAAGATCTAGCTTTTGCCTTGTGCTCAAATAAGTTGGTGTTTCTATGCAGACTTTTGGTTTTCGTCTCATTCTACCTAACAGTGCATGTGAGTTGGGTTGTTCGGGCTCAACTGATCTAAGCATGAAATTGGAGATTTAATCAAGCACTAGGATTCAAGTCTCGGAGGGACGTCCCACTGTATACCGGGACGGGGTACCATCCCATGTATAGGGATAGGACTGTTCTACCATTGTCCTAGCATCTCTATCGGCATTTCTTAGGACATCTCCTGTTCCAAGTGTCGGGACTGGGTGGGACGGCGGTGCGTCCTATTCCCTTGGAAAATCGAGACAGCTCCGTCCTACAGAATTTAAAACCTTGATCAAGCTGGTTACTTTGTAGTCCTAATACTAGACACAAGACCTTGACAGGTTGCTCAAAGTCTAGCAAAGTGGTCCTACGTGACGTGAAGATCCAACCAACATGTGACTTGACCCATTTGTCACCCAATCCTCTCTCCCTGCTTAGCTCACCAAATTATGCTTTTACAGCATGTGGTTGCCAAAGTCCAAGTATTTATAGAAGCGCTTTCCTGAAGCATCTACGACACTATTTCTTGAAGAGCAAGAAGCAGAAGTTCCTGTTATTGCTAATAATGTTCTTATTTAATAACAGTAATAAATAATACTTATGCACTTTGTAGCATTTAGTTCTATCTTGATAAAATTACTCATTCTTGTATGCTTGTCTGTCCATATCAAGAAAAAACTAGAACTATTTTTCGTGTCATAATTATGCAAAGTATTGTTTATGTTGTTTGTTTGGGATGTTTGAGTTGTTGCATCTAACACTTTGTTGTGGGTGAAAATCTTTCTTTCTTATTTCCATTTTTTCCTTCATCCAGTAGATGAAGACTTTTTTAGTTTGCAGAAAGATAAGTGCAGGAGGAAAGTTAATTTAAGGAGCTATAAGCACATAAGTGATAAGACACTCCCAAGACTCTTAAGTAGGATAGTTTGCCTGCTAATTTGAACTCACATTTTAAAATATGGCCTTGCCTAGAGACACGATCCATCATTCTGTAAAAGCTAGGTGGAACTTTGAACCTTCCATGATGCATATCCTCCCAACTCTCTACTGAAAGTGTTTTCAGTCTCACCTTTCCAAATGGGTAGGATGACTTCTTGAAGGGTGTGGCCTTACTAGAAAACATGATTTGTTACTCTTTTGGATGTCATTCTTCTAGTTGTCATGGAGCAAATATATAGCTAATTTGCCTAGTTGCATCTTATCCTTTCTCCTGTCAGCCTCACCACTCCTTACTGTTACTTTCAAATATGGGCTAATTTTTAAATGAACTCCAACAAGGTTTAACTGTTTAAGTCCATTTCTGATTCATGGAGAGAAAGTTGACTACAATCTTCTGTCAGCACCTCTACTCAATGATAATAAGGAATCGAATCCTAAAAAGGAATTAAGGTAGCTAAATGTAGTATTGGCCTATCTCATTTCAAGAGCCTTCATCGTCATAAGCTCCTTTTCTCCAAAGATACCAATGTTACTTCAACATATAAGTGTCAAGTGTCCAAGCATCCAAAAGAATCCAGTACATGAACCTTTAAGAAATTCAACATGGGGACATGTCCATGTACTGTAAAGCACATTTAATTGAACCAAATGTTTAGAGAATTTGTAAAATTGATATAGACTTTGCTAATTGTTATGTTGGACTTGACAACTTCTATAAATCATTATTAAGCATGTAATGATCATGACATTTTGACTTAGTGATTTGAAGTACCAAGGAGTGTCATTAAGTGTTCCAAGTGTCCTAGTCTTTTGACATCTGGAGTTTTTGGGTAACTTTGCCTAATACCTTTAGACATACAAGGGAGTTGCTTCGGAAACTAATAATGTGATTTGCTCATTCTGCCACATCTTCCATGCCACTGAAATATGATCAATTTTAAAGTGTTTGGCATCACCCAAAACGCTTCTCGTCAAATCATGGTTAGCTAAAAAGGGCTTAGAGTAACCATAACTGTATTATTGAACCTTATTCTAACTTTTTAGAGTTGGCCCTATGTAACCATAGTTGCTTGGCATTCCTATGGATGTCCTCGACAGAGCTAAAGTTAAAGGAGAAATAATGGTATGATATAAATTCAAAATACAACTATTGAGAGAGACTTATTATGAACCTGTTCACGAGCTGGGTGGCCCACCAGACCTGCTCAACCCCAAAGCCTTTTTGGTGGGCTCATCAGGCCAAAGGTTTCGGCCCGCCAGCCCGAGCTTGGACTTTGGGATAAAAGCCTAGTCCAGCTCAAATTTTTTATTTTCTTGTGTTATTTGTTTATGAAATTATGATTGATGTGTATATAGACTAAATTGACAATTGTTGTTATATATGAACTTAATGGGATAATAGACATGTTATTGGTTGTTGGCAATATTTAATTATTCATAATTTAGCATTTTTTAAATATTTTAAAGCATTTTTAATACTTTTTGGGGAAAAAAATAAAAATGATCATGAAGCCCAAGGACCATTCCGAAGCCTGAAGCTCAAGTAAGAGCTGGGCTCGGGCCTAGAAGGTAGGCCCAAAGACTAGACCAAGTTGGGCTCCGGCTTGAGACAATTGTGCTGATCTTTGGGCAAAGCCAGGCCGAGCCTGGCTTATTTTTGGCCCATGAACAGGTCTACTTCATTGCAGTATGGTATTATTGGAAGACAAAAGAACGAAATGACACTAAGATTCATATCTAGGATAGGAGAAGTTTGAATGGGTTAGGGAAATATTAAGTTAATGATAATCTATTTTAATTCGAATCCTGCCTTGTAAGGTCAAGTTTAGTTGGAAAGATGAGAACAATAAATGGCTTTAGGTCTTGTAAAAGGGATATGAGGAGAGTTCTAAAATGAAAAAAAAAGAAGTTATTATTGACCCAGTAATAATCTGTTCAAGCAGAATATTCTGTTCTTCAGACTGATTTGGGAGCATCCTCTCACCCTACGGTTTTACCTAAGTGATCTGTGTGGTTGCGCATGGTTTTCTTTAAGGGTCAACCTATAAATTGTTGGAACTAGAACTGAACCAATCACTACCGAAATGAAAATAAACTGACTCAACCACAAGATTGCATTGGTTCGGGTCAGTTCTTAGGTCACCAGAATTTTAAAAGAAAATGGCAAAATGGTCTATTGATAAATATTGAGTAAAACATATTATGACAACAAAATCTGATATACTGTTCGGAAAAATTAACATAAAAAATGAACCTATGGGAAAATAATGGGATTTTCACATATATATTCTTAAAAAAGTGCATATTTGCTTTTACTGCTCAAAAAGCAAAAGGTCTATGTATAACCCTTTAGAGTCCTACGATTATTCCTACACTTAGGAAATAGAAGGTGAAGAGAAAATAGATTAAAATTTAGGACAGAGGTTAAGTGCTCTGGTTTCAGTGCACTTCAAGCTTTCTATTGTTATCCTTCTTGTCTCTGTTGGTGCCTAAGTGTGATCTTTTGGGCTGCTTGCAAGTTTGATTTATGATTTCCCATGTTAGCTCTCTTCCTATATGGTCTCAATGGGTACGTGAAAACTAAATAAACTTGAATGCCTATGATTCTTTTGTTTATTTTAAATATTTGTATTTTGTGTCACAACAATTTACATGCAATACAGTTTACTGCTTGTTTTATTCATGCTGATCGTGTTTGTTATCATACAGATGTAGGGATTCTGCTTAGTTATAGCAGTTCTTGTTTTGCATCGTAAATGAGTGCCCCACCTAGTGTATGAACGGCAACTAAAGGCAGCTTTTATAATTTAAAACTCTTGACAACATGAACTTATACAGATTATAGAGGTATTATGTCACATGATTTCAGGCTCGAGCCGAGAAGACAGAGCTGCTGCTGAACCTGATTCACTGAAACCGAGTTCCTCTCAACCAGGACCATTTGAAGAACCAGAAATGAATGGGCCATCAAAAAGACCAGAAAACCCTGTTAATAATGAACTTCCAGAGGCATCTGTAGTGGCTAGCAGCCCCCTGGCTAGTGAGAACTCCCAAGATGTGGTAATGACCGATGTAGAAATTTCCGAACAAATTGACACCGTGAAGCAGCTTCTTATGGAACGCACTGAAGGCTATGGTGTGCCACAGCTTGAGAGGCTTTACACCCGTGTAATAAAAAGCGTGATAGCAGTGACAAGTAAAGAAGGTAGAGAGGATCATAAGCTGTTAATCTTGAGGCATCTGTTGAAATTTGTTGAGGATGATGAAAATTTTTAACCGTTCCGGAAATAAATTCCTTTTTTAGTTTTGTACATTGTCACAGCAAACATTCATCATTTTTCTGTTCGTTCATCCTTCAATATCCAGTGTTGACATTGGCCTGTGAGTTACTGTCCAGTACGTAATTACCTACGTGTTAGCTGGGCCCTGATCCGCGTAGACCAAGGGCGGAACACTCATCGTTTACGGCATGGACTACCAGGGTATCTAATCCTATTCGCTCCCCATGCTTTCACACTCGTGTCGACCGGGGTTTTTGGCGTTTCTAAGTAGATCTATGGATTTAACCTCTGCACATGAAATTCCACTCTTCTCGGTCTACAGATTTAACACCAACGCATGAAATTCCACTCTCCTCTGTCTCACTCAAGTGAATTGGTTTTGAGAGCATTCTGCCAGTTTTTGGTAAACTACAGCTGACCAGGTGGCAATTCCTGTTTTCCTGATTTCATTTTCAGGAGTTTCTGTAGGAAGTGCAGATGGCGGATCTTTAATAATCCAAATGCACTAAACCTCTCTCACCCCTGAATCTTTATTCATGCTAGTGAGTTCTTGTTTAATACTAGTTAAGTTTGTAGTGAAATGTCTGCGACCCTCTCTATAACCAGTTATGCTTTGACCATTCTGCAACTTTCTCTGGATGTTACTAAGCATCTGTGCAAAGCAAAAGCTGAGAAATGCTAACGATGTACAACGATCAAGGAAGTTGTAATTTTAACAATAATCAATGCATTGTAGCTGTTATGCCTGATGACTGTGCACTAGCTTAAACAACTCGATTAATCTGGTGGATTTATCACATGTCCAGTTCTCTCAAAAGCAGAATGCTGGGTGATTTCTCAGTACTGCTTTAGAGCCACTTGAACGTCATGCGTTACTGCATCATCATCCAGATAAATTTTGCCATCCCCTGATTCCAGTCCAGGGCTCATTTCTGGGTGCATATGACCTCGGAGATGGAAAAGACGATGATTTTGTTGTGGACTTAGCTGAAAGAAGAGATTGGTGATAGCAGGACGCTCGTTGTTTGAAAGAGTGCATCCTTTAAAAAGAAAGACATGAACAAATCATGGTACTTTTAAACCTCTGATTGCCGCTAATCAGATTATTTTTCCCCGTTCATGATCGTGACTGTAACGCAAACCTTCAAATGTGTGCTTATCTATTTTCCTAGTTTGATCATCCTGACTATGTTGGTATTAATTTTGTTGATCAAATATTCTGTCAGTGCTCGCATATCCAATAATGGCTCAAATTTGACGGTTCTTTTGCTCAGCAAAACCACCATGATTTTGCATCTCAATTACTTTGTTGATCAACTTCATCCACTTGAGACCACATGCTCGGTTCACAACTCAATCATAAAACTACCCACGCTGGTTGATTTTGCTCCAAGGCTAGAAAGTAAATCATGTTTACTCAACCATGGCCATTACATCAGACCGAGACATGGATATGTCAGGCATACAACAGATGTTGATCATGAAATGTCACATGGATGTTTACTGATGTTGGATGAATATGTCAAGCTTTCTGGATGATCTATAATCAATATTCTTTTAATGCTGCCTCACTTGGCATGAATTTTACCTACAACACCAGAAAAACACTTCGTTTCTCTAGCTCTGCAGAGGTTTACAAATAGAGATGAAGCTGAGTAGGAGACCCTTCGGCCTACTAATTACTGTGCTTGGCCTGCCATGATGCGAAGTTTGCTGAACATGTTGGTAGCTGCAGATTCCCGTGCTTCACGAGGATTGCTCATCAAATCACCATCAACCGTGCATTCAAAGTCCATCCCTTTAACTGCAACACTGGCCTGGAACCTTCCTGCAGAAGGCATTGTCAATACCTCATTGAGGTGCAGACAAACATAAGTCTTTCGGGGAGCAACTGAGCAAAAGAAGCTAAAAGTACTAACAGACTATTCTACAGTTTAAATAAAGGCCACCATGTTTAAATAAGATTTAACACACCTGTCCTATCAAAAGTATTAACAATGTCATCCATAGTTTAGATAAAGACCATCATGTGAATTGGGAATATAAAATGGTCACCCTCTGCTTAGCACCCAAGCAAGGTTTGTAGTACTAGTCTGTACCAGCATATACCGACCGTACCGTACCATCAGTACCGAACCGATATGCGGATATGAGGAGCACACTGAGACTGGTATGCCAAACTGGTCTCCGTACCAGAAGTACGGATACTGTAATAGAATGATACTAGTACAGGATCTGGTACCGAAATAGCGTACCTTGCAACTAAGGTTTTTAAGTTGCGACATCTCGAGTGTGCATTTCCAAAATTCCAAGTACGTGGAGTGGATAATTATAGAACGCATGGTTCTCTCTCTCTCTAAAAAAAAGAAGAAAGAAAGAAAGAAAAGGGCCACATAATTCTATTATTGCCACTGTAACAGTCTTGGAGGTGTTGATTTGATTTAAATCAATACTTGTTTGAATGCCCATCTTAGTTCAAAAAAATAATATTTTATTATGTGACTAATGACAATCAAATAATGCCATTGTTTTACCCATTTGTCTATTATTTCCTGTTGCAATAGTTAAATGCGACCACTATAGCAGCCGTTATTTTATCTCCCAAAAAAAGTCCTAGGCTAAACAAGGAAAATTATGGATGCTATTGCATTACAACAACACACAATGGATGTGGAGGGTGTCCATCACCTGGGCATATCAGTGTAGAGTAATCCAACAATACCTTCTATCCCATACCCACAAATAAGAGAATTGCAAGCAGCACTTGTTTTTCATTGTGCTCAGAAAATCATAGCAGATTTCAGGAGATATAATAATATGTATAACGAATTATAGTCATGCCTCTTCATCTAACAGACCTCTTGAGATAATTTAATATGGTAGGTCCCTTCATACTGACCATCAACTTTTTGATGCAATAATCTATAATAAAAAAAAAAGAAGTATTGATCCTACCATCTGAAATGGATGGAAGCACACTATATCTGGGTAATATCCAGCTGTTCTCACAGCATATGTCATCCAATTCCTGCAGAATAGATGAGATCCCATAAGCTTACAATCTTCTGTAACACTGGAAAGGATTTCAAGTAGCATTTAGTAAGTATTTTAAGCGTCTTCAGCCAGTATACTTCGAATGCAAAGAGGAGAAAAAAGGACTTAGCCCCTTTTGGCTTGGTATCGAGTGGTGCAGACCCCATGTCAGGTGCCCTTTACTGGCTGAGCACCTTACATGCTGGCCAGCATGCGCTGGTACGTATATCCATGGCATTTAGTTATTCACAGTTATTTAGCTATCTTGACTGCATAAAAAAAACTTGTATTTGGTTCTCTTGGGAAATAGACATAAAAATGAGAATTGACCTAAGATCTTTGCATGCAATGTAAAATTTCTAAGTCTGCTCTCTGTTAACAAAGACAGCTCGGCATTGAGTATTGACAAACACTTGCTACATGTCAAGAAAAATGGGAAGTATATGAACAAAAGAATCCCTGTTTGCTGCATATTAAACAGTTCTCTAGATTCTCAAAGTCGCTTCCTTAGCATATATTTAGCTGGAAAAGAGAAATTTAGAATAGCTAGCTTGCATTCAAAATAGAAGGCACAGAGAAGGTAGATAAAGATATGCCATCCAAGCATCATATGACTTGCCTGGCATGAGCTCCGTAACTTGAGAACTGCCTCCACCAATCTCTTCCTTTTGATTTTTTGAGTTTGTCCCCCTTTAGAACACAAAGATGTAGCCACATGCATTTGACTTGAGCATAAAGCATTACATGCTGCTAGTAGTGATTCAACTTTTGGCTTCGAGTTCTCTTCTCCTTCTGTAAGATCAATACACTGTGTTATGCTCTATCTAACTGCTGCTTTTTACTAGTTTAATTTTTCCACTTAATGCTTTTAACACTATGATAAATGAAGATTATTCTAATACAGTAAAATAAATCCCTGATTTGATATGAAACAAATCAAGACAATTAGAGTTTACTAAGGACTTGATTAATAACACAATATGGAAACTGTTATCTGATGAAAGGAAGGCCACATCATTGAGCCTTTAGTTGGTTGGCAGTTTTTGTATTTTGACATAAAAGCAAGCAAGCATTTCAACGTGTTCGTCGCATGCATCTTTCCAGATAAAAATGGTGAAACTAAATAGATGATCGGCACAGAAAAAATTTTACCACTTAAAATTGTTTGGATGTTCATTTCACATCGAGCAATTTCATCTTCAAGGAGGCGCTGTTGCTGACACTACAAAATAGCAAAACAATTATTGCAACTGACCATCAAATGCATTTTGTCAATCAAGTTCCAACAGAATGGAGGCAAGAATTCTTTTTTGATATCAAAGAGAAGGCGCATACCAAATCATCCCGTCTTTTCTGAAGAACTAGTAAGGAAGCCTGTAGCAGATCATCTTTCTTTGATGCGACAAGTTGAAATGCATCTTGGTTTTCCATATTAACTTGCAAAGGAACAAGTGGAAGATCAAAGGTAGCTTTTCCACATTGAACAGAATCGCCTGTATCTGTTTTGCCCAGGAGTTCTCTGTATATGCCTTTTGTTGTGCATGGCTCAGCTGAATCTGCCATACTTGCCTGTCAAAGTTTAAAAAAAAATGCTTGATGTAGGAGGCCGGTAAAAAAAAGCATCCGATATGCATTACAGTTCTAGAAGGTATGACAAAGATTTGTCAACTCATGAATAATATCCATGGGCTGTTGAAAGCAATACTCCAGCCTGCAAGTATGTGATTTAGCACTCAAAATAATATGTTTGCCTAGTATGATAAACTTTAACCCATTAGTTTGGATCATGGGTTCTAACAACTGTGTTTTCTGAAAAACTGACAAATCACACAAGTCCTACCCATACAAAATTGATCCAGGACAACGTGAGCACATGGTAAACTGGAATCTAGATGTACATATGGGTTGACATAATAGTGCAGTACATAAAATAGATGACTATGAAAAATGTGCAGATTTTCCAAATGAAGAGATGTTAACAGGATAGATTGTATGGCATACCTTCTCATTACAGCCATGCAGAGTGACATCGGTATCCTGAATATTATTCTTTTTCCTCTTAACGGTGGGACTATATAAAATATCATTTTCCCTCCACATATCCTCCTCATTAACCGATGGTTGCTGATACTGATTCAAGGATGAATTAATGGCCTCGTTATGAGGTCTACACACAAGTGTGAATGACCCACTCATATTTGGTCCATCAGTTGCTACACTGTTTGTAACTGCTGTTCTTATCCTGCTCTTGTGACTCAACACATCCACAGTTTGTTCATTCTGAAAAGATTCACTCACCACCTCATCTTCCATTGTGGATGATTTGTCTGGTTCCACGGACAAAATGTGATCATTGACTTTTGGTCTACAAGCAGCTCTTATTGACCCACTCTTAGAAGACATGCTATTTGTGTTCTTTGTTATAGTTTCATTTTTAGTGTTGCTCATCTTGTCCACTGTTTGCTCATCCCAATCAGATTTATTGTCGGTTTTAGGATCTTCCACAATGGATGCTCTGTCTGACAACAATGGGCATTTCTTGTTTGCATCTGCCTGCAGCGCTGGCAAATGCAGCGAACCATCATGAAGTGCTTCCCTGAGAAATGCAATTGATCATTTGGGAGAAAAGTGGATGCAGCATGGGAATTCCATGCTTCTTAATGGCCTAGATTCCAAATGGTAGCAATGAAATTATAACTAATTAGTCGCTACCTTTTCAGCCAATCAGATAAAATGTCAGCGTATGGCAAGAGATTATAGTGCTCAACAACAGGTGTTACTTCAGGAGTGAAAGCCTTCCTGACTAGAGGGCCTCTCAAACTGAAATAAAAAAATATAGAAAAAGAAGCTTACTAGCAGTCAAACTCAGATGCTTGTGCATGCATGACAGTTACTCTAATATCGTGCATGAATAGCAAGTCTACTAATCTTCATGTGCACATGCAAATTGCCTATGTCAAGATACCCAATTTTAAGTAACAAATGCTAAACAGGAAAGTCCACCAGATGATGAAACTACAGAGCCAAAATAGACTTTACTCACAAGGATAACAAACCTGCTAATGACATCCTTGATATTAACTTCACTGAGTTCCTCACTAACTGTTTCTGTATACTTCATTATATATAACCTAGTAGTTGTCCTCTCTTGACTTAATGAATACGCCAAATGATGTTCCAGAATACAACAATTCGCATGATTAATACCTGTTCCATAAGGTATCAACCTTTTTTTCAGTTTACAGAATAGAAACAAGAATATAACAAAATTGAAGTTATTTGCTATATAAAAGGCTGAATCTCTAGTGCACCAAATCCATAATTAGTAAAGTTAAATTATCTGGTCCTGCATATAGATTACATATCAAAAAGAATCATGGGGAACAATTTTAAGTGTATCATGATTCCCACTATCAGGACAGTTTGCCGTTGACTTGAAAAGACACAACCATAGAAACTTAAACCATGTAAAATTGTATATTCTTTCACAAGATTTAACATGTTCTAGCAAAGCTATTAAGCATAGAGTATAAATTCCATATAATGCAATTCTCAAATTTTGATAGGATGTTAAAAAAACAACACTAATATAACAAGACTATAAAAGATATCTTAAGCATGACCAACAAAGGATGAAAAATGGTTGTGTAATCTGGTAAGTAATGTAGCACATATCAATAAGGTGTTTCCAACAAGAGAGTTCTTGTAGTGTTATTAACTTAACAAAGTTATGTCAGTAATATAAGAAAAAAGAACGAAATGAGAATCAATCAATAGAAGGATGTTTCACAAGTCGATGAAAACAGATGCGGTTTGTTGACTTTATCACTTAATGTGAACTATTACAGTTAGGTCAGTTTTTTCTGTTATTATGTTCTCATACATTCCTCCACTCCAAGGCTAAAACAATCCCATTACAGCATATAACATGACTTACATGTGTCCAGGGATATTGCTTATGGAAAAATGCATTTTATTATTTAATCAAGCTAACACAAAATATAAAGAAATCAACCAACATTATTATTCACATTACCATAAGATATCTGGCTACAATTATTCAACAAAAGCAACATTTATTACACTTGATGCACATTTACGGAATAGAAAAAACCCATAACCACTTTAATGCTAGAGGCAAGGTTTGCCAACCGTGCCAAACTGGCTGGTTTGGGGCGTATCAAACCGAAACGATCTGGGACTGTCGCGGTTCTGGTTATTAAATTGGTTTAGTTAAATAAACCTCTCTCATGCTATTAAACCACCATGGACCCTGCTCACGACTTGATTCCACACCCCCCCCCCCGCACTCACGAACAACCCCCCTCTAGCTTCTTGTGATGCCCCCCCCCCCGCCTTTGTTGCTCGCATTATGGTAAGTCCCTCCCACCGTCTCCCTCTCCCTTCCTCCCTCTCTCAAGGTTGGATTAGGGTTAGGGTTTCCCTTGCCCTCCCCCTTTCTCCCAATCTATCACCATAAAGCTTCATTTAATGGATTAGGATTTTCCTCACCCTCCCCTTTCCTCCTTTCCTCTCCCTCCCCCTCTCTCTTCCTCTCCCCTTTTCTCCCTCTCCCTCCCCCTCTCTTCCTCTCCCCTTTTCTCCCTCTCCCACTTCCTCTTCGGCTCTCCCTATGTCGATATGCCTTGGAACAGCATGGTATGGAACCAATACTATGCCGAATCGGTTGCCGGCCGATACCTCCTCAGGTATCGGCTCGATGAACTTTAGTTGGAGCCTAGAGGGCATCATATTCTAACTGTGTGGCCAATGTCAATCCTAAATAAGAAAATTGTTTTTAAGGAGACTAAAAAGAGATAGAAAAACCTAAGAGTAAGAAAAATTGACATCAGTTGTATCTAAAAATAAACCTCTTCAAATTATAGTCATTGAAAGAATAATGGAAACAACTCCAATGAAACAAAATCAAGCACCAATCTATCACCATAAAGCTTCATTTGAATGGGTTAGGATTTTCCTCACCCTCCCCTTTCCTCCTTTCCTCTCCTCTCCCTCCCACTCCCTCTCTTCCTCTCTCCTTTTCTCCCTCTCCCACTCCCTCTTCGGCTCTCCCTATGTCGATATGCCTCGGAACTGCATGGTATGCAACTAATACCATGCTGAATTGGTTGCCAGCCGATACCTCCTCTAGTACCGACTCGACGAACTTTAGTTGGAGCCTAGAGGGCATCATATTCTAACTGTGTGGCCAATGTCAATCCTAAATAAAAAATTGTTATTAAGGAGACTAAAAAAGGATAGAAAAAACTAAGAGTAAGAAAAATTGACATCAATTGTATCTGAAAATAAACCCCTTCAAATTATAGAGTCATTGAAAGAACAACAGAAACAACTCCAATGAAACAAAATCAAGCACCAATCTATCACCATAAAGCTTCATTTGAACGGGTTAGAATTTTCCTCACCCTCCCATTTCCTCCTTTCCTCTCCCTCTCCCTCCCCCTCTCTCTCTTCCTCTCTCCTTTTCTCCCTCTCCCACTCCCCCTTCGTCTCTCCCTATGTCTATATGCCCTGGAACTACATGGTATGGAACCAATACCATGCCGAATCGGTTGCCGGCCAATACCTCCTCTGATACCGGCTCGACGAACTTTAGTTGGAGCCTGGAGGGCATCATATTCTAACTGTGTGGCCAATGTCAATCCTAAATAGAAAATTGTTATTAAGGAGACTAAAAAGGGATAGAAAAAAAACTTAAGAGTAAGAAAAATTGACATCAATTGTATCTAAAAATAAACCCCTTCAAATTATAGAGTCATTGAAAGAACAACGGAAACAACTCCAATGAAACAAAATCAAGCACCAATCTATCACCATAAAGCTTCATTTGAACCATGATCCACAAGAGCTCTCTGGCCTTTTTCTTTTCTTGTTTCTTTAGATAATAGGAAATAAATATTATAGAAAATATGCAACCCACTCTTTTCATTATTTGTATTCTAGTGGTCATCCACTATCATTTAATGAGTCATGAACTTCTCAAGCTAAATAATAAGAGGATGAAATAAGAGGAAGTGAAATTTTATCCAAGTTTAGTTGCTGGATAGAATTTTTAACTCTTAGGCACAACTAAACACAATAAACACAAGGGATAAGGGTGGTGACATTTTAGCCAAAAAAAAAAAGGTGGTGACAGGTGAAGCTAAGGTCACCTGCTTTTTGCTCCAGGATAGAAAATGCAAGTTGCTGAAGCACATAATCATTTTCAGAAGATCCATCTGAACACCCACTTGCAATCCTTTTGTTTTTTGATTCATTCTTGTTCATTTGGGTGCCACCTCCCTGATTATCAAAAGGTTCTACAAGTTCTTGCTCCAGCAATGACCAGACCCCTTGAGTTAAGGATCCAAACTGAAGCAAACATCTTTCTTTCGTATGATTGATTAAAAAAACAGCAACTTTGGAAATTGGCCAACCCTCCATGTTTGGAGCATTATTTGATGCATCTAATGCCTCAGAAATATTACAGGCATCCATGATCTTTTTCTCTGTGATTGACATCTGTTTGTGGAGATCTCCTGATCCATCATCATATTTATGCATGTATTTCAAGTATGTCAACAAAGTTGGTATAGCTATAGAAGCAGCTTTGCAGAAAGATTCAAAAGCAAGAAACTCTAGTTGCGGGAACAGCTTCCGGTGGTAATAATTATAAAGCAGCACAACTGCATGAATCTGAAGTAGCAGAACACAGAATAACAAATTAAACAACCATTATAAAATTCCAAGGATATGAAGAAATAAGAAAACACATTTTGAAGCCATTCTGAGGAACCCAGAACCAAAACCAAAAAGGTGCAGCTCCTAATATTAACATGAACTTCAGATGCCCAAGACAGTTGTGTCCATATAAGTGTAGCGCATCAAAATTTACTATTTCCTGTACAAAGCTCTAGGATCATTTAGGTCCAAAATGAGTTTAGACAATTAGCCAAAAGTGTGACATTAATCATAGTGTTATTTGTTTTCAGTAATATATTGGTCATAATTAATCTCACAAATCACTGGGAACACACAAAATTCTGAGAAATGGTAATATAAATTAAGCAAAATCTGATGAAAAATACTGACCCACATATGTTATTAGGCTTGAACTATGCAAACACTTCACATACTCAAGCTTGCTGACCTGCCTGCAAGCATGCAGCAGCACATACATCTCCATTCTTTATTAAATAGAAAGTTTTTATCCCTCAATATAATTCATTTCCAGTACTGTCACCTGGACATGGAGAATGGGTGTTGAGTGTCCAGTAGTGTCACCTGGACATAGGGAGATGGGTGTTGAGTGACCAAAACTCCAAATACATACATACATACATGATACATGCATACATACGTACATATGCAGTATGTATATATATATATATATATGAATATAAGTATGTATATGCATGTATGTGGTATTAATATATATAGTATTAACCAGGGTCTGCCATACCGGCTAGTACAGGCCGGTACGTATCGGTACCGCCTTGAACCGGTACCGGATCAGTGTGGAATCCAGTATCGGGTTGATTTTTTTGAAGAACCGACCGGTACAGACCGGTCGGTACCGGCCATATACCGGTGAAAAAACCGCCGGAATCTAAAATCCGGCCATTTAACCAAGACCGGTACGAGACTGGTACGTACCAGTCCGGGCCGCCACCGGTATGCCGACCGGTACCGGTACAACGGACCTTGGTATTAATGGTTACATACTAATTAGAATCTAAGCATTGAACATAAAGTGAAGGCTAGAGCTCCAATGAATTGAATCTTAAATCTATAAATCATGTATAAATTTATAGTTAGTTGGGGGAGAAACTTGATATTTGGGTAAAATCGGAGAAACTAGCCAAAGCAATGACAGTGCACCTCCTGTTAAGTTTTTGGCTGACAGTGTTACATAGCAGTTGTTTTAAGTACAAAATGACTATATTACCGTTTTGCATATGTGAAAATACGGCTCTCTGCAATACAAATTAAAGGTTAAATTTTTTAACGAATATTAATGCAAAAGAATACTTTTGTTATTTTACACTTAAAACAAACACTGATTAATGCTATCAATAACAAATGAGGGGATATATGTGAGTAGCAATTTTTAAAGGGTAAATGTGCAGGCAATAAGCCATATTTGCAGAAGTATATGTTTAGGATTTATCCCTTTTATATATTATTGAACTACATATTTTGCTGATCCTTTTTATTGTAATCACCATTTGCCACACGAACAAGCTTTGGAACAGGCCAAAACATGGTTAAAGTTTAATGAACATAGAAGCCTTTTACAAACCCCTGATTAGAGACATTAGGTCGAGGACCTCTTCATACGAATCTTTCTATTTCCTCTTAATGCTTCGAGCCACTGTCTCTTGAAGCCTAGGATGATACTTCAGGAATAGTCTTACCATTTTACTAGTTACAGATTTAAAAATGTTGTTCCATTGACTGTGAAAACTGTAGAACCAATAGGAATTAAAACATAAAGGACCCAAAGAATAATTTAACTATTCAGCTGTTTATCATGGCTTTGTATTGATCAAATCAAGAACTGGAAATGCAATCTTATCTTAGAATCTTATCAACTATTTTTTTCTTTGAGGTGGCAATGTTAAAAATGCCAAACAGAAGGCTAAGTTGAACTTAGTAGCCAACTTCCACTTTTCCCCCTGAATGAATGTTTTGAAAACTTTCAGCTAGAAGGATACCTCACCATTTGGTTCCATATTCTAGTATTAGAATTCAAATTGAAACCAGATTCCTTTTATATAACTAAGGTATAGAAACAGAACTAAAACGAAGGAAAAAAGAAGGCAAACTAAAATAAGTAGAAGAAGCATAATTGAAACAAAAATCCAGGATTCTAGATCCAATGCTAATAAGAGAAAACCAATTATGTAAGATCTACAATATTACAAAAACTAAGAGAAAGAAACTTTAATATTTTTGAGAAAGATGACAATGAAACACCATTCAGGCTTTTTTCCAACTAGATGATAGAACAAAACAAAGATGGCACAACACGGTACATGATAGGAGTAAAGTCTAAGACATATTATAGAACTTCTAAAATGAGAAGCATGAAACCCTCAATCATGGCTGCTTTTTTTGTTGTGTGTAGTGTGTGACTGTGTGGGTAGGGGAGGGGAAAAACAGAGAGAGAGAGAGAGAGCTTGATGCTTCGAGTTGAAGGGGCATGAACAGCATAAATAGGCATCAGTAGTATCGGGGTTGAGTTTTTTTTTTAAAAAAAATGCTAGTCTTTCTATTCCCTATGTTTAGCTGCACAAAATGATACCCAACCCCTCCTATAGGTATTGTTTTAACTCTTTTATAAGAATCTGATATTACTTAAAATGCTTATAGTTCATTACTTAGAAACTACCAGATAGTGGGAACTAGCCCATCCGCGTGGGAAACAATTCCCATTCAAAGCACACAAACCCACCAAAAATGATCCAAGTGTTGACAATGTGGCATAAAAAAGAGATGTGTGCAAATCATAGAATTAAGTAGGAGCAAAATTGTTGGTGTGCTGCCTCGACCTGGTTCTAAATCGAGCCCCTCCCTTCGTCTTTGTCTAGTGTTAAAATATTGTTGGAAAGGCCTGAGAAGGCTTTTCCAACAATATTTGTAAGAGGCGGTCACCATTCCACCTTTTCCCCTTTCCACCGGGTCAAAAATCACACCGATTCAGCACTTCAAAAAAAAGATCCAAGCCTAAATAAGGTGTGCGTCCTCTCTCCTATCTTATTTTCTCATTTTTTGAGAAATTGAAAAAATAGCTCAAAAATTGCAAAATAAAGGACGATCATGCCAAAATTCTTGATTTGGGATTGATTTTATTATATATTATAGATCTATGGACGATATACACGATGACTTACAATTTTTTTAATTTTTCGATGATATATAATTTTTAAAAATTAAAAATATATTTTTGGATTAAAAAATAAAAAAATTTAAAAAAGTAAAATTAAAAAAATGTAAATCAGAAGCATATTTAGAGGCATGCAAGCCACTCTCTAGCAAAATTTGGTATCAATTCATTCAAGTTTTGATGCGATCATGCGCACAGCGATCTAGATCTAAATTTGAAAAAAATTAAAAAATAAATAGCCTTTGATGCATGCCCAAAGGTCTAGAAAAATCTATGTAGCATATATTGTTGGGATCTACATGAATTTGAGCTGAAATTAATTTTTTGAAATAATAATATTTAAAAATTATTTGTAAATTTGAAAAATAATTAAAATATATAAATAATACCAAAAGGTACAAAAAATTAGTAGTACATATTACATAATTCGGAAGTAATTTCTGAAGTAGAAAACATATTTTTCTGAATTTAGGATATTTAAACATATTTTTAAATTTAAAAATTATTAATAATGTAAAGCAAATAAAAAATATGAAAAATTAGTATTATGTACAAGATAAATCAAATATATTTTCTGATGTAAAAAAATATCTTCATCGTACAATAATTTTGCTATTTTTAAAGAATTAATAAACCAATATAGTTGATAAACCTGCAAGAATGGAGCCATAAAAAAAAAGAGCCAAAGCGTGATATTGGTTGGGATTATGGGCAAATGCTCTCGGGTCGACACCATTGGAAGTGCAATTGGTGCAACACAAAGTTAAAGGAAGGATAACCAGGTTGAAGCAACACTTAGCTGGTGGTTATTCCGACGTATCTATGTGCCGGAAATGCCAACAGAAAGCTTGGCAGCTAATGAAGAAGCACTTCACTGATTTCAAAATAGCAAAAAGAGGATTTCCAAGAAGAAGATGGAGGTGGACTGCTGAGCAGCAGAGCCACCTTTCTATCACTCTAGGAAGTTAAAGAAGGCGTCCGCTCTAGATGATGAGAAGGCATAAATCCAAGCTGCCATCCAAACGAGCCTGGATGATCAGTGATAACAGGATGAGGTGACCATTGTCAGGGGCGGCCCAATACATTTGGGGGCCTAAGGCGAATCCAATAAATGAGGCCTCTTTTTTTTTAATAATAAAATTT
>JAOXJJ010001007.1:8671659-8706005 GCA_025769935.1 Phoenix roebelenii
CTCTCTCTCTCTCAATCTCTTTGCTCCCTTCGCCTCCCGGAGGCCTTCCATTGGCCCGAGGCCTTAGGCGACCGCCTAAGACTCGGGCCGGCTTTGGCCATTGTATAAAGTGCTTCGGGCCATGGACAACGAGAGATGCCCCTAGAAGGGCTTTCTGTATCATATGATGGAGAGGGCAAAGATTTAGATCATGAAGGCAGATCCGACATATGCTCACGAGTACATCGACCTTATTGAGAGGTGGTGGGACTACCAGATGGGTAGAGACTTGCATATAGCAGGTAAGCAAGAATATTAAAAAATACACTGCTCTTGTACTTATACAATTTTACTAAAACAATAATGAACTCTACTGCAGCATACTGCCTTAACCTTCGATTTCAGTATACTGCAACTGAAATCGATATGGATGACAAACTTTTGGCCCGCTTTCCATAATGTGTTTACAAGATGGAGCCTGATCCAGAAATCGCAGCCCTATGTCTAGAAGAGGTAAGTTAACTTAAGTGACATATGTAAGTTAACTGGTATCTTCAATTATTAACATAGTACAATACGCTTGTTTTTCATAGACTAAAATATTTAGAGAGGGCACTGAAACTTTGGAGTCTCGGCAGTTGTAGTAAATAAGAAAAGTACGGATCCAGATATGTTACACATCAGGAGGACATTTACCTGGCGTTAAATAGTTACTAATATGGTACTATCTTATATATAATTTTTTCAATGTTTTTGCGACTGAATGGTGGATTTATTTTGGATTGTCTGCGAAAAATCTTAAGCGGCTAGCTAACCGGATCCTCTCTTAGATGGTCTTCTTGAGTGCCTGTAAGCGTAACTGGTCCACCTTCACCCTCATTCACGGCAAGAAGAATTGTTGGACACAGAAGCACTTCAACGACCTTGTATATGTTCACTATAATCAAAGATTGAGGTTGAAGTACATTTAGGAGGAAATGGAGCTAAAGTACATAAATCTAATCTATAGTGCTCTTGTTGATGATGAGAATGATCCTATAATCGGATGGCTTGTAGGCCAGCAGTAGGAGCCGGAGCTTGATGAGCGAGGATCGCCTCCACGACCAGCCAACTTCATAGCCAGCGAGGCTAGAGTCGATGCAGGGCAATGGGCAGAGAGCAATATTCCACACATCCTTTTAGTTGATAAGCCACAACCATTTGGTAACCGGTCACAACATAACTCTTTATCCAAGACATCCTCTTAGAAATATGATCGAGAGATATTTAGATGAGGCCACTACACTACTCGGTCGACTCAGTCAGGAGGACGACATATATCCTCCCAACATAGCCAGTTAGAGAGGGGCACGAAGGGTAAGCAGGCAATAAGTGGCACAAAGAATAAGAAGAAAATTGCCCAGCACACCAAAAAAGAAAAACAAAATGCATTTGCAGCTCCAATAGAGAGTGTCAAGGAGGAGTCGGTTCCCTCAGATTCAGAGATCAGGAGTAGCAGTTCTGGTGGTTATGGATCTATTAGCTAGAGGAGTGAAGGACATGAGACCACTGCTTACGAGACACGATTGCAAGGTAGTCTTTGATTCATCGGTGAGTTCTGATTTATGCATGCTACATAGGATAGGGACCATAGTGCATGATCTGGTGGAGCTCGCTAGAATTCGATTGCTTATAGGAAACAGACTCCTCGAGGTCATTTAAAAGGATACGATGCAGCTGTAGATGACCTCACACATGGAGTAAGATCTATAGACATATCAAATTCTGAGTTGTATACTGAATCATATTATCCGCATCCACAGACAACCTATGACCCATACGGATATGAAAATAGATATGACATGTCTGAAGCATTTCTCGGTGATTACTATCCTATGCAGCCCGAAGCATCTTACGGATCGGATTTTGCTGTCGACTTATTCAGATGGGCCTCTTTACAGTCATTTTATCAGCCAGTTTATCAGCCAGAGCTTCAGCTAGAGATCCGAGATTGCTTATAATTCGGAGCGCGTTCTTCATAGGATGAACATATAAGACTACAATGCTGCTTGGTTAGAGGAGTGGGCTGATGTGCCTCCTGATGATGCTAATGATCCGGATATCTACGAGAGACATTGCCACTCGATCCGATTTTAGAAATCGATATGTATGTTGTACTTTAAATGTATGTTATTGATTGTATTATTTTATAATTTTTACCTTACTACTTGATTTGAGAATATTTTATGTTGATCCTTGTAGCATGCAACATCTCACAAATCATTTTATAATTTATATCATGTTAAAACAATCAAATGCATCATTTAGGTTAAACCAGAATTATAAAAATATCAAAAAAAAACAAAAAATATCAAAAAACATCAAAAAAATCAAGAAAACATCAAATTAGACTTAAAATTATTGAAAAAATTCAAAAAGAGTAATATCTCATTCCCTCAACTTGAAATACTCCAAAAAATGGGTGTGTTAATTAATGGCATGCCCTACCGTACCATATATCGGTATGTTACCAAACCGGTACCGTACCGAACCGTCTGCCGATCGGTACAGATCCTAGTACCAGCTCGGCAGACCTTAGTTTTGATGGTCTTTAACCTATGCATCAACTGAGCAAAAGTGAATAGTTAAAATGATAATGAGATCATATTTTACTAATCATCCAAACATTAAAACCTATTAATTCTCAACATGTTTTAATATGTGTAGATCATGATCAAAAAGGTGAATTCTCAATATGAATGTTTTATCATATATTTTAGAAATGGAAACCGTCAATATTTGTGTCCACATGATACACAGATTATAGACCACCAAAACATGTGATTTCTTATTAATGATGGTATTCTAGCTTTCTTCTTCCTCTATGTATTTATCTACAAATATACATTCATATATGCATGCACACATAGTACATACATACAAACACACACATATACATACATACATATATATGTGTATGTGTTTGTTTATATAGACTATTGTCTTCTTAAGAGAAGAGGGTATTTATTGATCATGATTTATACCACCAAAAATGCCTAAAAATCAAAAACCATGCGTTTTGATGGTCTCTAACCTATAGATCAAGTGAGCAAAAATGAATAGTTAAAATGATAATGAGATCATATTTTACTAATGATCTAAACTTCAAAATCTATTTCAACATGTTGTAGTATGTGTAGATCATGATCAAAAAGGTGAATTCTCAATATGAATGCTTTATCATATATTTTAGCATACTAGCATACTAGAACCGCTCATCTTTGTGTCCCAATAATACACAGATTAGAGACCACCAAAATATGTGATTTTAATTTCTTGGTGCTTTCAGTGGTATAGATTATGTGAATGGTGTGGATATTCGATTTAGATGCTCCATTATTGATTTTTGATATCAAAAGTAGATACCCTCTCCTCTTGAGAGGAGAGCATAGTTTATCTCATGTGCGTGTATATGTATATATGTGTGTGTGCGCGTGTGTATAAATATATGTATATATGTGTGTGTGTATATGTGTATATATATATACGTATATATATGTGTGTGTATGTATGTATATGCTTATTTTATCATGTATTTTTTAGCACATTAACAAAATACAAACCATCTATTTCTATGTCCACATGATACGTGGATTCGAGACCACCAAAAGATATGATTTTTGATTTCTACATATTTTAAATGGTATAAATCATGATCAAGAGTGTGGATCTTTAATTTGGATGCCCTATTATCAATTTTAGAATTGAGAGTACATACATATGAGATGGGCATGCACGCATGTCTATGCATGTCATATGTAATTATGTATCTATATGTATGTCTATCTTTATGCAACAAAGTTGCTATCACTATCCAGGTGGAAGAGGGGTGATTAGTGCACTTTTAATAGCCAAAAGAAGACTAGTGGGAAATATTGGGCATAACAATAGTCATGCCCCAAGATTCTCTCCAAGATAGTAAATGCTCCAAGATATGCATATGCATCTTTAGTCGTACATGTTGCAGTTGCTTATAACCAAAGTTTTAATTCATTCAAACCAAACTGTTTTGGCCAAGAGAAACCCAAACTAATCCACGATTCTGGGTTTCAATCAATTTCATCAATTTCAATTAGTTTCAAATGCAATTGATCAGTTTCAAACTATTGTTAAGTGGTTTTAGCTAGTTTTGGCCGAAACTAACCAAAACTAGATATATAGTGCCCTTTGAAGTTTTATTTTGGTATTTGCTATCATATTGAGGTCATTTCTTAATTTGTCTAAGTATAAAAGCTATTTGGTGTCGGTCTTCAACGATTTTTCTTTCTCTTTTTTGAGTTAAAAGAGGTAATTGATAATAAACATAACCTTTGAGCTAGAACTCAAAACTCCAGTAGTTTACAAAGACTACTATGAACAACTAAATACAAAGCATCTCACAATAATAATACCCTTTTTTATATAAAATAAGTATAGCCTTCTACAACTACATGCATTTGATCAAATTACAATTTAATCCAAAAAATATGAAAAAGAAATGTCCAAACTCATTAGATTTGATTTGAATGCACTAGGCCCAAAAAAGCTTCAAAATTGCTAAATAGAAAAAAAATGAATAATTGAAGTTCAAAAGGCAAATAATCTATATTTGTTTGCAGTAAGAAATATTGATATACTTGAACCTATATAAAATGTAAGATTCAGCCTAAAATTGTCAAAATGACACAAATAAAAAAATTAAATAACACAAAATACACTGAAAAGTTGTGTATTAACTTTTCTTAGATTCTTTTATTTTTTTCAACTTTTTCAAACTTTTTTTATTTTTTTTTTCTTTTGTTGATCAAAACCCCAATGCTTAGGGCAAAATTTCCAAACAACCAAAATTACTGAAATTGAAACTCCAAAAAAACAGCTTGAACTGAATGGAAACTAACTTTTCAAACTTTGCATATAACATAAAGACACATATCAAGATTGCATGTTACCCACCATAATAACAAAGCTTAGATGGAAATAACACAGCTCAGACCATAGAGACATAGATGTATGATTGGATTACATTGATGAATATTACAAAACAATAAATGTATTTATCTGTCAAATAAGAAAACAAAAACAATAGTTTTTGTCTGTTTCAGCCAAAACTGCAGAAACCAATTGAAACTGGCTGAAATTTAACAAAACCAGAAATTTTGTTTAGTTTCAGATTGGTATCACTGAAAACCAATCTGTTTTAGGCTTTAGCTGAAACGGATGGTTTTCAGCCAAAACTTTAAACCTTAGCCTACATTTTGTATGTATTCATGTATCTATGAGTATATTTATATGGAAGTGGGTGAGCATGTGTATATGATGTGTGTATATGAGTACATATGCATGCTTAGATACATGCGCATGCAGTAACAGCCTTACCAATTAATTCCAAACCAACTAGTGGCAAACAATCTACGTTCAGAGTAAAAGTATTCAGGTCATACTGTTGTCAGGCTATAATCAACCTACACTAAACCAAAAAAAGAATGTAACAGTTCTCATTTAACATTATTCAACTGACTAGAATGTTTTGGTCCAGATAATTAGTCAAAACACCAGAGAAGAGGACAATATGTGAGGTTGCTGGCCGTTGAAAGTGAGGTTACTAGTGGTTGAAAGCTTTTACTCCGAGAAGATTGTTGGACAAATGCATGCTAAGGTGAACACTATCAATGCAATCTCAGATTGGCGTTGCACATTCCCAATCAAAGGCGGTTGATATAAGAACTTTTCATTATCTTGTGCCTCATATGTCATTTTAAGATTTTTTTCCATATTATGTTTCAGGAAGGCAATAGAAAGTTCATAACTGCATTTTGATCCAATAATTGAATATAAATCAATCATCTCCTTTATTAATTTCTGCTACTCCAATTGCAGGAACCACAACTTATCCCATACAGGAAACAAAAAGACCAATTCAAAATATGTAAATATGCATAAAAGCTAGATGTATCTATCCAACCCCAGAACCCCTTTCTCAACCCCTGCCACAAAAATTAGAAAGATGCTACATTAATTGGCAATATGCTACACTAATTGGCGATAGCGTCCTCAACTCTTTTACCATTTATCTAAAACCTTCTCAAACTGCTTTCCCCTGCCAAATACACCAACAAGCTACAAAAACTTGGGAAGCCAACTTCTCTAATGCTCTCCCATTACCACAACGGACTCTCTTTTTAGTTTCATCATGTCCAGAATCGAAATTTGGAAATAATTAAGAAAGAAAAGACAGATTAAAAGCTTTATTTCGTAATCAAAACCGTATAGCGTCCTCCCTCCCACTGTAAATGACCTGATTTCCCACCAAGCCTCAAACGCTCAGAATCCAAAATTTTAACCAAAAAAAATCCAGAGAGATCATACCTGCCTTGCCACAGCCTCCTGCTGATCGTCGGTAGGGGCCTCCTGCAAAGAGATCCTCAAGGGGAGGAGAGGAGCAACGAGGTAGCTCATTAGGGCATCGATGGTGTCCTCCGTCGGGACTACCGAAGCCGCCATCGCTCCGGGAGCCCCTCCTCCTCCTGCTCCCGCCATCAAAGAGAGGAGAGCAGGGAAGAGAGGAGAAGAAGAGGGATTAGGGTTTCAGGGATCTAAAGCTAGGGTTTTTATCGGGTCGAGACGAGGGATTTCGGGAGATCGGCTCGGTAGTGTGGAATGGATTACTTTAGATAGGAAAAAGGCGCGAAGATGGGGTGAGAGTACGGTTACGGAAGCTATTTAGTTATTTATACAGGCCGGATCAGCTGTTCAGCTTCCAATAGCAAAGTCTTCACTGTCCAATCTCTTAATTAAAGAACTCATTAACATCAATTTATTATGGGTGCCAGCTGGTTCAGCGGAAAAGATGATTGGAGTTATTATCAATGGCCAGTGCTCATCTTATTAAGCATAATTACAGTATTTTCTAAATTATTGAAAAAAATTTGAGTTATTCTCAATTTTTTTTGTTGATTGAATGATTCTCCAATTATTCTCCAAAAATAAAATGACCTAAAACTTTTTAATTATTCTCAAATTGTATACAAATTTTATGACTCAGTCAAAAATTATTAATAACAAAATTAAAAAAAATTTGTTTGCCATAAATTAATGATACCATATATCATTGCTGGGCTGATTTTCTTCTATAATCTGTTACTTTTGCCTACACTTACCTTTAAGTGAATAATCTTTAAATGTTTTTAGAAAGATCTATATTTTAATTTTAGTATTTTTCTGATTCTTTGTTATCCGAACTTATTTCGAATTTCTGATGAATTTTTCAGATTTTTTTTCTGAATTCCGTATCATTTTGTCAAATCCGAATTGTTCCTGAATCCCAAACTTGTGAGTTTGCTTATGAGGATTTGAGGTGATGGGTTTACAGCTGTGCAAGGATGAGCTAAAGGATAGATTGAGAGGAGCATAAATATTTTGCGTGAATAATGAAACCCTTTCAATCAGGGTGAGAATGGGAGAAGCCTTAATTGTTTCATGCTTATGTTTTGTAATTTAGGAAAAAACGAATATATTTAGAGACACAACCTAATAGATAGGGTTGACAATAGATTGCTTTGGCGTACCTAGATATAAACCTGATGGGAGAAATACTAGACACCTCAACCTCGGGCCTGACTAACCTTCCTATCCTCGGATGTAAATCGAGGCAAATGACTTCGGCTCCGACCGAGGAGTCACCAACAACGAAGAACAATCGACATGCGTCGATAAGGATTGACAGCCCTAATAACTGATAGTCGTAGCAATCTGCAGTCACAGTTGCATCATATTTGACGTCCACTAGTGCACTCTGCCACCTACGTAGACTGGCACCCACTCTATGGTTGTACCACTGCCCACTGCTTGGCCATCATTGCACGCCAGGTAACGACAAATTGACTTTTCTATATAAGGGGAGTAACCTGAGGGACCTTAGCTATGCAATATATATGCAATATGCTGCTCTTCGTCCTCACTCTGTTAATATCTTTTTTCTTCCATACTGTTGTCTCATTGTTCTGACTCAAGCATCAGAGGGTCTCTCATCGAAAATCCTCCAGCAAATGGATTTCTTGCAGGCCACCTAGCAGAGGAGTCCAACGCCCAATGCCTCAACTAGCCTACGTAGCCTGTCTCCGTTAACCTCAGGGCTGCTTGAGCTGTGCTCTTGCCTCGGTTTGGATACGATGACAATAGATTCGTGATAAAAGAAGGGTCAGCCCCCATTGACATCAACTTCAATCGAAGGGAGAGACAACCAGCATGAAGTCGTGAAGAACCTATGGCCCGTCATGTGCTTCGCAACGTCGCATTCCAACCTTCCAAGGGTCATTGTAGAGCTCCAAACCTACTCCACCGGAGCAGCCCACTATGCTTGTAGACAATAAGCAGTTCAACCTGCTCATTCAACAGATGTAGGCGTTAACCACGACGGTCCAGGGCCTACAGCAAATAATAGCGTAGCTAGCCCAACTGGAACCCGGCCAACATAGCCCCCATTCTCAGTCACCGGCGCACCACATGCCCCAGGATAGCCACCGCTCTCAAGATCGGGATCTTGACAGTTGTGTTAGAGTCGGGACACCCAGCGGAGCGACCCCCTTCGGAATGGAAGACGACGTGCACTCCAAGCCCCCATTTCGGTGAGGACTTCGTCTAAAGCCTTTCGCATGTTCAACCCATAGATCTCATGCCTTAGCAGGGTGTCGACCTCGATATGAGAATCAAGAAAATAGGCCGCCAAATTCAGGCCCTCAAAGAGTAGGCTCCAAGGGCAGGTAACGACCTCAACTTTTTTTTGAAGCCCTTCTTCTTTCGGCAGATCATGGAGGACCTGATCCCACATAGGTTCAAGATGCCTCAAGTGGAGCTATACAGTGGCACCTTGGATCTCTTGGACCACCTTAAGAGCTTCAAAGCTCTCATGATGCTACATGGAGCTACCGACATCGTATTTTGTAAGGCGTTCCTTGCGACCCTTTGCAAGGTAGCTCAATTTTAGTTCTCCGAGCTTCGGCCCGAGTTTATCCACTCCTTTGGGGAGCTCACCCGCCTCTTCGCGGCGCACTTCATCTCCAACCAAAAATGACACCACGACACACTGCTCGGCATCAGGCAGAGGGAGAGAGCATCGCTCAAAGAATATGTTATTGCTTTAATACGACGATGCTGGAAGTTTGCAACTTAGATTAGTTGGTCGCGATGTCTGTAATGAAGAGCAGCCCGCGGCCATCGAGCTGCCTAGACTCCTAGATCCTTATGAAAATTGAAGGTTGAGGCTGCCTACACCCCCCTCATCGAATGAAGGTTACGATGTTCAACAGAGACAAGAAGAAGTACTATCATTTTCACTAGGACCATGGCCACGACACCAGGATTGTCTCCAGCCCAAAGACGAGATTGAGGCGCTCATCTAGCATAGGTGGTAGGTCAGTACATCCATGCTGGGCATGACCGAGAGGCGCCTGCTTTCTCCTTTGGTCTGCCATCCCCAGAGCCGATTGACAATCGCCCGACAGCAGACGTCATCAACACCACCGCAGGTGGGCTTGCTGAGGCCCTCAAGTGTTTCGGATAGCCGAACTCCTCAAAAAAGATGACCACAAAAGCACCATAAATTGTGCATGTGGATAGGTCATCGAGCCCAGGGGGCAACAAAGCCGGTCCCATGCTCACCGACCCTAGCAAAGTGTGCCCTTTGGTTTGAATCCTCCACTTTAGTAGCGAAGCTAAGTGCAAAGCACTCATCACCAGACTCAAGCCTTTGAAGAACCTCAAAATCCAGCAATTGAGGATCTTCGGTGTATAAGTTAGGAGACCTCGACAGTGCCTAGATCGCATGGTCTTAGGACTACGACAACCTCCACGCCTGTTATTAGTAAGGCTCTGGGAGCGTACTTCCGAGATGAGAAGACCGAGCCCACTAAAATTTTTTTTTGATACTCAAACCCAAAGATGCCCTTGGGAGCATACTCTGAAGATGAACGGAGGTGTCGACCTTCCAAAGATCGAGCATACTTAAATTTTCTTTAGTAACTGAACCCAGAGATGCCTTTGAGAATATACTCTGAAGACGAATGGAGGTTCCGACCTCCCAAAAATTGAGCCTACCCAGATTTTCTCTGGTAGCCAAACCCAGAGATGCCTCCAAAAGCATACTCTAGAGACGAACGAAGGTGCCAACCTCTCGAAGATGAAACCTACTCGGATTTTTTCTAGTAGCCAATCCTAGAGATGCCTTGGAAAGCATGCTTTCGAGATAGAAAGACCAACCGCCACATCAAAGGCTTGACGAGTTAAGCAACCTCTTTAGATCCATAATGCTCATGTAGGAGAACCGACCGCCATTCCAAAGGCTTGGCGAGTCAAACACCTCTTCAGGCTCATAATGACCCCTACGCCGAAGGCTCGAGGAGTCAAGCAACCTCTTCAAGTCCATAATGACCCGAGTAGGAGAAGCTGCTGCCGCGCTGAAGTCTCGGCAAGTCTATTGGCCTCTTCAGGTCAGTAATGGCCCAAATAGGAGAAACAACCGCTATGTTAAAGACTAGACAATAAGCAAAAATCCAAGCGAGGTACTTTGAAAAATTTCTCTGTTTTCATTATCTTCTGGTACATAAAGTAATCTCAGCAGAAACTGAGCAAAAAGAGCTACAACAAAAGGTCGAAGCTTGAGATGACGACCTGGGCTCAAACAAAGAGCAAATAATAACATGATGCGAATCAAGATTGAAATCAGGTACTTAGAAAACTTCTTGCTTTCATTAAAGTTTTATTCTTTTACCTTGACCCTAGTAGTGGTCAAACAAAAAAAAGGCACATGGAGCTCGGATCACTCGAGCAAAAAGAAAAACAAGCAAAAATAATGAGGTGGAAGACTTCATTCTTCGCCCTTGCCCCCATTGGAGCCTTCATTATGGCCAACATCCCCGCCTTCACCATCGTCAGTGTCGCCACCTTCACCAGTGTCACCATCATTGTCATCAAGGATGAAGAAGTCCATCCCTGAGAAAAGTTGCTAAGCTTGAGCTCAGCATTCTTCAAAGCCCTTCCAAAAGGTGTCAGCTATAGTCTCCAAGGCCTTCTCTCGGAACTCCTCCGAGGCACGGTACTCTTCGACCACTCCCACGACCTTCACCTCGGTGTGAAAGGCCTACTCCCTGGCCTAACCCATCAGTTAGACTCATTGGCCTGCTAGTTAGACTCCTCACCCTACCACCCGGTCTCGTCAGCCTGTTACTTGGATTTAGCGGTCTGCTGTTCAGCCTCTCGGACCCTTTGTTCGGCTTGGGCCAGCTCCATGAAAAAGTCTGCCGCTCTCTAATTGATAGCTTTAAGGGCCTTCCTAGTTGTGGACAACTGGGCCTCCTTCAACCCTGCCTGGGTCCGTGTAGTCGAAACGTGGGCCTCTGCCAACTTAGACTATTCTTGGCCAACTTGGCCTTCACCTCGGCTGCCATGGTCTTTGCCTTGCATAGCTAGGCCCGCTCAAAGGCCGCTTTCCATTTCTCCTGGAGCATCGAAATATGCTTTGTGGACCTCTTGGCCAGCCGTTATATCTTGCTGACCACATGGGCATGCTGAAAAGGGGAACAAGAGTCGGTATCCAAAGTGAAGAACTATATGAAGGTTTCACCATCAATCGAGGTAACTACTCAACTTCCATCGCCCAAACCAGAGTACTGTTCAGCATCGAAACTGGAGGGCAAGTGATGGTGGAAATACTGGACATCTCGACCTCGGTCCTGACTGACCTCTCCATCCTCGGACATAAACCGACGTAAACAACTTTGGCTCCAACCGAGGAGTCACCAGCCATGGAGAACAATCGGCACGCATCAACAAGGACTGACAGCCCCAACAACCAACAGCCCTAGCAGTCCGCAGTCGCGGCGACATCACATCCGGCGCCCCACTAGTGCACTCTATCGTCCATGTGGACTGGCACCCATGCCGCGGTTGTACCATCGAATACTGTCTAGCCATCATTGCACACCACGTCGACCTAGGTAACAACAAACTAGCTTCTCTATATAAGGAGAGCAACCTGAAGGACCACAGGTATGCAATATACACGCAATACGCTACCCTTCTCACAGAGCCTTTACTCTGCTAAGTCTCTTCCTTCCATATTATTGCCTCGTTGTTCTGACTTAGGCATCGGAGGTCTCCCACTGAAAATCTTCTGACAAGTGAACTTCTTGCAGGCCACTTAACGGAGAAGTCCAGTGCCCAATACCTCACCCAGCTTGCTCAGCCCATTTCCAGCTGACTTCAAGGCCATCCGAGCTGTGCTCCTACCTCGGTTCGTATACGGCAGCAACAAAACCTATACTATATGATGTAGATCTAAATCTAAACACAACTCAATTCACAACCCTTCGCCCATGCTCAACAGTAAATTTAGAATTACAAAAAATCAAGTATTATTTGGGTTATGTTATTATGGAGTATTTTGTGCTATTTTGGATCCTATTACAGTTACAAGGTGAGGTGAAAGAGCAAGGTTAGGGCTGGAGCAATAGAAAGATATAATAGAAGAAGGGAGAAAGAAGTCACCGCTGCTACTTACAGTCTTCTTTTTAATCATTCCAATGCTCATCGATACTACCGTCACCACTTTCACCATTGGAAAAAAGGAAGAAGAGCCGCTGGGCATTATCAAAAGAGAAAGGGGGATGGAAAACAATTTTTAGTCCAAGTAATTGAATGTGAACAAAAAAGACACGCATATGATATGATCATGTAGGGTTTGAAGTTTCAGCTGTGGTTTAACCTACGAGGTCTCTTTCTCAAGGCCTCCAAGCCTATCAGCAGCTCAAAGTGATATGAAGTAGTATCACTTAAACCAACTAATTACATCTAATTTAAGATGTATCTAAGTGGAAAGAAACTCTTAATCACATCTTAAGCAGCAATCCCATAGGTTATTAAATTTGGCAACTCTCAAAAGTATTAGGATCCTAGTTTGTCAAATTTTGAAGAACTCCCAAGCACAGGCACTATGATGGAAGACTAAAACCTTGTTCGACTTAAATCTTTCCATTTTATGCATGTTCACCAGTATATGCTTAAAATACTCGATTAGAAAAAAAGTTCTCTTGCACAGTTTTTACGCGAAGGAAAGATGAATTTGTTGGCCGGCTTTGTTGGAGAAAAATGGAAAGCCAATACAGCTTGCTGTTATAACTTGGGTCTATAATGCAACCAGAAATTAATTTTAAGACTAATACATCAATTCATGTCAAGGTGATGATTTAAGACAAATGAAATAGCATTGAGTGGTAGAGACACTGGATATAGCTAACAACAAATAATTTGTTCAGTAGATCATTTGGTCACAACTGAATAAGTGTTGTAGCACCTTACATTAGCCTGCAAATGAGTCCAGATCATCTTAAAGTCATAATATCTGGTTCAGTTTTTTTCCTCAAAGCCTCGGTTACCGTTTTGAGTTTATCAGAAGGTTGGAAACCATAACAAAGAAGATCCAAGAGCAGGCTCAAATTCAATCGGTCTTCAAGACCTTCAGGCATACCTCAGAGTCTTGGTTGTCACTTACCAACAGGTTAGTATCACCCTTGTATAAACCTCGGAGGTACCTCCAAGGGTTCTCATTCTGAGGGTAAGCTGGGATGGCTTCGATTGTGTAACTTACTTCAGAGGCTCGCATTGCTTGCAGGACCCCAAGAAGTGGAGATTTTTGTGATGACAAAAGTATACCTGCTGAAGAACAGCTGTTACTAATTGGCATTGATATGTTCTCCACATACAAAAAGGAGTAAGTGGGAGATCGTATTTTAAAATCATTAGACACAATCAAACCCAGTACCTTGAATGCACTAACATCAGCATGCCTGCAATATACATGCTTTCGCAGCCTGTCCTACACTTCTTGGAAGCTAAATTACATATAGGGGCTATTTAGTTTGGGGTGATCACCCTAAGATCAAGCATAATATAGGTGGAAGTAATGAGATCATTGTGTTCGGTTCCACCGTCGTGATCTTTATGTCGTAGTGTTCCCAAATCACCAGCCAACCTGGTGATAGAAAATCCATCCTTGAGAATGGATATTCAAGATCACCATAGAGCAATGATCTTAGTCATATCCCTCAATCCAATAGAAAAAATTGGTATCTTAATATACCATTAATATATTATATCAATACTATATATATTATATTATATTGATGTTACATATATAGTATTCATGATATATTACATTATACTAAATCATCAATTGTATTATTATCATATTATTAGTCAGTTATGCTTTTATTATTATAATAGAAATATATTATTTTATTTTGTATTTATATAATAAATTTATTTAATAGATTACTTCTATTTACCTTATTTTTCCAATCAAAATAGATATTAGTGTTAAAATAATAATATATAATAAGTATAAACAAAAATCTTAATTCTATTTTAATAAATAATATATTTTTATAGAATTAATAAATTTATTTTTATGAAATATATCAAAGATAATTTTGATATTATATGATCAGTGATCTTGGATTTCTATGATATACTAAACATATTACTTATGAAATGGAGAGCTTCATGTTACGGTGCTGAACATTCAAAATTGTTGCCAAACAAGCAGAGTAGAGAGACCATGCAAGAACCCTAAATTTTTGAGATGGCTGATATGGCAGGGATCCAAGCATGCCTCAGCTCTATGTAGTGCAAAAGATACACTACAGAAGATCAAGAGTTATAGCTGGTGAAGCCCACACCGGCAGCAAAATCAAGTACATTTAACCTAGATATGGTCCCAAAAATTCAAGATCCTGCCTGGGGCAAATTGGAAACAGGCCTAACCTTTGAATACAACAATTTAATCAATATGAGAACATTAAGTGGTTATATTCAATGAAGTGACGGGTCACGTGTGTATTAAATCAGAATCCAATTTCCTAATAACTGGAGGCATCTGTTAGTACAAGTGAAAAACAATATGGTGTTGCGTATGCACTGGACATAAAAAATTCTATAATGAAGATTCTACAAAAATATTGTTCTGGTGCACATATCATTATATATATAAAAAAAGACAAGATTTACGAAATATTAGCAGTGACACAAATCTGCATGCCTGTGGATCATGTGATCCAGGAAATCATTATTAAGCAAACAAAAAATGCTTGTGCTAACACTATATATACAAACTTGGTTCTTCGTAGATAATTGCAGAATTATGAAGCTAGGAGTGTAATTTCCTCCTCTTTGCACCCCAAATTACTTGAAAAAAAATTTCCAGATTTCTCTGTCTGAAAGTTCAGCAACAACATGGATACCAAAATTGCCTTCCTCGTCCACTAGGGCTTTCAGCTGCCGAGCTCCACCATTCGAACCGATATAGTTCTTCTTCGCAGCCAAATACAACACTCCATAAGGTGGCCGTAGGCACTGCATCAATAAGATTTATGAACAAGTGTTGTGATGTCAAATTATGACTGCATGATATACCATAAAATGCTTTTCCAAATTTCAAGAGAGTGAGTTCAGCTGGCCTATGGCTCAGCAGTTGCACCCCTTCTTCATTTGGAGAAGGTTCCAGGTTCAGCCCTTGAAGGTGTTTCTCAAGTGTTTGACATGGGTAATTCTCATATGGTCTTTTCAAGAAATGATTTTGATGCCTCCACTGTTATTTTCCCCTCAAAAGAAAAAAAAAAAGAAAATTCAAGACAATAGGATACAAAACGTATTGCTTCCACTGACTGCTCTTCACATCTTAATAAGAAAGCATTCCTAATTTGGTCTCTAGATGATTGGCCAGAGATAATTTAGCCATTTGAGGGTCTATAGCAAATTTTCCTTTTCTGTTTTACAACTGCAAAATGCCTGAAGGCAGCTGACCAACATTGACACAATAAGATGAAGGAAAATAAAGAATTAGTTGCTGCCTCTCCAGAATCAGTAAAATGTTATGTAGAGTCATAACCATCATAGAAGATGGTTAACCTAATTAATGACATTCATCTTACACACACCCTGCTATGACCAATCAGAATCTATTATGCCGATCGATTGGTACATAACACTGGTGAGTCAATTTATTAGAATTTCAACCAGTGGCTATCATGGTTTCTGCTCAAGTCAGGAGCAGAAAGACTGAAGCCTGAGAACTGGAAGGAGATGAAACATAAAGAGAAACTAACCTTTTTTATGAGAGCATATAGCTTCCGCAAAGAGCTTGTCGAGTAAGGGATCTCAGTAATTAATATAATATCATATCCACCATCACCAGGGTCTGTCTCATTTGCCCTCTCCCATGCACGGCTTCCAGAGAGTTTCCTTGACCGCCTAGAGGAGGTTTCATGACCAATGATGCTCCCATCCTGACTGCTACACCCATCCATGAAATCATCCTCTGAGAAACCGAGGCCCAATCCAGGTGCCAGCTCAAACCCATCACCCTGCACCACCGACAGGACCGTGTGGAGCTCTTCCCAATCCCCAGCATAGAAATGAACATCATGAGCCAACTGTTGTCGAGATGGAGTAAGGGGGCTTTCTGGTTGGCGGCTCTGCCTATCCTTTGCCTGCTCAAGATTTGCAAGGACATTGGGTATAGTCTTGCATCTTATGGTTTCAGCACTAGGATCTTGAAAATGCACCGTAGAAGCACCCTAAAATAGTTAAAAAAGAAACTTCAAATACTAGATGTCGCATACAATATTACAGTGGTAAGACATCAAACGGAAGGTATTTATGCCATGGAAGCAAGACTTGTCCAAAATGGTGCCTAACGTAACTATTTAAACTGCACAGTCCCACATAACAACTATGTGGAAGCCGCATGCCACATTGGCAGCAGTGCAGGACATATTGCATGGATGTTTAATTCACCTTTCACCTAGTTGTGTGCAGAATTAGGTCAAACAAGCATGTAGTTCAACAACTTGAAGAGGGAACTAGGCTTAAGTCAAGCAGGCTGAAAAGATACCTTCAGGCAAGCAAAAGTCCCAGGAAGCCCATAACCACAACCAAGCTGCAGCAAAAACCAGTAAGAAATTTTAGATACAATTTATGACAAAATAGATAATACAATAGTTTGCAAATATCATATGCAGCAAAAGAACACTCTGCATCATGTTCTTTCATTGAGAAATAAGCGGGTCACTATGTATTTAGTTTTGATTTTGATTGGAGCTTTTCAGTGATAGATCAAATATTGATGCTCTTCTTTCTCAATTACGTCAATAATTTACTTTATTTAGTATTGCTGATTGGTGGGTTTCTCACTGGCCCTTGCAAAGCGACTTCTGAGGTTGAGCTGTCTCTGGATAATGGTCCAAGGACTACATTTATTCCAATGATGAGCATTCAATACATAACAAGCTTTACAAGATTTTTGTTAAAACAAAAGAAGAAAACAAAAATGAGGGGCGAATTTGTTGCCCACCTGAAAGGAAAGGGAAGTTTGTGTTCTAAAGTTACAGGAACAAGTCTTACTACCCCGAACAGGTTAATAGGAAGAATTCTTACTACAGCAAACAGGCTAATAGGAACAATTCTTACCATACAAAACAGGCAAGTAGTTATATCTGTACAACAGTGCAACACCTATACTAGAAATAATTTATGAGCTATACTAAAGTTATGGAAGGAGATGGTAGAGTAAAGACTGAGAATTTGTTCAGAATGAAGAAAAATGGAAAGGACTTGGTTATACTTAACCAATTTGGATTTACATTAGGAAGGTCAATCAGTGAGATTGTTTTTAATTAAGGCAACTATGTAAGATTTGGGTGCAGCTCTTCTATCAAACGGGAGGAGGTGATAGAAGTTTACTGGATACAAATAGATGAGTTTCAGAAACTCTGGCATACTAGACTAGAAGTGGTACTTGAGACAAGCTTGCTTTCAAGTTGGTGGTCCTATAGTAGAGATTGACCTCACACACAATCTAATTTATATAAGCTGGCTCTTGATTTTCAGGATGCCCAGGTTAACACATGTATAGCGCTAAAAGGATAAGTAGGCAGATGCAAATATTCAATTAGGCATGAAAATTTTGAAGGATAAAAGCACATTAGTCAAGGAAACCAAGATATTACGGTGTCAGTGGCTACTTGATCTGAATCCTACTGAAAATTGGCCCTCTATCATAGAACACTTAATAGATCAGGCCTATGTCCAAAGATGGACCAAATGCTTTCCATCTTAGGTATGGATCAGTCAGAATATGCCTTCACTTGAACCAATAGTGACAATTAGTATAGACATTTCTGTTACAACTTGACCAAATCTGGACATGAACTGTTCACCTGAGTTTTGATTTTACAACATGCTAAAAAATTTTACCTTGCAGATAAAAATCAGCTAAACCTGAAGAAAGCGGGGATAGTGTGGAATGGGGAGCACCAACATCATTAAAAGTCTTAGATGATAATCATACACTGTGATTTAGGTTGAAACCATAGCTTTCCTTATCACCGGATGTATGAATATGCTTTGTATGTGGCAAGCATGACCTTGCAACCTTACTGTACTAAAATCTAAATTTGTGAAGGGATCACCCACATCCCCCCAGCTCAAACCCCACCCCCTAAAAAAAACTATGGGGAAAAGCAATAAAACACATGCATGTGCTCAGACACAGACACGCACACAAACACACGAGAGAGAGAAGAGGGAGGGAGAGGGTTATAGAGTCCATGAAATAATGGCAATTTTGTGAAGTAAAAAGACCTTATCAATAGATGGGTCATTGGCGCTGTTGGTCTGAGTAAAGGCTTCTTTCGCACTTCTTATGTGATGACACTATATTTATGAGAACTAGGGTCTTCTATGGTGTTATGTCACAAGGGGCAAATAGCCGGCGAGGACATGTAAAGCTGAGAAGATGTAAAAACACCAGCCTTATAACTGGTGTATTACATATTAGAATAGAAATATTTCTTTATTGGATGAATGGTTTGTGATCTCGATCATGTTTATATGGTAGTGTCAGCTGCATTACATCAGCCCAAGCAACTTATAGTTAATATTGGTTTTACACTCTAGTTTAAATTGTATCACATTCACAGCTCTACAAGTTTGGTACATGAAGACGAATGATTTGAAAAGGCTTCTATTGACACGAATTTTTCCGTTTTGTAAGAGGAAATTATGAATTAAATTTCACAACCCACTTCATATACATGAGAGCATGGCTAAGAACATGATACCATGGCCACTGTTATTAATCAACTTAGCTCATTCTTTTAGCATCACAGTAACCTAATTAACAGTAAACATGACAAAAACTGAATCAACAAGCAACTGTATAGGTCCGCTGACTGTAGAAAAACCGTAAATTTGAGTATTCAGTTATCCTTGCAATATCTTGTTCTTCTCCAAAGCAACGATAAACTGAACCATGCGAAGATAGAAAGGTCCTCAAATGAGAAAAATTTAATTGAATGACCGATTAAGAGATTGTAGAGAAATACCTCTAGAATCCGTTTGCCTCTAAAGTTCAATTGCCCATCACGAATCTCATGCTTGAGAATATTTACAATATCAATCGAACTCTCCCAGGATTTCAGAGACCCTGCAACAACAGAATTTAACATATAGGGTAAATCACATCTTCTGCCAGCCCAACAATTATCATTTCATTATAATTAATAACTAACTAAATGTTCTGTAATTCTGATCACCAGAACCAGTGCACTCACCTTCAGTTTTTGAAGATAATGTCTCAGAACTAGAGAGACCTAAAATATCAGGCACACTAACTCTGCCCTGAAACACATACAAAATACATTCAGCTTTCATCATAAACTCCTATTTGGCACAGATCTGATGTAAACTTGTAGTGCCAGTTTAATTTCTTAACAAACAGTATAGTGGAATTTTTTCACCATGGAAATTCTTAATGAGAATTAAATCCTATTCGGTCGAGTCATGTATAATAAGTTAGCATAGGCTGTCCAACCAGGATGGGAGATATTCATGATACAGAACTCGATCCTCATCGGCGGATATCAGCAAAATAGGATTTAAGACAAACATGCCTGGAAAGATAAGCGACAAAATTTGAGGCATGAGACATACCTTGAAGACATTGAGGCCTTGCAAATCAACATTCTCTCCAGCATACTTGTAGGGGTGAGCATGCTGTGAGGTAGCAAATGAAAAGTATTTACTCAATTGCGAGGAGAAACAAATGGACTTGTATTTACTCAGCCTAATTATCCTTTATTAGGTTTGGAACAACAAATGGTATGAATGAAATGCAAAGAAACTGAAGACACCTAAAATATCAATTGATAGCACTTGCCAGTGACAGCTTGCACTAAATTAATAATTCATAAACCAAAAGAAAGGACCAAAGGCTCCAGTTATAGTTCTTCCACTTTAAAGTCAATCATCGTTTCTTCTCTATTTCAACCACCATGCATTATTTACAGAACCATAATTAACAGTTTTTGCGGTTGAGAAGAATTCAAAAATAGCACATCTATCATGGATATTGAACTCTATCTTTATAACATCATATATCTTTGTGGACCAATAAAAAGCTCAGATTAACTCTGAATGAAAACACCAATGATAAAGTGGCAAGATAGACAACAGAAATCATAGAAATATATTCACCAAAGGGAAAGATACCTTTGAAGGAAGAATCTCAACTGCTGGAGAAGGAAGATGTATGTCTCTTTCAGAAATTAGATTAGCACCATGGCTTTCCCTGTCATGTAGTAACAACCCTGACCAGCACTGTGCCAGGATTGATGGTGCCCGCATTGCTTTTCTTCGATCTTCTTACAATTAGAAGCTAACCTGCCAACATCACCAAATCAAAGTAAAGCATGCATGCAAATGCTGACAAGATTCAAGGCGTAAAACAACCTCTAACAAACTTTATGAGCAAAAATACTCAGTAAAAGATAGATTTAATCTAAATTGCATGAAATTCTTCAGTTTTCCTACCTTAATCCCAGAGCAAGTTAAGTAGCATTTGATAATTAAGACAAATCTAAAAAATAAAAGCTTGTCGATTCAATTAAAAAAACCATATTCTAAAGAATATCGTAAGAAGGTCGATTCAATTTATCAATAAGTAAACGCCGCTCTTTTTACAGTAGTCCAATAAATCATAGAAATTCCATCATGCATTACAAATTAGAGTGCACAAAATAAAATCTTGATCCAGAAACCAAAGATAACTAAGTAAACTAATAAATTAACAAAAATCAGCTTCCAAATTCACAAATAATAAAAAAAGCTAGGGAAATCACCAAAGCAAGGTCCTTTCGAGAGAATTTGAACTCAATTCTTCAAACACCAAGTTTTTTAACCTCCAGTGTCAAAAATATAACTAAAACCATCAATAAACAGCTAAAGAAGCATGCGGTACTGAAATCTCGAGACGGTCTGAGGAAAAAGCGCTACCTTTCGACAGGCAATGCTGTCAAGCGTAGATCCTTCGAATCCAATTAGTGCAGCAAAAGAGCCCAAAGAAACCTAAACCTAATCCTTACCTTAACTCGGACCTCCAAAGTCCGCGATGAAAGCCCGAGGTCAATGTCGAGAAGAAAGAGGAGCGAAGCAAGAGGAAAAAGGTCAATCAGTGCTTACTGCGAAAGCCACCGAAGTTCCGGAGGTGCCCCCGGATTTTACCGATACCATCCAAAATACCCCTCCATCCCACACGCAGGATGAACCGCGATTCCCGCCTCGGACGAAGGCAACGGCGGAGCCGCATACTCGGAGATCGACGCAATGGCATTTTTGTAGTTTCTCTCTATTTTGGGGCGAGTTTGTTCCTCACCTTCGGCAGTCCAGCAACGGTTCGATTTATTACGAGAAATCATTTGATAAATTAAATTACATGAAGGTTGTTGATAAACCAGATCTTAGGTTTAAATTATTATTATGTATTTATTATTATTATTATTGTTATTTGGACACAATGCGGAGGAGAGCCTCTAATCATGAGGAAATGAAATACCACTAACGCAAGCATGAGAAAAAATTAAGGTGAACTTTGATGGCAGTGTGGCGGTAGATGGGAGGTTCGAAGGTGTTGGATTTGTGATTAGAGACCATCGTGGTAGTCTGGTCGCAGTAGGAGGTCGTTGTACGCCAGGTCTTACCGTACTTGGGGCAGAGCTTCGAGTTACCTGGGAGAGGATATCATATGTAAGGCGGGTGCTCGGTGTCAAGCGGGTGCACATCGAGGGAGATTCTTCTATGGTGATCGAGTGGATCCGGGGTGCGAACAGGTATAGAGATGGTCATCCGCTCATTCGCGAGACACGCAGATTGGTTTTGGAGCTGGGTGAGCTCCGGATAGCACATGTTTATCAGGAGGTGAACAGGGCAGCAGATTGGGTCGCCTCCTATGTTACACGACATTCTGGGAAGTTCTTATGGACGCCTTCTGTAGAGCTCCCACTCCTATTGTACTCTTTACTTTCTTCTGACTTAGCAGGATGTACTCAGATTAGAGCTATATGAATTGTCGTTTTTATCAAAAAAATAAAAATAAAATAAAGAACAGATAGGAGAGTTCGGTTTGCATCTTTTGTACCACAGAATTATTGATTTTATTGCGACATCGTCTGTTAGATTGCATCCTACATAGATCGCGAATCACTCTGAACTTCTTCATTCATTCATTTGCATAGATCTCAAAGCAAATGTTGTACAATCAAATGGTCGATCTATGCACCGAAGCTAGGGTGGAGGACCTCCCAATGAACAAGGTGGTTGTTTGAATCATCCACATTGGACTAACAGGTGGGGGAAACTTTAGATGGCAAGTGTGAAACTTCGCTGAGTCCATAAATTCAGCAGCAAGAGCTTTTTTTTTTTTTGCTGAAAATGGGTTTTCATACAATATGTGTACGAATACACCTAATAAAGTCAAAAAACACTAACTCATGGAGTGCCAATGGTAGCTCCGCCTCCCCCACCCAAAGGGTGTACGCTGAATGATGAGCCGCAAAGGCAGCCACCCAATCGGCCGCCCCATTGGCTTCTCTGAATACATGTTTGGCCTGGACGGCCACCCCAACCCCACACATCATCCCAATGTCCCGAACCAAGGGGTCGTCTGTGCCCACACCCCTCAGCCCCTCCTGGATCCACCTGATGACTGTGGCCGAGTCACCCTCCAGGACAATCGAGCCAGCCTGCAATACCTGTCTCGCATATCAAAGACCCGCCCAGGCAGCTCGTAGCTCTGCCTTGGGAACCAAAATGCCGAACAACTGACAATCACCTGCTACCACCACTCTAGAGTGCGGGTCCCGTATCACAAAATCCGCACCATCCTGCGCGCCTCCATCCAGTACTGATCCGTCGAAGTTGACCTTGAGAAAACTCGGGAGTGGGGGTTCTCAGGTGAAAAACACCATCTGAGGAGCTGCCGGAGCAGAGAGAAAACCCCAGGTATCCCGAGCTATCAAAGGTCCATCTGAAGAGGGTCTGATCTTCAATGCCTGTACTCGCGTGAACTTCGCTACAAACCTCGGTGACACCCTGCGCTCACCGAAGGTGCGGGCGTTCCGAGCCAATTAGATCTGATGAGCTGTGCAGGTCGCTCTAATAGCCTCTTGACATGTCCGAGGGTGGGCCAACCACAGTTGTATCATCTGTACAAAACTGAAGCCTCCCACACCAGACCTCTCGCGGGATCCCTGCCCACTGCCACGCCAACCTCGCCCACGTACACTGGAAGAGCACGTGGTCGACCGACTCTTGCTCGACAGAGAATAACTATAGGTTGGGAAGGTTGTCCATCGATCGGAGGATGTAGCTAAGGTCAGTTTTACTATTGCTTGAGGATTGATAATTCGAGTTGCAAGCAAGTCCATGCACTTTTCCACGAGTTGAGATGCAGCACCATATTAGATAGAGATGAAGTCCCAAATCATGGCTCATTCATGGTCTCAATGGATTTACCATTTGGGCTTGAACTGTAAGAAATTATTTAATTTCATAAAGATAATTTCTCTAAAGTGGTCTACATTATCACATTTATTTTAGCTATTTATAAAATGCGTAAATTAATTCCCGACCCTCCCCTTGACTACTGTATAACGCTAAGTTCCTGTTGACCCAAACCATGCTTTCTGATCCAAGATTAGGGATAATCTTAATTACCGGTCCATAACAGAGGTTTGTTCATTTTTTTTCCTGAAGTTGCCTTTTCGTTGCCGTTATGGTTGAAAACGTGAATCGGTTGGGAAATCGGTCGCAAACAAGGGAATATAGCTCGGATTCTCCGTTGGAATCGTAAGGAGATAGGATTTCTCCATTGGCAGCGAGTCGGGGAGATCGTTCGCATGGGATATGGCTCGGATTCTTGTATTTTGCTTCTTGGATCCGAAAGAATCAAGCAGAAAGGGGAGAGTTTGAAGCGGAAAGGGAAGAGTTTATCCATTGGAATCGTGGACGAACATGGTTTCTCCATTAGAATTGTGTCAGGAAGATCGTTCGCAAACAGGAAATACAGTTCAGATTCTTCAATTCTGCTTCTTCTACTAGAAATAATCAAGCGAAAAATTCTGGTTGAAATACTATTCTGTGAGTTGCGAAAAATTCAGGTTCCTCCTTTTTTGTTTGCTTAGAGTCCCTTTCGATATTTAGCGGCAATGGTTTCATTGCACAAGAGTAATAGAGGTTGAAATGCTACTCCAATTTCTCTTAATTCACTGAGGCATCCCTCTGTTCTCCTCTGTTTCCCGAATGTTATTGAACGAAAACCCTGTTTTAGCTGGCTTATCTTGTTGTGTGTCTGCCATTGCTCATATACTATTTAGAGACATAAACGTATGACTTCCATTGCTGATATCATATTCGAAAAATAGTTGTTGTCCCTCTGTTCTTCTCTGTTTTCCAACTGTGATTGAACGAAAACCCTGTTTTAGCTGGATTATCTTGTTGTTTGTCTGCCATTGCTCATATACTGTTTGGAGACCTAAACGTCAACTCTCATTGCTGATATCATATTCGAAAAATAGTTGATGTGGCAGCATTCCCTTTGCTTCATTGTTGTAATAGCATTCAGAACTTCAATCATTTCCTCTTTTTCCTTTTTTTCCATTGTCATGGCTTCAAAAAAAACAAGTAGCCCTGTTTTCATGGCTATTTGTTCTTATGGTGGCGAAGCTCTTATTATTTCCATCTCCGAGGACACAAATATCGATCCAATTTACAAGGAAATAGTGGAAAGGTGGAGACATCTGTCTGATGCAATGGTAGAAGTTAAATATTTTATTCCAAACAAGTGTAGAATGCTTGTTTCGCTTTTGGGTGATAAGGATGTTCAGAATATGCATCAATACATGTCAACTTAAATGCGGTAGTGATCGAGTTGGTTGTTAGTCATATTCCATGCTTGATCGAAGCAGCCGATGTCGTAATTGATATGAGGTAATGTAGAAGTTAATTACATCTGTTTCTATTTTGGTAATCTTAGTTTAAATCTTTGTTGTATTGCATATTTCACTTGTTAGTTTGTTTATGTTAATCACAAATTTAATAGTTAGTATGCTGAATTTTTGTTAAACATATTGTAGGGATAGTGGCCCATCCCAAAATGTTGAGTGTAGCTGCCGATCAAAAAATTGTTCAAAGGGTAGCTCAAGTAATTTTGGTCGAGTTGTTGAAGAAACAAGAGCTGCAATCGAAGAGTAACCTAGTCAGAGAAATTCTTTGGATGCTTGGAAAACCTCTATTGAGGGTGTTGGTCAGGAGTTTAATGATGTGGAAATTCTTCGCGACACGATTCGCAACTTTTGCATTGCAAATTGTAGAGATTTTGTATTTGTGAAGAACGATCGTCAGCGACTGACCGTCGAATGTGCATACGAAGGATGTGAATGGCGTATCCATGCTTTCTGACTTGGGAATCAAAAAAGTTTTGCAATTAAAAAAATGAATAGTCAGCATACATGTGGCGGAGGGTTGCAAGACCGGTCGCATCCTAAGGCTGCGAAACATTGGGTTTCAAACATAGTTAAAGAAAAACTTCGAGATATGCCGTTATATAGGCTGACTGATATCGTAAAGGATATTCGTCGAGAATATGGTGTTGAATTGCCGTATCATCAAGCTTGGCATGGGAAGGAGGTGGCTATGAAGGACCTTTATGATTATAGATCAAAATCTTATGATCGGATACGCTGGTATTGCGTTGCCATTCTTGAGACCAACCCCGGCAGCATAGCGGAGTATGAAACTATTGAAGGTCGATTCAGATGCCTATTCATCTCATTTCATGCTTCAGTAGTGGGTTTCATAAGAGGTTGTAGACCTCTGATTTTTATGGATGGAACATTTATAAAGCATAAGGATGGAGGAGTAGTACTTGGCGCGACTTCCAAAGATGCGAACGACGATATGTTTTCTATTGCTTACGATGTGGTCGGTACGGAGACTGATGACAATTGGGATTGGTTTTGTCAGAATTTGAAAGAAGCAATTTATAGTTGCATTGAGTGGCAAAGTGAGCAAATCACATTTATGACGGATAGACATCAAGAAATTATTAAATCAGTGTCGAAGTACTTTCCTGGTAGTTACCACTCATATTGTTTCCGTCATGTGAAAGACAACTTCAAGAATCAGGTATGTATAGTCATATTTTTAATTTTCAGCATACCATATATCTAACTAATTTAGGATGTTGATGATCTCATCCTTTTATTATCATTAATGCAGGTGCTTGTCTATTATTATGCAAGTGAGAGAAAGAGGCTGCTCGATTTACTAAATGCTGCTGCCTATACTCCAAGGCTGAATGTTTCCACAAATTAATTAGCAAGCTTACATTAGATGCTCCAGGGAGTAGAACTTTTCTCCTGCATGCAAATTCGAAGCATTGGGCAAATGCAGTATTTCCAGGTCCACGATGGGGTATAATGACATCTAACGTGGCAAAGTGTTTCAACAGTTGGATCTTGGAGGCTTGCCATCTTCCCGTGCCTCAGTTGGTTGACCATATCAGGCTTCAAATAATGACATTGATGCATGAACGGCGTAATCGAGGTTACAATATTCAAACAAATCTATGCCTAGATGCAGAGAAAGTATTGCATAGAAATGAAGGGGGGTCATTGGCTTCCAACAAGGCTGTTCGCATGCTCAAACAGCCCATGCCTACAAAAAATTAATGTAAACATCAAATTAGAAGTAAATACATATCTTAACAATGAAATTGAAAATAGACATTAAGATGCTTACCACCAAAGCGATCGTGTAGCCGTCCATATATTTAGCCGATCCCTTGCTAGTGATATTCCTTGACCGCACACTATTGGCTACACTAGGTATTTGTTGGCGAAGAAAAGTAAAAACAGCAAGACACCAACTATATGAACCTAAGCGGTCTAAATCATCAAGATACAAACATAATGCCTTAGGAACATAATAGTGTATAGTTGAAAAGAGGATAGTCACAAAGAGATATAGAACCCATAACTTTGTGAAATCCTCTACATCTTGTTGTCCGCTCTTTCCAACAAGAAATTGTAATCTATTCTTAACTGTATTTCTATTGGCTTTTTTATGGTCCCTCTCAAAAAAATGGATGATGAGGTCAGATGTGACCCTTCCCTTACTATGCAGTTCTATCTCATCGTCCGTCGCACTTAAACCAAGAATTAGTGCAAAATCACTTCCTACAAAAGAAACTAAAATCTTACCAAACCAAAAACCCTCCTCCTCGTCATCCCAGAATGAGAGCAGAGTGTGCAGGACAGGCCTACTCTTTTTATTATATGGAAGACCTAGCAAATGCCCAAAAGGTGTGCCAGTGATCCTAACCTTCTGCTCATGAGACATTAACGGGACTAGGGTGACCATAAAATTGACAAAATGGCTGAAGTAACACCTACCATTGACCATATTTTTAGGGCCAACAGCAGGTGCTTTGCGTCTAGTCTGAATTGGAGCCATGAAAAATGTCTGCAACACAAATATATTCAAACACTAATTGTGAATAAAATCAACTCAAATATAGAAACATATAATTGAGTAAAATATAGACGGGATAATGAATGATTTTAACAAACTATAACAACGAACAAAAATGTTTCCCAAATAATCAGGCTTTTTGAAGACAAAAATCTTAATTTTGATATCATAGCGTCCCTGTCTGAAAATTTCTCAAATCTTAATTATTCACACATTTTTAAAATAAATGCCCTACAATACTATATAACAGTTTGTTGCTACGAAAATCAAATCGAGAAAGTATGATGCAGGGTTTACAAACCGTCGAAGAACTAGCAATACGCCTCGAAGAGGGTTTGGGAAGCGATGTCGAACGAAACGCCGTCAACCAACGATCAGGGCAAAGTCGCGAGCATCAAGGAAAGCTTTTGGTGTGGGAGTCGACAAAATGCCGTCGACTCAGAACTCTCAGTCGGAGACCTGCCGGAAAATAGAGTCGATAGAGGAACTCTCAGTCGGGAGCAAGAGCAATTTACCGGTGGGAACTTGTTTACAATCTTAGGGTTTGAAACAGGGGACACCTGATCAACCGAAATCGATGAGGAAGATGGAAAATTTCGTGGGGAGATAGGATTGCAAAAAGGGGAAAATATGAATCCTTAACGATGAGAGCTGTTTCCATGTGAAGATAAGAGTGAAAAATGGGAAGAGATGAAGCCGAATCGGTGGGAACTTCAGGGCTATTTTCGTTTCAAAAACAAAGTCAGAAACGGGATGGATCGGCTGTTTCGATGGGAACTTCAAGGCTATTTTCGTCTCAAAAACAAAGCTAGAAACGGGATGGACCAGCTGTTACAAAAAGAGTAAACAGGGACTAAAAATTATAGTCCGGTCCAACACTGGACCAGCCATTAATTACCCCTTATAAAATTTTTATTAGGATATTAAAGATTTGGTAAATATTCCTTTATGGTGTTAATACGGATTTAAGTATATATTTAATTTTGTACAGAAATATTTCATATTTCTTGATGGATGAAATATGTAAGGATTATTTTAAAAAGTGAAGGTCCCTAGTTTTACCTATATTATATACAACGGTCTGTATATTTTCATTGTACATTACAATCTAGAAAAAGACAAAAGATAAGAGTTCCTCTCTTAGTCAAAAAGCTTTTCTTTCACTACCTTATCTTCTTGTGGGTAAATTTGAAATCAGTCAGACATCATGGCAGGAGGTAAATAAATCGTTTTCATTGTCTCTATGGATTTATATATATATTGTATGGCTATCATTTCTTTCTTGTGGTATTAGAGCATGTCTTCTATGTCTCTATTTGACATTTACAAAAGTTATGAAAATTTCAAATATGTTCATAGTTTCTATAGAGTTTTCAATTGTTTGTGAAAGGTTATATATATTAAAGATCTACGTTAGTAGAATACTCATTGAATATGTAGAATACCCATTGTCATCCTTGTTTTGTTTGTTATTAAAACTCCATTGCTGTATTAAAAAAAAAAGAGAGAGAGACAAGGGGCGCCTACCTGGCACTTGAATCTAGAAACTGGCTTTTAGGCGCACAATAATTTATGTCCATCGAGATGACCACTAAGCCACAACAATTATTTTTATACTTTATATCTGTTCAATTTCTTTTGACCGTTAAAGTTTAGATACCATGAAGTAGTGATTTTTTTCAAATTTCGTTTGGATTAGCCGCAGCTTGCACTACAAAACAAAGGATATATCCTGAGGCTTTTTTAAGTGTCGGTAAATTACCTGCCAATACCTTCCAAAGCGTGGCTAACACGTCGAGCATGTTGGGGTGGGCACAGTTTACGCCAACGCATCCATAAAGCGTCGGCCAAACCAAGATGTATGCCGATGTTTTTAAGCGTCGTTCTACTTGTTAATTTATCTTGTTAATTTCATATAACAGATCTCTTCACCAGCAAGTTTGGGCCCCATCCTGTGGTAGCAATGAGGAGACTGACATGTTGGTTTGATTTAAAGGTCGTTACGAGCCATTGAGCTCTAATGAGCCTAACATGTTCTTGGTCCAGCTAACTAGCCTGTTGCTCCATTATTGTCATCCATCAGGAACTACATGCAAGGCCGAAAAAGGTCATGGAGTTGGTCATGGAGTTGTTCTCATTGGATTGACCGTTACCATACTGCAGCCAGACTTACTTGTCATGTTACAGGAATATCCTTTGAGAAATACCAGTAAATCGATTTAGCTACACTATTAGAGTGCTCATAAGACTGAAATTTGCTGATTATTATTTCTAATAATATTTCTCAGTTGTAGGTCTTGCTTGTATCTCATCCATTAAGAAGTTGTCATGAAACTATCACCATAACATGACAGTTATGTGGAGAATAATGAGATGGATTGAGTGGAGAGGGGATGGCTTTCATGGAGCAAGTTTAAAGGTACTAACGAGACCGTTCATTGAAGGAAGTAAAGCTGAGGTAGCTCTTACAAAGATTCTTTCAGAAATCCCACCTGGGTTTCCCTTTAAACAACACTCTCTCTATTGTCCCTGCACCTTAGGTAATGAACGGAATCTGCTTATTCTAGTTGTGAATATTTAAATCCTCCATTGATCTGTTATGATGTCGTTCATGAATGATATCCATTTCTGGGGTTAAATTATCATGTGTTGTTATTTTCTACGATAGATAAATAAAATTCGTTGAAAACAAATTAAAAATCAGATAAAAAGAACAGTACAAGAGCATAATGCATTACCTTATTGCTTCATGCCGGTCGGTCGACGCCGGTCTCCGAATAGGAGGGATACCGCTCGATCGAGGCTTGAGGGCCACTCGGACGGCACCGGAGAGGAGGGAGAAAGAGGAGATCCTCGGGCGGAGGCCAAGCTAGAGAATCAGTAAAATTTGGAAGAAACACCAACGAAGACACGAACAAGAGGAGGCAGAGAAGGAGGAGAACAAACGAGAAGGAGGGAGCGGAGGGAGGAGGAGAAAAATACCTCGGGCGGAGGGGTTGGGGTCGGTCGGTCGGTGCCGGAGAGAAGGGAGGAGGAGAGAAGATTGGAGTTGGACGGTCGGCATCGGAGAGGAGCAAGACGGAAGTGATGATAGCGCCGGAGAGGAGCAAGATGAAAGCTAGGGAAGCGCCGGAGAGGAGCAACACGGAAGCTCGAGCAGCACTAGAGAGGAGCAACACGGAAGCTCGAGCAGCATCAGAGAGGAGAAATAAGGGCAGAATGAGGAATCGATCGGGGTTGGTTGCTGGGTTAGGAGGTGTGCTCGCCTTTGACGACGCTTATATGCGTCGTCTAGGATCGACACTTATATGCATCGTGTTAGCCCGATGCTTATAACCGTCATTGTAGGTCGGAAAGAACAATGACGCGTAATAGCGTCGTTCTAGGTCCAATACCCATGTTTCCTAGCGTCATTTTCAATTGAGGACTATAACGACGCTTTTAAGCGTCATTGATTCTTTTAAATTGCCGACGCCCATCGGAAGCGTCGGCAAAAGTTGGCGCGGCAGCCAAATTTGCTGACGCTTTTTCCTAGCGTCGGCATTCAAGAGTCGGCTTTGCTTCTTCTATTTGTAGTGTTGTTAATTAAATTGGAAAATCACATGTAGTTGAACTTCATAAGGATTTGGTATCTATGTTGTAATTAAATCATAAATTTTAATAATTTTACCCCATAGAAAAATTATTAAATTTTGTGAATTAATTAGAATAGGAAAGGAAATTAACAATAAAGTTATCCTCTTGCCTAGAGGTGTGGATAATTTTTATTTATTAGTTTTTGTCCTATTACGAAAGTAAAGTAAATTCATGCTTATTGCAACCTTTACCCACAGGTGATAGTCAACTTTAAAGACCATGCAATAGCACGTATCTGATAGGGTAGTGATTACGGATATCGATCCACAAGGATTGGGGTACAGTTGTTTTCTAAAAAATAAAAATATTTAAAAGGAAGAGTTTGTGAAAAAAAATAAACTAAGAAATTTAATAAAAAAATGCAATTAAAATGATATCAGTTTGAGGGAACCTAGGGCAAGAAATTCACCACTAACATCAGAACAAGGGTTAATTGTATTCCAATTTATTCTTGGATTAACATGCAAATTGACTACAAGCCTAATAAGCATTCAAATAATAATCTTACAAAAATAATTTAGGAACATCCATCTACGGTCGGCATGAAATGTCTATCCTAAACTAATGTGGCAGGACACTGCATCTTCCCTAAGCATGGGTGATGTTTTATTAACTTAGTGATCATGAAGAATAGTTGTATAAACGTTATACTTAAAATCACAGAAATTAAATATGAGATGAAATAAAATATTCATTAGGAGCAAAATAAAATTTAAACAACTTCAAAAATAAAATAAAAAATACAAAACTCTTGGTCCTTTGTTAGGGCTGCATCCGGCCCTAGAGAAGAGATCAACCTTCCATGGTGTCGTGGGCAACAGTAGCAGTGGCACAGGAGTGGGCTCCCATTTCTTTTTTTCTTGCTCCGACGAGTCTCATGAGAACGGCTACTTCATCATTTCTTCATATGGGAAGTTATTCCTAGAATACCCAAAAGTTCTCTCTCCCTTTTTACTTGTGGTAACTTGCCTTCTCCACCGAAGAGATGATGCTCCGGAAAGAGAAGAACTCCTCTTTATATAGGCTCTCCACCTCCCCCTCCCTCCTCTTCTGTTCCGAGTGCATGATAAGGATGAAAGGTTGGCAGATAACTCTTGATCTTGATCCTTGGACGCGGTGGAGACACGGAATGGAGCTGTGGCTGGATTCGGCTGGCAGTGATCCTGGAACAGGGGAATTTGTTTGTGGGTGGAAACCGATCCGTGAGGCTCGGAATGCTTGCGGTTGAGCAGCTGGACACGGGAGGAGGTTATGAGGCTTGGGAATGATGCTAAAGAGCTTGGGAATTGGCTGGAAATGTTGGGATAAGAATGGATTACGAATGAGATGTGAGGAGTGTGGTTGTAGATGGCCAGATTCATGCGGATGAAGGGAAACGGACATGGCTGAATGCAAAGCAGACTTGGTTCCGGGATGAAGGGGATTCATCCGTGGTCGATGGAGTTAATCCGAATGGAAAAATTGGGAGTTTGGTTGAGAGGAAGTGATGAACCGTGAGCTGGGATGCAGGGGATATGGATGAGATCTTGAAACAGGGGATTTTGTTTGGATGAGTAAGAGGGACCCGTACGCATGGAGTATGTGATAATCCATCGGAAAACAGATGAAGTTCGAAGCTGGGAATCCATGAAACTCAGGTTGAGATGTTTAATCAGTTGAGGTAATGCCGTTTGAGAGTTTAATTTGCTGTTGTTCGCCTGGGAGAAAGAACCGATGTGTTCATGGTGAGAATTCAGTGGCATTCGGGATGTTGTTTGGGACGCAATCAACTCGGGTTGAGGGGTTTTGAAGTTCCTTGCGAACGGTGGGGTGTTGAGAATGGAATGGGATGAAGGAAGTTCACTGGGATTGCTGGGATTTGAGTTCATCCTGTGGGCGTTTGAGAAGATTTCGGAGGAAGAGGATGAGGATGCTGGGAGAAATCCGTGGACGAAGGATTGGTTTTGCTCGTTGGATACGGAAGGAAACTTGGTTTGATTTGTGGACGTGATCCTTTGATGCTAAGAGGTTTGCTTGGATAAGGATGGATCACGTCCGTGGACGATGTGGGATGAAGAGAAGTTAAGGAAGTTTGGGATGAAGGATTGATAGGGACTCACGGACGGCTGTGGAGGTGAAGCAAGGGAGGTGAACTAGACGCGTGGGAAGCTTGGATTTGGCTCTATCTTAGCTGAGATCTAGCAGAGCAAGGGATGCTTGGGAACGGTCGCCTGGGAAGCGTGGGAAGATGGGTTCTGTTTTCTTTTTGGACATGGGAGGGATAGTGACATGGAGGCTTTGTTTGTGAACGTGGGAGTGAAGGAGAAATAAACTGTTGGGAGGAATACGCTAAAAAAAGGAATTGGGGTCAACTCGGAATATTGAATTTTTAATTGGAGATGATACGGAAAAAAAGACTGGTGAACGACTAGGAAGTGAATCCTGGGAGTTTGATATAGGGAATGTCATCCAATTCAGCTGGGAACATGTGTGGGAAGGAAATTAAGTGAGATGTGATGCAGAAAAGTTTTATGGAGGCAAATGTGGGAAAGAAACAAGGGAGTTGGGATGAATCTGAGAGGGTCTTGCTTTGTGGGGTGCATGCGATTTGGGTTCAGAAATTATCCAAAATAAGTTCGACTCGACCTGCAAACATTAGACTCGACCAATAAAATAAAGAAAATCAATCAAATTTGAATAATTTATTTAAAATGAAATGCTGAAGGAAAACATAATTTTTTGGTTAAATTTACAAAATATGTGAATTAAAATAATGATAAGTGCTATGAATAAGATATTAATTTATGCATTATTTAGCA
>JAOXJJ010001007.1:8706105-8723767 GCA_025769935.1 Phoenix roebelenii
ATACGTTAGAATTTACTTTGATTTGTATTATAGCACTAAAGTTTTATATTTGATTATTACAGCTAGTTCAAAATTGTTTCTTGAAAGTGCCGAATATATTCCAATGCTTGATGGTCACAATTTTTCTGACCGGAAAGATGCTATTGAATTTACCTTGGGGTACAGAGACATTGATCTTGCACTCCGCGAGGACAAACCACCCATTCCCACATATAAACATATGCAAAAAGTCATTGATAAGTACCATAAGTGGGAGGGAAGTAATCTCTTGGGACTACTACTCATAAAGTCTCGAGTTAGTAGGAGTATTAGAGGTGCTATCGGTGATTGTAGTACACTTAAAGCTTTTATGAAGGCTGTTGAAGAATAATTTGTTCGTTCAGATAAAGCTTTGGCTAGTACCCTAACAAAGAAATTTACAGCTAAAGTATTTGATAGTTCGAAGGGCATGCGTGAGCACATCATGGAAATGAGAGACTTAGCTGCACAACTTAAGTCTTTAAAGATAGAGATATTTGAGTCATTTTTGGTTCACTTCATCCTGAACTCCTTACCATCTGAGTATGGACCGTTCAAGATCTCTTATAACACACATAAGGAAGACTGGTCTATAGATGAACTATTGGACATGTCTGTTCAGGAAGAGGAAAGGATGAAGCATGATCAACCAAAAAGTGCTCACATGGTTATTCATGATAAAGGAAAAGCCAAGAAAAGTAGAAATGACCCACCTACAAAGAGGGAGCATAAAGTGCCACCAAAATTTGATGGCAATAAAGTAAGCTGCTTCTTTTGTAAGAAAAGGGGTCATGTGAAGAAAGACCGCCAAAAGTATCTCAAATGGCTTGAAAAAAGAGGTAATCTTATATCTCTTGTGTGTCATGAATCTTTTTTTTACTGATGCTCCCAAGAATTCCGGGTGGGTTGACTTTGGTTCTCCAATCCACATTATGAATGCTATGTAGGGATTTTTCAACAGAAGGAAGCCAACAACAAGTGAATTGGTCTACTTAGGAAATAAAGGATTGATGGGGACATCAGAGCTGACCACCCTGCCGTTTAGTCCCCAATTTTATTTGCATTTTATTTTCTTTTATTTCTGGGTTTGCTTGCAATTTTATTATTGTTGGACTTTATTTGTGTGGTTTGGGCTTATTGGGAATTATTTTGTGTAAGGAGGTTTTATTTTAATTGTTCTTATTGGGCCCTATTAATAGGGAACTTTTATGTTGATTAGGGTTAATGAAGTGATTAAGAATTTTTCCCCCATGTCTTCCCCTCCTCTCTTCCTCCTTCTCTTCTCCCTCTTCTCTTCCTATTCCTCCTTCTCTTCTCCCTCTTTTTTTGTTTCCATTTTAAAGCTACAACGTACAGCAGTAATCCCAAGAGTACCTCTTCTCCCTCTTTCCTGCATGCCAACCCATAGTGGTAGAGAGTACCTCCTCACTGACTCTCAAACCCCTTTACCCACCATGGACCCCAGAGTTCTACAAGATATTTTGAAACAATTAGCTGCATTACGAGCTGATCAAGACGAATTCAAACGAGAGATCTGAGCTCTAGTGCAACATTCTAGGACTCCTGAACCGTCAACCCCAATTGCAGCTTATCCCGAGCTTGGTTTGGCCACACCACCTGTAGGTCTTCCCCATCCCCCTAGGAACCAACATCCTCCTGAGCACCAGCGCGATCTTGACGAACGACTACTTCGTACCGTAAGAGTAGATGCCTCCACATTTGCTGGTCAACTGGAGCCAAGCGTGTATCTTGATTGGAGAGTAGCCATGGATAATTATTTTGAGTGGTATGAAATGACTGACGATAGAAAAGTACGATTCGCTAAAATGAAGCTTATTGGGCAAGCTCACTGGTACTGGCATAATGTTGAACATATGCGTGAGACCCAAAGGCTTCCTCGTATCACCACCTGGGAGGATATGAAGGAAAAGCTGAATGAGAAGTATCTGCCATTCTCTTACCGACAACGCCTTATGGATAGGTGGCAGAAACTAACTCAAGGGATATCAACCATTGCTGATTACATTGCACGATTTGAGGAGTTTCATATGAGGTGTAGTGTAATCGAATAGGAGACTGTTACTCTCTCTAGGTTTTGGGCAGGACTTCGTGAGGAGATCCAGAAAGAACTAATCCTCCGAGAGATTATTACTCTTGGCCAAGCATACCAGTTGGCTCAAGATGTAGATAGTTTCTTACAAGCCCCTGTAGTGAGGCGTACTGACCCTCGACCCATGGCCCCAGGAGCCCGACCTAATCAAAACTACCTCCCAGAATCAAAGCAGCTTCCCAATCCTTCTAACCAGCCCGGCCTTAGCCAAGCACCGATTCAGACATCCCCGATACCTATCCAGAATCCTTCAAATGATAAAGAAAAGGGCATACTAGGTCTCAATCTCGTTCTAGAAGCCAAACCCAATGTTTCAGGTGCCAAAAATTTGGCCATATAGCATCCCAATGTAATGCCAAGACCTATCTCATGATTGAACTAGAAGTTGGGACTCAAGCGAATGAATGTGTCGAAGAAGTCTATGAGCCAAACATTGAGAATTTTGTAGAAGACTTTGGAGACGGCAAGACCGGATTAGAGTTTCTCCTGGCTGAACCCCAAAAGGTGCCCACCGATCCAAATAACCAAAATCCTAGGCTTCATGTGGTTAGGTGCACTCTAACTCAGACTAAGACCGAACAAGATTGGCGTAGGACCTTCCTATTTTACACGCTTATTAAGATCAATGGTAAAACATGCAAAATCCTATTTGATAGCGGAAGTTGTATTAATGCCATTGCTTCCGGAGTTGGTTCCCGCCTCGGCTTGAAATCTACCCCTCATTCCAACCCATATAAAGTAGCTTGGGTACATAAGACATCTCTTTCGGTGTCAGAAAGATGCCTCGTTCCGATTCAATTTCTATCCTATAAAGACGAAATCAAGTGCGACTGCATTCCGATGGACGTAGGTCAAGTCATCCTAGGGAGGCCTTGGCTATACGATATGGACGTCACACTTCATGAGCGTTCGAATTCGTCTAGCTTTATGTTCCAGGGTCGAAAATTTATACTGAACTCATTACCCCCTAGAGAGTCCGCCCCCGAAAAGAAGAGTGTCACTCTACGAAAAGATGAATCACTTCACATCATTACTTCGAAAGAGGTAATGAAAGATATCGAAAGCCAATCACCTGTATTTGCCCTCGTGGCTAGGGTTATCAATGTGGAGTCGAGCCCTGAGCAACCACCGACAGCAGTTTCCCAGCTGGAGGAGTTTCACTTTGTTTTTCCTAAGGATCTTCCAGATACACTTTCTCCGATGCGTGATATCCAGCACGTAATTGATCTCGTTCTCGGAGCATCCTTACCCAATCTTCCTCATCGTAGGCTCAACCCAAACGAGCACACTGAACTGAAACGTCAAGTTGACGAACTTCTCACCCAAGGGTATGTTCGTAAGAGTCTGAACTCCTGTGCTGTACCCACACTCCTCACCCCCAATAAAATTATGGTTAAGTATTGTTTTTCCATCCCTAGGCTAAACGACCTCTTAGATTTTATGTCTAGTGCCACGATCCCATGGCAAGATATCAGTATGACTAGAGTTGCCAAACTTTATTTTAATGAAGTCGTTAGACCTCCTGACCTTCCAAAATCTATTATATTTGATAGAGATGTTAGATTCGTAAGCTCCTTTAGAAAAATTCTTGGGCACATGATTGGCACTAAATTAAAATTTTCGACGGCCTATGCTAGGACTTGGGATTTAGTGTTACCAACCGCCGAGTTTGCATATAATAGTTCGGTCAATAGGTCCTTAGGCATGAGTCCCTACGAAGTGGTGAATGGATATAAACCTAGGCAGCCCATAAACTTGATTCCTATGTCTCATCAACATAGAATCTCTGAGTCTGCACAATTATTTGCATCACATCTCCATTCATTGCATCAGAAAATCAGCAAACGTATTCACTATAATAATTTAAAATATAAATCCTTTGTTGATTTGCACAGACGTTATACAGAGTTGAATGTAGGAGATTCTGTCATGGTGAGAATTAGACCTGAACGACTTTCTTCGAAAACGTTCAAAAAGTTGCAATCCCATGGTGCAGGACCGTTCAAAGTCCTAAAGAAAATCAGTTCGAATTCTTATGCTGTAGATCTTCCTGAAGCCTATGGGATTAGTGCGACATTTAATATTGAAGATTTAGTCCCATACAAAAGGTCCACATTCAATCCTTCTGATCCTTTTGTTGATACACCCGCCTCTGTTGATCACCTTGACCCATCACCTGCTATTGAGCCTCTACCTCTAAAGTTTCATGCACGCAGAGAACACATAGAACATATATTAGATGAGCAGATTATATCTACCAGGAGAGGAAGCTACCAACGTTACCTTGTTCGGTGGAAAGATCGATCCGAATCGGATGTGACGTGGATTTCGCGAGCCGAGTTGCAGCGCCTTGATCCTGACCTTCCAGAGCAGTACAACAGCCGGCCAGACCTGCACTCGACGGGGTCGAGCTTCTTCCACCCGGAAGAAGTTGATGGGGACATTAGAGCTGACCACACTGTCGTTTAGTCCCCAATTTTATTTGCATTTTATTTTCTTTTATTTCTGGGTTTGCTTGCAATTTTATTATTGTTGGACTTTATTTGTGTAGTTTGGGCTTATTGGGAATTATTTTATGTAGGGGGTTCTATTTTAATTGTTCTTATTGAGCCCTATTAATAGGAAACTTTTATGTTGATTAGGGTTAATGAAGTGATTAAGAATTTTTCCCCCACGTCTTCCCCTCCTCTCTTCCTCCTCTTCTCCCTCTTCTCTTCCTCTTCCTCCTTCTCTTCTCCCTCTTCTTTTGTTTCCATTTTAAAGCTACAACGTAGAGCAGTAATCCCAACAGTACATCGTCACCACTGCAGTCATCCTTCCCAGACCCGGTTCTACATCAAGGATGTTCACGAGTTGTGGTAGTTGGTCCTTTTAGAATAATTTTGCAATCAGAATATGCTTTAGATTTATTTAATGTATTTTATATTCTAGATTTTAGTGGGAATTTAGTTTCTATTTTCAGACTGGTTGTAAAAGGATACGATTTTCTTTTCGAAAATGAAATGAGACTTTTCAAAATTAAAATTCCTGTTGGTTCTGGTACTATGGTTGATTAATTTATTCAAAATTGATATGGATCCCGATTTTGAGTAGAATTATTTATCTATGCATACAATTGGTAATAAAAGGAACTTTATAGATGAAAATTCCTCTTTGTTATGGCATAAGAGATTGGGACACATCTCTATGGAAAGGATAAAGAGGTTAGTGAAAGGAGTTTTGCAGACACTTGTTTCATTGACTTCAAAGGTTGTGTGAACTACATAAAAGGAAAGCAGACCAACAAACCATCTAAAGGTTTCAGAAGGAGCTCAAAAATTCTTGAGATTGTGCATACAAATATCTGTGGACCTTTTCTACTCCATGTTTGAATGGTCAGATGTATTTTAGCTATTTATTGATGACCATTCAAGATACACGTATCTCTATCTTCTAAATGAAAAGGCCGAAGCACTAGATGCTTTCAAGACCTATAAGGTAGAAGTAGAGAATCAGAGTGAAAAAAAATCAAGATCATAAGATCTGATAGAGGTGGACAGTACTATGGTAGGTACACAGAAAAGGAACAAATAATGGGTCCATTTGCAAAGTTTTTTGAAGTTGAAGGTATAATTGCACATTACACTATGTCTGGTATACCAGAACAAAATAGTGTTGCAAAAAGAAGGAATTGGATGCTTATGGATATGGTAAGGAGCATGATTAGTAATTCTAGTATGCTCTTGCTCTTATGAAGTGAAGTTTTGAAAATTGCAGTGTACATACTAAACGGGGTCCCATCTAAGGCTGTGTCCAAGACACCTTTTGAACTATGGACATGGTGGAAACTTAGTTTAAGTCATGTACATGTATGGGGTTGTCCAGTTGAAGTGAGAATTTACAATCCTTATATAAAGAAATTAGATTCAAGGACAATTAGCGGGTTTTTTTATTGACTATCCAGTAAACTCCAAAGGATATAGATTTTATTGTCCCTTTCGCAGCTTTAGAATTGTTGAATCAATGAATGCAAGGTTTCCTGAGGATCTTGAACCTAGTGGGAGTGTTTATCCTCGTTGGATTGAATTTGAGGAAACACGAGAACAAGTTGTACTACCTCTTATTGGAGAGCCTTTTGTTGTAATAAGGGAAAATGGATCTAATGATCACGAGGTACAACCCAATTTAGTACAACTTGTTCATCAAGAAGGGTTTCAACTTGATATAAATTAGCCATTACAGTCTGAGCCAATTGAGTCATCTCAAAGTGGGGAAGATGTGGCTTTAAGAAGGTTCTTAAGAATAAGAAAACCTGCTATTATTGATGATTACATAATATACCTCATAGAGTCTGATTTTGATATCGGACCTAAAAAAGTCTAATTACGTTTTTACAAGATATGAATGGAGAGTAGTCCACACTCTGGTTAGATGTCATGAAGGATGAGTTAAAATCTATGGCCAGTAATAAAGTTTGAGATCTCATTGAATTACCTGAAGGGGCGGTGGCAATTGGCTGCAAATGGGTGTATAAAACCAAAAGAGATACTTCAAGTAATGTAGAGCGATTTAAGGCCAGGCTTGTAGCTAAGGATTTTACTCAAAAAGAAGGCATCGATTATCATGAAGCTTTCTCTCTGGTTTCGAAGAAAGATTAGTAGCTCATTTTGATTTAGAGCTATATTAAATGGATGTACAAATGGCTTTCCTAAATGGGGATCATGAAGAGGAGGTGTACATGAGGCAACTTGAGAGTTTTGATGATGGCAGTCAGAAGGTTTGCAAGTTGAAGAAGTCTATATATGGATTAAAACAGGCATCCCGACAATGGTATTTAAAGTTTCACGAGGTTATTTCTTTATATGGTTTTGTTGAGAACCTTGTTGATCAGTATATATACCTTAAGAACAGTGGGAACAAATTCATTTTCTTAATCCTATATATAGATGATATTCTTTTTGCAAGCAGTGATTTGGGTCTGCGACATGAGACAAAACAATTTCTCTTTGAAAACTTTGAAATGAAGAAATTAGGTGAAGCCTTTTATGTCATTGGTTTAGAGATTCATAGAGACAGAAAACAAAGAGTTTTGGGACTGTCTCAGAAGGCCTACATTGAAAACTTTTGGAGAGATTTGGCATGCAAGGTTGTAAACCTTCTGTAGCACCTATTATTAAAGGGGATAAATTTATTAAGGATCAGTCCCCTCAAAATGCATTGGAACACGAACGGATGAAAAGTATCCCTTATGCATCCATGGTTGGCAATTTATTGTATGCTCACGTTTGTACTAGACCTAACATATGTCTGGCAGTTGGATTATTGGGGCGCTATCAAAGCAATTCAGGTTTCCAACATTGGATAGCTGCAAAGAAAGTAATGTGATATTTGTAAGGAACCAAGGACTACAAATTAACATTCAGAATACTCACCAGCTGGAAGTGGTTGGTTATTCGGATTCTGAATTTGACGATTGTGTAGATACTAGAAAGTCCACTTTTGGGTTTATATTTCTTCTTGCTGGAGGAGCTATATCCTAGAAGAGCACTAAGCAAACTGTTATTGCTACGTCTACTATGGAGGCAGAATTTATTGCGTCCTATGAGGCAACCACACAGGCATTATGGTTAAAGAATTTCATAAATACTCTCAAGGTTGTCGATACTACAGAGAGACCAATAAAGATTCTCTGTGATAACACTGTTGCAGTGTTCTTCTCCAAGAACAATAAAACTAGTAGTAGGAGTAAGCGTATCGACATCAAATATCTCAGCGTAAGGGAGAATATCAAGCGAAATGTGGTGATTATTGAGCACACCAATATAGACTTGATGATTGCAGATCCCATGACAAAAAGGATTACCGATAAATCAATTTAAGGGTCATGTGGATGGTATGGGCCTATGTAGTTAATTTTCTCTCTTGTTGTATTTGTATCTTTTGATTTGTGGAGAATGATAATGAATTCAATTTCAATATTGTGCAATAAAGTAGTGATTCATTTAATCCATCAGGATGATTAAGTAAGACCCAAATAACAATTGTTAGTCATCTATAAAGTTTTACCCATAAAGTGCATATTTGAAAGATAAAGTACATCATGACACATGGAAGAAAAGGCTCATAATATTAGAGCTTTACCGCTATGGTTCGTGTATAATATTTCTTAAGTGGGAGTATCCACAATTTAAAGAAATATAAAATTATTTGGCCATATTCAGGTTATCATTTCTTTTATAGGTTTTAATGTGCTATTTAGACCAAGTGGGAGAATATAAGAAATTATTTAATTTTATAAAGATAATTTGTCTAAAGTGGTCTACATTATCACATTTATTTTAGCCATTTAAGAAATTCTTCCTAGGCTATTAAAGATTTGGTAAATATTCCTTTATGGAGTTAATGTGGATTTAAGTATATATTTAATTCTATATAAAAACGTTTCATATTCTTTGATGGATAGAATATGTAAGGATTATTCTAGAAAGTGAAGGGTCCCTAGTCTTGCCTACATATATACAAGGGCCGGTGTACTTCCAAAGTGGATTACAATCCAAAAAAAAGCAAAGACTAGAAGTTCCTCTCTTAGTCAAAAAGCTTTTTCTTTCACTACCTTATCGTAGATTTGAAATCATTTCACTACCTTATCTTCTTGTGGGTAGATTTGAAATCATTTCACTACCTTATCTTCTTGTGGGTAGATTTGAAATCAGTCAAACATCATGGCAGAAGGTAAATAAATCATTTCCGTTGTTTCTATGGATTTATATATTTATTGTATGGCTATCATTTCTTTCATGAAGCAAGCTAAGTTCAAATTCAATTAGAGGCTTAATTGAGATATTCCAGTTAAGAGAAACATTTAATTCAAGCCGCACTTAAAGCTTGTCTCATAAAGTAGATAGTAACTTGAGCTCAACTTGGAAATAATCTCTTTCAATCAGGAAACAGATCAAGTGGGAGCAATTGTAGGTAAGTTCAAATTGAGTTCCACTACTCTTTTTGATAATAGCAAACCAAGCCTCAGCAACACAAAGCTTGCTCAGGTTAGCTCATTAAAACCTTATGCGGACTCAATGTTATTACTTCGATTGTTAAATTAACACCCATAAGCCTGGCCAATCCACAATCTATGGCTAATCCATGAACTACACCCACCGTTCACCCACATCATGGCAATGTTTCAACCTCCATGTAGCATGACAAGTATTGCACCAACTCATTTTGAACGAAATTGTTTAGACTAGCCTTGAAAGAAGAAAAAAATAGTTGGGCTTGTGGACTTTGAGTGAAACGCCACATATGCTGTTATGCATGCGCAACCTGGCTTGGTTGGCCATGCCAGGCTCATGGTTATCACAGAGGCAAGCTAGGTTCGGCCAGCCGTGCATATTTGTTGAAAACTAGCTCTCAGGGATCTTTTGTTGGCCCTTTGAGGGGATCAAAACTCTATTTATGAGAGCTCTAGTCCACATACCCAAGCAGATCTCAGCTTAGCTTATCATACGAATGCCAGATGGATAGATAGCTGGGAACCAAAAAGTCCCTTAATTTTCCTTGGAAAACAATGGGAAAAGAAATAAAATAGAAAAAATAGGCATAGATCTGCCAAATTTGCCTAATGATGAAATATTATTTGATTCGCAGATAAGACTTTATTATTCAAAAAGTCAAAAACATAATTAATTTTTTCGAAAGAAAAATATGCATATTTCTTGAGAATTTTAACAAGACCATTTTCTCTTGACCTTACAAACTTATCCTCTCTCTCTCTCTCTCAAACTTACAATTCCAAATATTCAATATATGAGCATCCTTCTCCAATCTCTTTTTCAAATTTTTGAAATTTAATTTATTTTCTCTATCTCAAAACTTATACTAGTTATTAGAACAAATAGTTGTAACAAAGTAAGATATATAATAGAAATTTATCTTAAAAATATATCCAAATATTAATGTGCAAAGGTAGTGCCATGGTAACCTACTCTAAGAATAAATAAAAGGAATAGAGAGAGAGAGAAAAGCAAATGGAGAAATGATAAAGAAGTGCCATGTAGGGCGAAACAATAAAGAAACGGTCAAGGCGTCTATCACTAGCATTCTGGAGATTGGGGAGCAAGAAGGTAGCTTAAGATATCTTGGGGTCCCAATCATAAGCCGATGCCTATGCAAGGCAGATTGCTCTCCAATGGAGATGGGCATTAGACGTAGACTGAAGAGCTGATAGGCGGGCACTCTATCCATGATGGGTAGAGTCATACTAGTACGGTCAGTCTTGAACTCAATCCCTATTTATCTATTATCCCATACTTTGGTGCCTCCTGCAGCATTATGGTGCATGGAGTGACTGTTTAGGAGTCTTCTTTGGGGGCAACATTGGGGTAGAAGTAGTGTTCATCTAATGGCATGGGACACCATCTGCCAGCTGACCAGTAATGAGGGACTAGGGGTTCACTTCTTGATCAAGCAATGGGAGATTCTCGCGACCAGGCTGCCAGCAAGGTTTCTTCTAGAGCCGGAGGTGCTTTGATGAGGGCCAAGTATGGGGATCCGGCCGACCCGACTGTCTTCCGTACTGGCCACCGTAGTTCCTTCATTTGGAGAGAGATCTGTACTCACGCCCGAATGGTCCTTCCGAAGATTAGATAGGAGGTTGGGGACGGACGTGCTATCGATGTCTTGGAGGACAGCTGGCTCTCTGAGGTGCCATTGCATGGCTAGCCTACCCTGATCGACGCTAGCTGGGTGGAGGTGTGTAGAGTCTACTATTTGTTTGCTCCAGGTAGGCATGTGTAAACGAGAATCTCGTCCGACGGGCTTTTAGAGAGTAGTTGGCCGAGCGAGTCATGTTTTTGTTAATTCCTGTTAAGGAGGTTGCAGACAAAAGGGTCTAGAGCGTGAATGGGAGGTCAAAGGAGAAGGCTTGGGACTTAGGTCCTATTTGGAGAAGCTTTTGGAGGGCTAAAAAGCACTATCTGGCCCTCCAAAAGTACTTTAGGAAGTTGTTTTAGCTTTTGTAGAAAGCTAAAATAACTTTTTGGAAAAAGCTCTATTTTAGAGCTTCTCCGAAATAACATTTTTAGGAATTATCGAAAAGCTATTTTGAGTTATAATATTCTTTTTAAGACTAAAATATCCATAATAAAATAGAATAATTATACAAAATATATTATATGATATAATTATAATATTTTATATTTCTATTATTATATTATACTATAAATATAATATTATATTAGATTATATCATAATACATTGATATTAAAGCTGATCACGGGCCTTCTGGCCCGTCCAGCCCGGCCCGAAATTTTTCGGGCTTGGGCATTAAAAAAAAAGGCCCATGGGTCGGGCTTGGGTAGGAATAGCGGCCCGACCAAAAAATCGGGTCGGACCTGGAAACTTTTAAAAATGGCTCGGCCTGACCCATATTTTATATATAAAGATAGAAAAATACATCCAGTTTTAGAGAGCCCATTAAGCTATTGGGCCATTCTTGCCCATTTCCAATTCCAAACAAAGAAAAAATTGGATCTGTCGGGTCGGGCCTGAGACCAGATTTATAAAGTCGAGTCGAGCCTGGACAAAAATTTAAGCCCGACAGTTGGGCCGAGCCGGGCCTAGGCATAGCCATCGGGCCTAATTTCTGCTGTAGAGCCCGACCTGAGCCCGGCCCGGTCCGGATTTTGATCAGCTCTAATTGATATGTTATATTAAATAATTTAAATATTAAATTATTATGCTATGATATACAACATCATATTACTATATTATAATAATGTTATATTACATTACATTAATATTATACTATATTATATATTTATGTATTAATACATATTATATTTTATTATGCTCTATTATATAATAATGTGTAATATTCTTTATGGTCATTTTGTCAAACCAAACGTACTTTCTCAGTTTGTTTACCAAATACATGTTAAAGCCAAATAGGAAACAGCTTTTTATGAAAGATCTACTTTCAAAAACTCTACTTCCAAAAGCATTACTTTCAAAAGCTCTACTACCAACAGCTCCCCCAAATGGGGCCTTACTCTGGGTGGTCAGGAGGACTACGACCCGGTAGATTGATGGGGGCTGGATTTGGAGGCTTCACATCCACCCATGAGTTGCCTTGTTTGTTTGGAAGGTGGCATGAGGATGCCTGCTCACTAGAGGTGTGCTGGCTCGGTGAGGGATAAGCATATCACTAGAGTGCATGGTCTGGTCGGAGGTGGAGGAGTCTATTTTTCATGTCCTCTTTGGTTGCCTACGGGCCGCTCAGATCTGGGGGTGCGCCTCGAGCCCTCCGACACTCGGCAGGGGTGGATGTCGACAAGGACTTCCTGCATTTCCTAGGGATCTCCTCACGGAGGCCCGACTTTGAGGAGGGGGAGATCAGGGTTGCCTACCTGGCCTGCTACTGTTGGTTAGACAGGAATGCCCGGATCTTCGAGGATAGTAGAGTACATCTGAGGTTGGTGGCAGACATAGCTCTTTTTCATACGGCGGAGGTCATTCGCATCGCTGCGTCGTCGACTCTTAGGACAACCAGAAAAATTTGAGGCTCCCCTTTTGCTCCTGCAACGTTCAGGACCATACTGATTTCCTAGGTGCCCCCACCCCTGACTTTCTCAAGGTGAACTTCGACGGTAGTGTTGGCGATGGAGGGAACACTAAAGGTATGAGATTTGCCATCAAAGACCACGATGCCAAACTGATAGCGGCTAGAGGCCAACGGATCTTTGACACATTTGTAGTTAGTGCCGAGCTCAGAGCTGCATGGAAGAGCATCACCTATGCGAGGCGTGGGTTGGGCATGGACCGCATCCTTTTCGAGGGAGACTCGACTACGGTAATCAAATGGATCCGAGGTCGAGGATGCAGCGCTGACTCTAAACCGCTGCTCCATGACATTCGCAGGCTTTTAGATGAATGTGGACTCTATTAAGATCATACATATCTACAAGAAGATAAATAACGCTACTGTCTAGTGGCTTTTTAAAGGTTTTACTTAAGAGAATCATATATCAGTGCCCAATTCTTTGTATTATTTTTTTTTTATTTTGTTTGCTGCACCCACACCAGCTGTTGTAAAAAGAAAAAAAAAACCGTGTCGGACTCGGCCACTCGATCGACCGTTTCTTCTCTACGATCGTTGGGCGAGAGAGAAGGCTCCTTCCAGGATTTTGGACGGAAGATAACACTCAGATCTCATTGACTAGGGTTTCTTTTCCATTTCCCAGATGCAAATAGATATCTACTAAGGTCTCTTGCTCCTCTCCCATTTCTTGGATCGTTTCGGTCCCTGATTTTTTTTGGGTTTTTTTTTCTTCCCCTCCTCCACTTATTTTTAATCTTTCTCAAGCGAATCTCCTAATTTCTAGTTCTTTGATTTTGTCCCCTAATTTTTCAGGTCTTTGAGATTAAACATACTGAACGATCATCATTTCTGTTTTTTTGTGAATTAATAAAAATGTTTTATTATTTTGGAATCTCTCAAGACTTGCATAAAAAAGGATATCAGAGCCTTATTTTTGTTTCAACGGTTTTAAATCAATATGTGTAGATGATTGGAGATAACATCAGATGATGTGATTTTTTTCGGAGGTGCTGTTTGGATTCAAGTCCATAAAAAGTTAATATATGCATCTGCCTTCGTTGTTGGTTTTTTTTCCAAATCGGCCAGCTGTGGACATCTGTTTTGATCAAGTGTGCAAGTCCTATAATCTTTGAATGGTAAATGCCCCAGTTTGCTGAAGACATATAGTGAAAATTGAACTGTATAACTTTTATGGCTGCCTTTTGATACCGTTTCTGCACTGAATTTTATAGTTATTTCTATATATTTGATTAGGATAAGCGCTATCTGACTTCTCACACCTTATCTTGGGTTTGTCATATTGCTTTGTTTTGTACTTTGAAGGTGGATTTGAGCAGGTTCAAATGGCCTCCCAAACTCCACTCTTTGTTCTAGATGAAAATTTGCCCTTCCCTAGAGTACTATCTGTTGGTACTTCAATTTATTAGTGTAACTTTCTGGTATGCATTTGTATTTGTATTTTTCTTTTATTGAGTAAGAGGAACTTGATTCTAGTTCTAATAGCAGGCAAAGGTGTTGATAATATAAAGGTTGATGTGCCCAAGCCTGCAAAGCCAGCACGTCATGAACGGAAAGCTTTGCAAGATCTTTCGAAAGCTGGAAGGCCTCTGCAAACGGGTGCACCAAAGGGATCTACTTTGAAAGATAAGGCCGCGGTGCGTGGTCATGAGACCCCCAAGAATGCCTTAAATAATAGTGTTCTGACTGATGAGGAAATAAAGAAATGTCATGAGTGGGCCAAGGAGGCATGCCCATTTTACAGGAACTGAGCAGCGAAAACTACAGAGAGAAAAGGATAAAGAATGTAAACGCTCTTCTCCTTGAGTTTTTCTTTACATGGTTCTCATCAACTCCATTTTCCCTATCTATTTTTTGTATTTATTTTTTCATTTACATTGTATATAGTTACAATGGTATCTTTTCATGTCTGTCTAACTCAGATGCGAGAAAGAAAGTGGATAAAGTAATGTCTGCACTCCGTCAATGGACTGACATGGCCTATAATTTTGGATTGCCAGTGTTGGTATGTGGCCCTATGCGAATGTTCTTGCCCTTTTCTTATATTAAAGCAGCGATAATATTTAAAATTGTGCCTGTTAGGCTCTCTTTTTTTCATGTATTTACTTGTAACTTAAAAGGGCGCAAGTGGGGAATAGACTGGAACCATTTTTATGTGTTAGGGCTGAAACAAATGCTATGCTTCACAAATACATGGTAAAATGAGTACTGCACATAATTATGCATTCCTCCTTATTTCCTTAACAATCAAAATATTTATCTCGATCTGGTGATATTTATTTTAATCATTGATTAGATCATGTACATGAATATGTATAACATTATAACAAACTTTTTCTTTCTATGTATATGACATGTATTGAAGCCTCTGTTCAACTACCGTCCTGCTTATTGGAGATGCATATTCTCCTAGCTTGATTTTCTTGTGTGTGGATGAAAAGCAGTCATCCTCACTTTAAATTAATTTTCTTGCTAGGCTTTAAACCATTCAGAATTTTATCTTATTAGATTTGGGAGTAGGACCCACCTCCTTCACCCTGCTGCTTAGAGGTTTTGCATCACCTAAAAAAATGTGATGCATACCGTGATGGTAATCTGAAATTTTATGACGGAAAGACACATAGGATCTTGACATTCATAAACTAATTTTTACCTAATAATAACAAAGGAGAAGGGACATATATGTGGTAGTCTAGAATAGCAAAACCTATGTTTTATATTGTTGCGGATGCTATACTGGTTTGAAGTTTTATTGGTATAGCACATAAGCTGGAAAGGGAGATCATCTTTCTCTTTTCAGCAGATGTCGATTGAACTTCTGCAAATAAGCCCTGACACTTGGCAGATCTAGTAGTTCATCTTTAGACATTCAATGCTCACTCAACTTTGGATACTAATATATTCATATATACTATAGTAGTTGTAAGGGGCTTTTCGAAGTAGGATTAGGAATGTCATGGTTTTGGCTGTTGATTGTAAAGTACGTCAAGTGTTGTCCTAGGTTCATTTCCATTTTTCCTGAATTTGTTGATTGCTGCTGTGGGTAATGCAGGTTTCTGATTTAGCATCCCATATTTCTCAAAATTTTCTTTGAACTTTTGGTAAACACTAAGGGACATAAAAATAGTCGAGTCCTTTGAATTACTTGAACCAGAGTATAGAATATATGTCAAGGTAAGATACTTGTAGTTATCCCCATCTGATTGTCACGTATTCAAATTCATGAACTCATTTCTGTTATTTTTCTTCAAGGATGATTCATGTTATCGAAGAAATAATTTAGTGGAGCAATTGTTCGTTGTCTTGTATCAATCTCAGTACAAAGCTTTTGGTTTGCCACTATCTCCTCTTATAATTGTCAATTTTGCTGATAAGATGAAAATAACCAGTGGTGACTTAGAAAATTACTTCTAATGCGTAATAGCATAGTGATGCAATTATAAGCCTCTTAGCAGGAGTTAGGGCTAGGTTAAAATGGGCATGATCATGAGAATAGCCATATTGAAAGTAATATTTAGAGTTAGTAATGTACGTAAGATCACATAAAGCTCTATTTTATGTGTAAACGCTTTTGCCCTTTCTTTTATTTATGCCAAGTGTTGTCATGTGATACCCACATTCCTGTTTATGAATGTGTATCTCTTAGATCCCCTGGTGCCAGGCCAAAGTAGACTTCATCAACCTTTTGAAGTATGTCAGTTAGACACTGAGTTGGTTGAACTCAAGGACTGAGGTGAAACACTGTTAATTAGTGTAATGATAATTGTTACCTACTCAAACTTTTTAATCTCTATCCTGTTGTATTTTTATTTGCTGCGAGTTCTGAAGTTGAAGTCTGTAAGTATAGCCAAAATTTTCAGTACCAGAGTATACCACCCCTTACCGAGCATATTGTACCATATCGGTACAAAACCGATGCTCAACCGAGTGTCAGTACACCGAACCAACCCTGTACCAGGACAGCTACTGAAATTGAATTCTAGATTTTAATTATTACTTTTTTCTAAGCTATTTCTGAATCATTTGCTTATTTGAACATTTTGAAATAGCATGAGATGCTGGTGTCAAATAAGAGAGATCACCTCAGTTTGGCCCTTGATTTAAAGAGTAAAAAAAAAGTACTGGAGAAACGATAAATATGAAACTGTTGCAAATCAGCAGAAAAGATAGACTATCTTGTTTAACCTATAACACAGAATGAAACCAAAGCAAATATGAGAATTTGGCCCATTTGGACCTCATCTTTGATGCCATGCTTGTTATGTCAACTAGCATAACTAGTTAGCTCTTATGATTCATTTGCTTGGTTCCTAGGCCCTACAAAACATGAATGCAACACCTTGGTAGTCCCATTTTTGTCTTCATTATTTTGCAATCCTGGATATTTTCTCTTTTTTATGGCTGATTATCCCTCATCCATTTTTGTTTTTGTATCCTTGGAAGTTCTCATTACCTAAGCTGAATCTCCAACCCTTCTTAGCCTAATGCCTTTGCTTGGACCCCATGTGGCTAATCAATTTTCATGCTGCTATTTGTCATCCTCAGGACCTGGGAAGACACTTATGCTTAAGTTTATATGAGCATGCTGGATGCCTTCATGCATCAATCTTTATTGCCCAGCCTATGTGTCACGTCCCTGGCCCGAGATCGCGAGCCGGGGGTCCGCTCCAATCGCCGCACACCCGTAGGAAGCTCTTCCCACGAGCATGCAAGGCATCTTAACCAAATCTCAAAAATGAAACTACAATGATTCAACTGAAATAAATGCAAATCTTATTCCATTGACGGACACAAATTATAAAGTCTCACAATTCTAAATACGCAGCGGAACAATAAAGATAGAACATCAATTTAATTAAAACTTAATCTAAGATAACTTGTGCCATAATTCTTTTATTCGCTCTCCCATATTGTAAAATCCCGGATCGAGCTAATTCTTC
>JAOXJJ010001007.1:8725778-8741100 GCA_025769935.1 Phoenix roebelenii
AAATTCGTTGAAATCTGTATCTTTCAAATATCCATATACATAATCATAAATCCGATTCGAAACAAATCACATTCATCCTCGTAAAACACTTGTTTTGCTATTCTACTTTTTTTTGTTTAATCCTTATTTTTGCATATATACCCACACCATCTAATACTGTTAAAAAATTAATGATTTCAAATTAAAATGACTAAACTATTCTTAAGGAGTAGGTGTGCAAAAAGAAACATTTATAAGACGATCGCAAGGTAAAAAAAAAGTAATTTCAAAATTCTATTTTATTTTTAATTAAAATAGATATGAATTTTATTACCAGTGTTAGAAGAGCTAAGATATTTGTGCAAAAACAGTGTTTTATGAGGGTACAGAAATAAATATAAATATAAATTTTTAAAAAAATATTTATGTAAAATATCCATATTAATATTATCCTACTAATATATTAATATATACCAATAGACATCTTAGGTGGGAAATCGAACCAATTCCCCTCGTTCCCAGGTTCGGTGCGACGGTGCATGCACGAGTGGTGGTTTTTGCAAGTCTTTTCGTCGCACCAAGCCCTCATATTCTTGGTTCTGAGGATCGCTGCTGCTACTTGACTGGTTCATTGAATCCTCCTGCCAACCAGTGATCTAAACCATCCCCCCGTCTCGGTCCTCCGCCCTCCAACTTGTAGAAAGTGGGACCCAACTTCAGACCAGCTCCCTCCCCCCGTCAGTGGGGGCCCACCTTCCTTTGTCCCTCCCCGCTCAGTGAGGGCCCACCTCCCTTTGTCGTTGAGAGCCAGCCCTCTCTGTCTCTCTCTTCCTTTCTATTTAAATTTTAAACGAAGGAGCCACTTAATGGTCTCCTCCATCTAAATAGAGCTAGCGAACCAGCTTCACAGTGCTACGACCTGCTCTCTCTCTCTCTTCCATCTCCCTTATTCTTGGACTCACTTGGATGGGGATGGGGAGTGTAATAATGGCAGGGGAGGAGGAGGCATGGCTTGCGATGGGGATGGTGGCGGTGGGGTTGGTGTATGTGGTGGTGGAGGCGATGTGGAGGAGCGCGGCGTCGCTGCTCCTCCCGTACTGCAGCGGCTGCTTCCCCGCGCAGTTGCTTGTTCTTCCTGATCCGAAGAGCTTTCGCTTCGATCGCTCCTCCGGCGGCGAATAAAGAACGCTCCCGCACCTGGGAGACGTCCGGGTCGTTTCTTATTGCTCTCCTGGCATGTCGATGATGGACGGATGCATGCAGAAAGCTTCTCCCTGTTGCTTGTCCATCCTGATCCCAAGAGCTTTCGCTTCGGTCGCTCCTCCGGCGGCGAATAAAGAAGGCTCTCGCACCTGGGAGACGCCGGGTTTCTTATTGCTCTCTCGATGATGGACGGATGAATGGAGAGATCTTATATTTTTACTCTGTTTATTGATTTTGTTGGACATTCAGATGCAAATCTATAATTATACGAACCTTCGTTGTAAAAAATAATATAGTAATAATAATTGTGATGGAATTCTTGGAAAGTGGGGGGGAAATCTTGTCTTGGGAAAATGCAATGGTTTTTTTTTTTAAAAAAAATGGTAGAGATTATCCATCATTTCGCCGGCTTCAGCAAATCTAGTTTTATTGGCTTTTGATAAAGGCAATGATCTAGGGTATAAAAGATCTTGCGTTAAAGGTGTGAAATCGAAGAATTAGGAACGAAAATAGTTACCATTTTTAAATTTAATACTGTTTAGAAAAAATAATTGTTTCAGGGGTCAATGAAATTTGCTGGGAAGAAGGGGGAGTCCTGATACCCAAAGGATTCAATATGAGCTTTGATTTTAATCATTTGTATTAAGTATCTATGTTCTGTTAACTATTTCATGCAGGACTAAATTTTAGATTCACTTAAATTATCAAATGTCTTTTGCATTTTCATGGAATAGGCACGTCACCATGTCTTTTGTATCAATATAGCATTTCTCGCGATGCTACTGGTACATGCAGCCCAACTTATATGCGTTAAGACTACTTTGAAGATTGGCACGCCACATTATTTTTTTTCTCCCTCCAATCCACATACATAATTTTATAAATTTCTTTACAGTCATGTCTGTTGCTTGTGCGACTCCATAATGCTTGCTTTTTCTTATTGTAGGCCGACACTGAAGGAAATGGTACTCTGGACAGTGACGAGATCCTCTTCTTGCACCTGAGAAAGGTCGGCAATGAGGAACACCGAGCTAAAGCATTCTTCTTTGACGAGGATGGGAGTGGCTTTATGTTAGTTCAAGAATTGAGAGAAGCTTTAGGTGAGGGTGATTTAGGTCCAAATGAGCAAGTGATCTGGGAGATCATCTCTGATGCACATCTAACTTGTGGTCTGATGTCTTGAACCAATAGTCACTATTTCACCATTAGCAGATTGCAGCTCATTAAACATGACCCATGAGTGCGTGATATCCTGAATTGGTTCTAATCACCTTAGCTTCAGCCAATCCTTTCACACTAATCTTATGTATAAATATTTAAGGATGGACGACTTATCAGCTCCCAGGAATTTGAGTTGATGATGATTCTTGAAGCCTCCATCAAATCAACCGTGCATATCAGTCTGTATCTTTCCTATCTTTGCTGAAGGGTTTAGAATTCTAAACGTTTTCCTAACCTTGTGGGTTTCCAGATTCTTTCCTGCTCTCGAATGTGATTCTTATGAGTGTAAATTGTCCCATTTTGCTAACTTGTATGATCGCAAATAGAATAATCCATTTTCTCCTCTTGGGATAATTCTTGTGTGTAATGTTCATGATCGATCATTTTTCGGTGCGGACAGATCTACAGCAATCAAGAGTTGGACTTGGTAAGGCGTATGCCATATTCGAATACTGACTTCAAATTCTGCTACAGGTTAATACAAAATAATGGTTTATGATGGTAAATTTTGTACCATTCAATATGTAATTAAGTCGAAGGATACCTACATCTCCACTCTTGCATGTTATATCTGTCAGGTTGCAGCCCCGGTAAAATTGATCGGGGCTGCTGCAGCAGACTAAAAATACCTACAATCCATGCAAGGCCGATCTTTGCTTGGGCCGGTTTTTCATATCGTGCGTGCATCTTCAAGCAATCAGGGGAGGTGCCGAGTACATAGACGAGGCGGTCTCGGAATGATAAATATTACTTCGTGCTCTGGAACTCCAACACTTTACCTGAATAATTAAGGGCTCGTTTGGTTCGCGGGAAGCATTTTCCCTCACATATTCCTAAGAAGTAGATTCCTAGGAAGAGGATGCCTAGGAAAGTACTTTTGGTATATATGGTCGACCATGGGAAAGTGACAGATTTCCAAAATGTTTATGCCAAACGAGCCCTAAGGTGCAATCCTTTGAAATCCTAGTGTAGGCGAAACTTAATAGCCTGCCAAGAGTTTCGTTTCTCTTTTAAGGCATATGTTTATCTAACTTATAGTATCAGTCCTCCAGCCTATCGAAACTCAAATTTTTATTAACTAACAACACAAGCACTTTGTTAGATGCAGACGAGGTAACACGAATATCTCTAATAGTCGGTCCATTTCCATCAGCCGGCCGGTGGGAGTGAGAAGTAGTGGATATGTTTAGTGTTTTTTTCTATCAATCATCCGGATTTATATTGTATATCAACAGATTATAGTTTCGAGGGTCACATCTTTGCTCATTGGCAGACTATTGTAGAAAGGTTAATCAAATATAAGCATGCTAACACTCATGCTCTCAACTCAAGATCGCAAGCCAGCATCATAGCAACTACTGCATACTCATAAAGAACTTTTTCCATAAGCATGTAAGGCATCTCATCATGATATTGTAAACCAAGTAGTGGAACAAATAATCAATTAAATAAGTTCTAAAATCTAATTAACTAGGATCTAAACTTTAAAATCTCACAATATCTGGCAACATTCAAAAGATCTTACATTAGACTTTATTAAAATTTCCAATATAAAATAAAGAGATCGAAGTTTTGTTTCTAATCAGTCTATACCAAAGCACAACCCTATGCTAGCATTACCCTCAGAATCTATTAAAAATAAAATAAAATATAGAATAATGAGCTAGATAACCACAAAAAAAATAACTAGATTAATCAAGCAATAAATTAAATAATAATTTTATAAAAAGTAAGCATATAGAATACATCCATTCAAAACCAGATCTAGATATGCGACACTATAAAAAATTATATATGTAAATCAAATCCAATCATAAATCTAATGTTTAAAAAATATTAAGTTCAACTCGTCAGTCATGAACTATGACTACAATTATACTATGTGGCTAGATCAAATAATGAGTTTAGAAATAATCAAATAGCCCACATCTAACTCCTACTAGTAAAGTATCGATATGCTAACGTATAACCCTAAGGCTGAAATCGGATCAGATACGGATACAGATCGAATACTAGTATATCTATATCTATATTTATTTTATTTAACGAATATATATATGAATATGGATATTAGTCGGATGCAAAAATTTATATCCATACTTGTTTTAAACGGATACAGATACAGATTGGATATTGAGAGTATGAATATAAATACGGATATAAATTAAATAATTAAACTTTATGATCACAGTATCAAAGATATTACTAAGTGGGTGAAAAATCAAGTTAATAACATGTTAATGAAGTCATTTATTTTTTTTAAAAGTTCATGAGTACCATATAAAATTCAATAGGATTACAAATAAAATTGGATATTCGGATACAGATCAAATAGTTGTCTATCTATATCCATACCAAATTTTTTTTAATAGATATGGCTACGGATACAGATATTAGTTAGAGACTCAAATTTTTATCCATATCTAGATAGATTTTGATACAAAAATAGATCCGGACAGATATTATTCGATTAACTTTTACCCCTATATAACCCTCACCAGCAGGGTATCAATGTGCCAATATATAACTTCCATTGATGGGGTATCGATGTGGTAACATATAACCCCTACAAGCAGGATATCGATATGCCGACATATAACACCCCACTAGCAGGGTATCAATATACCATCACATAACCTCCCACGGCAGGATATCGATATACCAATGCATAACCCCCCACCAAAAGAGTATTGATATACCAGCACATAATCTCCTATTGGTAGGATATCGATATACCAGCGCATAGCCTCCACTGGCAGGATATCAATGTGCCAGCGTATAATCCTAAATGGCAAGGTATCGATGCACCGATGCATAACCCCTACTGGCAGGATATGAATGCATAATCAGGCTACAAGTTTATGTCCATCTCAAATCAAAGCTCCTTTTATTCAAAAATATATTCCATGTTCCAAATTAAAAGATACATAGAACCAAGCAATATCGAAATCAACCAAGCATAATTCATAATAAGATCAATACTTTCGATCATATATATTCATAATATTCAAAAATAAATTATATTCAATAGTAAAGTATATACCATCCATCAAATTCATGCATCATAAATAGTATGACTCAAAATTTATTAATATAATAATTTTATAATTTGCCGATAAATATAGAAAAAGTGTAACATAACTACCTTGCCGGTTAAATCAACCGACTGATCCAATTAATTCCAAAAATTTCTCTCAGATCCTAATATTCAAATATTATATTTTTATTAGAATTTTGCCATAATTATTTTAGGAATAAAAATTTTAACTCACAATATCCTCTTAGAGCTGGCTAGGTGGGATAGCGTGACATCCTAGCCGGTCCGATCAAGATGATTTATTTGATCATGGTTAAATTAAAATACAGATGGTTCAAAAAAATAGAGGATGACCAAATCTAATAGTGCCCGGCAAGAATTAATACGGAGGCCGACATGCTGCTCAACAACTATAGATCAATACCTCCTTCATTAGGATCGATTAAAATCATTGAGAAGAGCCCTAGCAACTTTAGTAGAAAGAGAAACTATGTAGAGAGAAAAATAAGAGAGAAAGTAGGAGTAGTGCCCGACATTTTAATAGGTCTGATCAAGACAATTACATCTGATCATGATTGAGCTAGAATACTAGTGATTCAACATAAAATCAATAATGACCAAATCTAATAGTGCCCTGCAAGGGTCATAATAGGGACTGGCATGCCGCATAATGGTCCTGAAACAAGACCCCTTCACGAGGGTCGATCGAAATCATTGAGAAAGAACATCCTTTTCTAGGATCTAGCAAACCCCCTACTAGAGAAAAATATTATATAGAGAGATAAATAAGAGAGAGAAAGTAGGGCAAGAGAGAAAGAGAGAGAGAGAGAGAAACGGCACTCTTTCTCTCCCTTTTTTTTTCTTCTTCTTTTTTACTTTCTTCTGGCAAAGCAGGGAGCTCACACTCGCCCCTTTCTAAAATAAACGCCTCATGGCCTGACAGTGGTTGTGGCCGGTGATGGTGCTGGCCATGGCAGTGCAGCCAGAGGTTCTACAACTAGTGGTCGGCGGTGATGACCGGCGCAAAAAGGAAAAAACCAAAGAAAACACGGCTGAAAAATAGGAAAATCCAAAAACCAAAGGAAGGCCCTTCTTCCCAACCAAATCCGGTGACAATCCGGCTGGAATCCAAGGTCTAAGAACTCCAGAGGATGTGGAGGAGGATTAGCTAAAAGATTGAGGAATTATTACTTTATTTCCGGCGGTGTTTGGGTCACGACTGCGGCAGGTACAGTGATGGTCTTCCGAAAGAAAAAGAGGTGCGGGGCTTTTAAAAAGAGTGAGAGGAATGCTGGGAATCCGTCTTCGCATCAGATTCCTCTCAGTGAAGACGAGGAGACTCCCATTGGGGAGTCTCGCCCTCCTCACCACACATTAAGTGCATGCGCGTTTCAAAGCCCAGCTATTTCCTAATTGTTTCAAGCACCTCACAATGTTTAAAATATCCACCTTTATTTATAATAGCTTTAGGCTCTTGTAAGTTTTCATACTGCAAGCAGCTCACAATGTTTACGAAAAAACACCTTTATTTATAAAATTAACAGCCCTTAACAACAGTTTTGGGCACTTCTAAGTTTTAATACACGTAACAGGCTTTTTAAGTAAAAACTGGACTCTGTCTGCGTAGAATAATATTTCTAAATTCAAATTTCTCCATCAGCTAAAAGCATTTCTCTATACAGTCTCTATTCAGTAAACAGAGGCTTGATCAATCGTACCATCATTTCTTGGGTATCATCTGCACTTTAACGGCCAATAGTAGCTATTCTAACAGTCAATATAGGGGCCATAGTTTGGGAGTACCAGTGTTATAGAAGAGGTTAATAGAAGACCAATGCCTTATAGCGACCTGCTTTTGTGAATTATATGTCAATTATATTCTTCCATCCATGGTTACATAATTTGCATAAATAGTGTTGTTGAAAACAACCCAAGCTATCTCCCTTGTTCATCAAGTGGGATACAATCAGCTCATGGAGTGTGTCGTGACAGCTCTCAGACAATCTGAGCGCATCACTATAATCTGGAAACTCATAATAGATCACTTTTCTTGCCTAAATGCTTCACCACAAGCCATGCATGTTCCTATGTCATCAGTTGAGCTTCTGATGACTGCTGATCGCAGTTGAGTGTGAATGTACAAAACAAAGTTCACAAGATTAAAAAAAATGTATTTGGCAGAGATGCATTGTAGAATTAAATAGGTTATGATCCCTCACTGTAAGCAAGACTACGATCAATGTAAGAATGCAATTTGCTGAACTATCCCCTTATTTCTTGATACAGAGAGAGTGTTTTAAGTTATCGACAAATTACCTGCAAAATCTACCTTGTATGGAAAATGGGGTGCAATCAACTTTCTCGGAGTTGCCAAGGATCATATCAGCAACCATTTCAGCAGTACCCAATGCCTGAAAAAAAGCAACCGAGGCAGTAAAGGAAAATAGTCAACAAGCAGTTTCTTTTAGACCACAGATCTGTAGAGCATAGACTAAGTTTAATTAGCAAACTTCAAGTGCCATTAAGTTGCCACCACCACCAACAGACGAACAAGCATTTGTAAAATAAATAATAGTGACAAAAACTTGTTTTGGTCAAAGAACGAAAGAAAGAATGGGTGGCGGCTTGACGCCAATGCATAACTACTGGCCTTGTACCTATGCCATGTTTGCGGTATTTGTAAATAAGATGCCGTACCCAAGTTTTCCCACCATTTAACCATTGATGATAGGTATATAACCTAAAAGTAATAAACCCTTGTCCTGTGTAAACACCATTCATATTTCTAAATATGAACATTTTCTAGTTGGATAATATTCACTTTCCTTGATTTATGGAAGGGTGTATTTATGATGTTTATTATCGAGATGACATACCCATTCTTCTTGAATCCATAATCTTGACCACAAGCCTGTGTCTTTTGATGAAAAATAAATTCGACTAATGCCCTAGAAAATGCACTACAAGATGTGACCTTACTGCCGACTTATGCAATTGATGCATACTTATGCAGTTGATGCATACAAGCACTAAATACGCCCTTTGGTTGAATGGTAAATAAAGGACCTGATGCCAACCAGGACTCCATGCAGTCGAAGCTGTCCCTTGTTTGGAGCTCATGGTTTAGAATCCCATCAAGGTACTCAAATAACAAAGTTACTAAATGTATAGCCATTGCATTGAGGCTTATGGGTTGACCCTTGGCCTACATTAGGCCATGAGACTTTTTATATCTAGTCCATGAGGCATGATTGTAACCTACCTCCTTCCCCGCTCACAGAAAACATACATGAACACAAACAAATGCAGCCACTTGCATGCAAATTCCAGACGACTTCTTAAAAAAGATTAAAGATTCAGTCACAACTCACAACTACATATCACTGATGGAGAAACCCAGTATAATTGATTTACCAGTTAACCTGAAATGAATAGAAAATCTTAAGTCTTATGCATGCTAGTGCTTTTGGCATGAATGGGACCACTTCATCTCCCACAAATCTTCTGCCTGAGAAATCTTTATTCAACATTCTGTGAATGATGAAAAATAAAATCAAGGTACATGAGCTAATGAATGCCTTGTGCTCAAAAGATTAGTGTGATGAGTTCAAATCCTGGTTGTCAGACTTGAATAGTCATGCTTATGATTATATATTGTCTTTCCTGAAAATGTAAAAACTCAAATGCACCAAGCCCTAAGAGTATCTAATGAAGGACAACTGCAGCTATGAGTTTGGACCATACTTTGGCAAAGTATAAGGCCAAAAGGCACTCATTAGTATCAGCAATCAGTAGACAATGGATTATTAGCTCACAAATAGATATTTCTCCATGGCACTGAACAACATAAACTTGAAATCACAAAATTGACTCTAAGACAAGGCTAATGATATGGCATATGCAGGCTAGTTGCTAAGGCACGACAAGAATGTTGGAGAAGAACTAATATTATGTAACTGTTTATAAATTGAAATTAATTCACTTTTACAAGTTATATTGGAGTTACCATTAAAAGTCCACTTCCTTCATGTCCGGTTGCAAGTAAAAGATTCGGCAAACTAGGAACAGGCCCAATGACCGGCTTCCCATCAGGCACTGAAATAAGCAAAAACGTTGTCATTGTTCTTGTCTTTAAACTCCATCTTCATACAAAAGATATTCAAGCTTAAAGAAATACTATAGACAGAAGCACGCATAATGCAGTACGTTGGAGAGCTTGAGGCATACTATAAGGACGGAGTCCTATTCTTATCTTTCTGTTTTGACTGAGATCACGAGAAAGAGCTCGTAAGGCAGGAAAGAATTCTCCTGCACGGTCCAATATTTTCTTGATGATTGATTCCTCTACTTCAGTACTGAATCCAGTGAACTGGCGGCTACTCCCTGAAATGCAAAACTGGAAATGAGATGAGAAAGCAACATCTATCATCAACAATAGCTAATGAAATTAACCATACCACAGCCAAAACAAGGAAAAATATAAGAAATTAAAGAGGCACACCTAGATGCTTCAGAAAATTCAATCTGAAACAAAAAAACCATTTTAGATCCCAGGATAAAGGAAACAAAAGGAACCATTTTGGGCAAAACTCCAACCATCTATTGACATCGCAGTCACCAGTTAATCTTTGTTAATTCAAAAGACAGGTAGTCACCAAGATTTGAAAAGTTGGTTCTAGTTCTGGTTTCAGCTGGGCCAAGTGAGTTCCAGTTTTGGCAGCATCAGCTTTAGTCTCAGAAGTTTTGGATTTAATTATTAAAAATAGAAAATTCAATTTTTGCATAAAGGTAGAGATGCATAGTCTTTTGAAGAAATAAGTCATAGGGGATGACATACCCAAAACAAGATTCTCCCTTGAATCCATAGTAGCTGTCATTGATATAGATAACTTCTGCTCATCTTCATCTGCTTCTGACGCCAAGGATGTGTAAGGCAAAGTAGCAACTTCATGATCAATATACCCTACCTCCATCAGGCCATGGTTCAATTGAATTTTCTCGAATTTTTCCAACACAAGAAGATGGCCCTGGTGAAGCAAGAGGATGGCGATATACCCTTAGCCATTACTATACCATGCTTGTAGTAAATTCAAATAGTTTAGACACACAAAGAGAAATAAAAGAAACAACTATCATGTAAATCAAGAAAATAATAGGTCTTCAAGGAATTGTAACAGATTATATGGTCCAGATCTAGAGATGTTAAATAGTATTTAAAAGGTTAACAATATTAAGCCTCTTCTGTCCTCCCTTTTTCCTATACTTTGAGCCAAGGTAGAGAAGCTTCAAATAAGCAACAAAAAGTGAAGGAAGTCAAAAAAATGAATGTGAAACAAAGTCGCAGAGAGAACAATGCCACTGTCCCCTATGCCAGAAGGAGCAAATTTGCTCCCATAAATGCCAACAAGAATAGATGCAATAATGATTGAACATTTTGTCACTCAGCAAAACATTTTTCTGGTCTCTATTCCCTCAAACTACTTCCTCTCTGGTAGCAGTTAGCTGCCAAGACAGAGTATGACCAGCATTTTAGCAGAGATAACGGCAGAATAACAATCCTCCATAACTTCAGGCAAAGTTATGCAAAAGACCACCTAAATAAAGAAATATAAGCACCATGATCCTATTCTAGTTAAGAAAACTAAATGAAAATTCTACATTATGCCACGAGCATGGTCGGAAAAAACAAGCAGAATGAGTCCAATAAGAAAGAGCTGGAAACTCTTGTTGTTTGAAGTACATTTGAGATATTTGTCAACATGTACAACAAGTAAAACTACTCTAGATATACAGAGATGGAAAAAGGAACTACATTATAGAGAAACTTAATTTAGAATTAAATGGTTTTGATAAACACCAGCGAGATGGTTAAGAACAAAGTAATACACACAGATAAAAGCATGGTAGCTCTATCAAACTAAAAGCCAGCATAGATACTGAAATGAGACCTTTCGAGGCTTCACAGGTACATTCAGCTCAGAATTTGGTTTTTCCATGAAGCTATTCATCAAGGACCCACTCCAGGCACCTGCTGCCACTACAACAGCCTTCTTGCCATACAGGATGTTCTGGGAAGTTTGAATTCCTTCAACTGCTCCAGTTCTCTCAGATCTGCAAGATATCATTTCAAGAAAGCATTCATATCGACATGTATAAATATTCAGTCAAAAGAAATCAAGACATGGAAGCAAAGTATCTGAGCTTGAACATAAGGAAAGAAAATAGCATACCTTAATAACCGAATGGCAGGGTTATTATAAAACTCTACATATCTGCCTTCTGGAGAAAAATACTGATTACCCTACTACATTAAGGAAATTTTCAGCAACAAATCATGCAGGTCATAATGAATGTGCTCAAAGTTTAGAACAAAAGATCAAGAATTTGGCAGCAAAGGCACCTTTTCTATGAAAGCAACTGCCTGGAGAGCATCCAGCTGGCAGTCCTCTGGAAAAAATGCAGCTCCACTTTCCTCTCTAACCTCAAGCGCTGGTTCCTTTGAGTGCAGAGAAGAGGAAGACAAATATTCAGCTCTCAACCCAGCTCGGTTAAGAAGGTTGACCCTTTGTTCCAGCATGGCTAACTCGCTTGATGTTTTACCAATCAATAAGCTTCCTATTGATTAAAAAATTATGACAATATGTTATCTTTCATAGAAACAAAGACTTTTAATAATTATGATAGCTTAACAGGAAAATAATTAACAGAACTTATCGATAGCATGGTAAGCCTTCCAAAGAGTATTGCCACAGACCAATTACAAATCTTAAGGTGATATTGAATCTAGGTACATTTGGTTCATAAAGGATTCATCGATGAGGCACCTTGCTAGTCGCACCAAATAATCAAGTGCATGGGCAATCAGGGTCAATATCTGATCTGTAGTCCCATTTTTTAACTCAAGTTATGGACATCTGAGATTATAAGGAGAAATTAGACTGCTGAATTATATAGTAGAAAAAGGAAGGCATGTTAATCAAGAAACTTTCCATCCCAGGTTCTCATAACGGATTCTTTGTCTTTTAATTGATATTTGATTGCTTACAAGATATTCCTATAGATTAATTCTGTGCAGGCTTCTCATGCTTATAAGGGTGGATTACTTTAAAATGGTCTTAAGAGTGTAGGCTATCATAAAACAGTACATCTTATGATCACAATGCTGTTGATTCAACCAAACCTGACATTATGGTTAGACCTTTGCACAAGAGGATTAAGGGTGTACTGCTGTAGACTAGCTGTGGTAGTAAAACATTCATCCATTTAAGGGAGGGACTGGAGGCATCTTACACAAACTGAGATCTGATGGTACGGAGGCCAGTGAGTCGGACTGGGGTTTGTATCTTTCACAAGAAAGATGGATTCACCTTCCTTTGCATGAATCCACCGTTGGATCACCCGCCACAAAGGTCTCAAATCACTCCGAACTCTGTCATTCATCCACCTGGACAGATCGGACCAGTGGATAATCCAATGCTGGATTCATGCGAAGGAAGGTGAAAGAAACACACCCCCAACTTGTGAGAGTCATTCCTCAGCTTTAAAGAACTTTGGTGAGAGAGGACATAGTTATATTTGGTTGTGTCAATGAAGATAAGGAGCACTGTGCCTTTGTTATAGGTAAGCACTATTATCACATGTAACTGACAAGAAAAACAATATAACATATGAAACTTTTGGTTAAATCGTTCCATACATGGGACCCAACATTCCCAGCTATAAGTGAAATATGTAGTTCACTAGTAGCTTTTTGATGATTTAGCGCACAGTGATCCCCCACCCCTCACAGGCTCCCTAAAATTCTGATTTTTGAACGTCGCATAGATGTTATATACATGGGCAGCATTGTTCTAAAAGAGATCTTACCCGAGATAACTAGAACTTCGTATGATTCATAGGTTAAGCAAGAACAGAGCTCGCGAATGTCAAGTTTGCAGCAAAAACAGATAGTCATTCCCAAGAATAACAGTCCTATGCTGAACTTTGAAGTTTTATTGAAAGAAATCCAATAAAAATCACAACTTTAAGATAAAAAACCTGTTTTCTTCCAACCCATAACATTTAGTGGATCCATTCCCTGGCGCTTCATACTATCAGCCAGCTCCTCCCACAGCTGCTTACTTCGTGTCTCGAGCTCCCATGTATCACTCCCCGGAGTCTTGTTTGCCAACCAAATATACCCTTGCCCTGATGCCATCAAGAACAATCAAACTATAATCATTACAAGATTATATATATATATATAAGATCGAGAAAGCTAAGGTTCTTCAAAGGAGCCAGAAACGTAGCCCACCAGCACCAGTGGCGCCGGAGCACGGCACGCCGGCGTCCACCACGGCAACGGAGAGGCTCGAGGAGAGAAGCAGCTGCCGGGCGATCGTCAGTCCGATGATCCCAGCGCCTACGACCACCACGTCGTGCTCCGATCGCTGCAGCGACACTGGAGCGACGGATCGTGGCCGCGCGACCTCGAGAGAACGGATCTTTCGCGATGATCGGGTGCGAGTTCCCCTCGAATTGAAGAGGGAACGACGTAGGACGGCGGGACTGGGCGAGGATAGAAGACCTCGGAGCTCCGGGCTGGGGTTCCGAGAGTCCAGGGAGATGGACGCCATTCCCTTGCTCACTTGGGGCGAGAGAGATCTAGAGCTGAAAGGGGCTGCCGATGGGCGCAATCAGCCCTTTTAGAAGACTTTCTGTCCGAGAAAATCAGGTAAATTCGGGTGCCAACTACGTGGACTGGACCCAGTCCTTTTAGAAGATTTGGGACTTAAATTTGACTCAGACGACGACCAGCAATTTCACCGATTGACATAACTCCCTATATTTTTGGTTATGATGACAAAAAAAAATTAAAGAAAAAAAAATATGTAAGTTGAATATGGATTGAGAAAGATTTGGCTTTGCAATTTCTATTTATTGATAAGGATCACTCCTTGAATGAAAAAAGAAAAAGGCAACAAGAAAAGGGGGAGCAGATATAGTGGGTAGAACTGTGGAGCCTTTGGATGGAGGAGAATGTGAAGGGACCAGGAATAATACTGGAATGATCTTAAAAATTATTTAAAAGATACAAATTATTCAATCAAAATAAAAAAAAGAAAATCTTAAAGTTATTTAGAAACAAATTGAAAAGCAAATTTTGAAAATTAAGTCCTAATATGATCACCAATCAAAGTAATGCTAGCCTATCTTCCAAGTAGAATTCCAACTAGGATCATTGTTCCAAATTATATGTAAAATCTTCAGCAAAAAAGAAAATCCTATTCGTAGTTGCTCGACTGTAACTAATACTTTTGGTGGTCTCTTTTTGTCCATGTTCTTTGTAAAAATCTTCGGCAAAAGATAGAAACTTATTTGTTATTGCTGGATTATAACTAATATTTTTGACAATCTCTTCTCGTAATTTGCACAATCCAATGGCCATCAAGGCAATTCCTAAAAGCAAGAAGCAAATATTTTATTTTTTAGTATATAAAGAAAAGAAAAGAAAAGGAGCAATAAGAACAATAAGAATCAATATGGTGACACCAATATTCTGATGACAAAACTAAATGCCAACTGGGGCAGCTTAATTAATTAAGGCCCTGTTTGGGGAAGCTGTTGGCAGTAGAGCTATTGGCAATAGAGCTTTTGGAAGTAGAGCTTTTATAAAAAACTATTTGCTGTTTGGTAACTACATTTCTAAAGTACTATAGTGCTTTAACATATGTTTAGTAAACAAACTGAGAAAGTACTTTTGTATGACAAAATGACCATAAAGGATATTACTAGTATTATACAACAGAGTATAATAAAATATATCATGTATTAATACATAAATATATGATATAATATAATATTAATGTAATGTAATATAATATTATTATAATATAGTACTAT
>JAOXJJ010001007.1:8741200-8765519 GCA_025769935.1 Phoenix roebelenii
ATTTAATATAATATTAAATTATTTAATATAACATATCAATGTATTATGATATAATGTAATATAATATTATATTTATATATAATACAATAATAAATATATAAAATATTATGATTATTAGTGTAAATTAATTTTTCATCCTTTTAATGATCATTTATCTCTCTAACAAATTTTCTAGCTAGATGATAAAATTGATTAAATAATTCCTAATATTATTATTTATTTATTTATTATTCTATGTCATTGAAATATATGTATTTATTATCTTATTTATTTATTTATTTATTTATTCATTTATATACATATTTATTTATGCATTTATTTACTTATTTATTTTTTCTTTTCTTTTTTTTTCTCTTTTTTTCTTTCCTTTTCTTCGTTCTATTTACTTATATTTATAGTATAATACAATAATAAAAATATAAAATATTTTAATTATTAGTATAAATTAATTTTTTATTATAACTATTTATCTCTCTAACAAATTTCTTAGATGATAAAATTAGTTAAACAATTACGAATATTTTTATTTATTTATTTATTCTTCTCTATTTATTCTTTTCTTTTCTTTTCTTTTTCTTTTCTTCCTTTTCTTTTCTTTTCTTTTCCTTCTCTTCTTTCTTCTTCTTCCTTCTCTTCCCGAAGCTTCTTTCTTTCTTCTCTTCCCCTGGCGCGACGACGGGACGGTGGGCGGCGAAGCTGGAGGGAGACGCAGTCGGGGTAGACGCGGTGGCAGAGGCGGAGGGCGTCGGGGGCGGCAGCGGGAGAGAGGGAGCGGCGGAGGAGGAGGGAGAAGAGGAAGAAGGTGTTGGGGGAGAGGGAGCGGCAGAGGCGTCGGAGGCGAGGGAGAAGCGTCGGGGGCGGCGGAGAGAATCGGGGGCGGCGGCGGAGGGAGAAGAGGCGGACGGCGTCAGGGGCGGCGGTGGGGGAGGGGCGTCGCGGGGGGATGAAGGATCTTTTCTATTTGCTTTAGCTTCCACCTAACGAGACCTAGTTGCTATCACCATACAATCATCCCTTCTAAATTGTTCGAGGCTTGTTAGTTGTATTAATAATAGCATTGATCGTTTGCTTCGCGGAAAGCATTTTTTTCTCATAGAAATATAAATTCTAAAAAATAAATTCTTAGAAAAAAGATGCCCAGCAAAGTACTTTTGGCATTTTTGGTTGACCATGAGAAAGTAACAAATTTCCAAAGTGCTTATATTTGGTTGGCTATTCACTTTCCTGAGAAAGTTATGTATAATTCCCATGATGCCCTTAATAAAATTTAGGTCTTTAATGCTTTTTTAATGCTGAAGGATTTTTTTAGAAAAAAATAAAAATAAAGTGATTCCCACCTCATAAGAAAGTAGCTTTTCCATGTTTCTCATGGGAAAGACTTTTCCATAAAATGTGGGAATCATATTTCCATGGGAATACAACTTTTCCATCTCTCTTCTTTGAAAACTCCAACCAAATAAGAGACATCTTATTACTTTTCCGTTGACCACACTTTTCCTCCTTTTTCTGCGAACCAAACGAGCCTGCAGTTCTTTCTCAACAAGACAAATGAGATCGAGTAAACTTTGGAAGCTTGCAAGAGTCTTACGCATCTCCAACTCTAATAATTTATTCATACTTGTCTTCTTCTCTTTGCCCTGCCTTGTCCTAGCTGTTTTTGCCAACAATTCCTAAGCTCCTGAGACAAGCTACAATTAAGATTGGGGCAATTAGTTGTTTGTAGAGAGGGATGAGGTGGATATCGATTAGAAAATCTGATGATTTTGATGAGGTGGTCCGGTGGACGAGGATTACAACAATAGGCTGGCGTTTAACTGGCCACTGGAAACATAAGTCTTTTATGAGCTCAAGATGATCAATGAAACGGCCCACATACTGTGATTTCTCAGGACAGGTGGCGTAAAAGAACAATTCCTGAAAATACCGAATCCTCATTTGCTCGAGCTAAAATAAAGTTTATTAGTGTTGACAGAGAGGGTGGGAGATACAAGAGTTCCATGGTTTTGGCTGTGCTTTGTATGTGATTGGGAGCCATCGGAATTGGTCACCTTGGTGATGAGTAGCTTTATTTGCCTTGGGAATGCAATAACGTGAACCCACAGCTTTGTACATGAACGAACCTATATTGCTCACACGAGTTGGGTTGTGCACTTGTGCTTCTATTAACTTGCAGACATGCAAGAGATGTACAAAGATACGAAAGGCCCTTCTTGCTCCTATTTGCACGCATTGGTTAGTAAGGTTAAGAGGCGTGAAGGCATAGTCCATTCACCAAATTTGCTCAAAATATGTGCCTTCCAATCAAAACTTTATATGTTGGAGATTAACAAAAGTTGCCTGCGCGCCACAAGATGAAGGTCCAGCAACTCTTTATTATTATTTTTTTTTTTTGTGTACGATGGCTGCTCATGCTATCCTGGCATAAGTACAGCCAGCAGAATTAAGAGTAAGAAAATGATAAAGCAATGAAGAAGCGGCTCCCTGGTATATCCAGAGGACCTCTTCGAAGTGCTGGACAGCATAGGCGGCGACCCAGACAGCGGCTCTATTCACCTCTCGGTACACATACACAGCCTGAAAGGCGTTGCAGTCCCCCACCATCCAACGGATATTGCAAAGCAGAGGGTTTCCACCCCCCTCCACCCTTCCTCACGAATTCAGTCGATCACCATTGCTGAGTCCCTCTCGAGGAGGATATGCTCCGTGCTCAGCATTTGTCTCGTATTGGTGATGTCCTCTCATGCTTTCCCAAGCTCCGCCCCTACTACAGTCAAACCAGTAGTGCTTCACCCCTCGTCAGCGATCAACCTAGAGTTATGGCTCCTGGTTACAAAACCAATACCTGCTATCTCCATCACCGGATGTGCTACCATCAAAGTTCATTTTGAGATGGCCTGAGGATAGGGGCTCCCAAGAGACAAGGGTGATCCTGGGCACTATAACAGCAGAGGAGGGTCTCAAATGTCTCTAGCTATTCCAAATGAAGTCAACATGGGAGCCCTGGTGATCTCCGCTGCCTAAAAGAGAGCACACTCCACTACACACCTCGAGGGCACCCACTTATCTTCAAAAATCCGTGCATTCTTATTCAGCCATATATATAGTATGCCAAATAGCAACTCTTTATCAAGTGCAAAATAGATTCTAACAATATATGGGCTCTGGTATTTTAACCTGCTAGGACTCCACAACTAACAGAAATATAACTCTTTGATTAACATATAAAATTAATATATGAATAATAGATTGCAAGACTAAGAATATCTACAGTTTAATCCAATGAATAAATCCCTCTCATTAGTAGTGATAATCACCCCCATTATATTAATGTATGTGGGGACATCTTTACATTATATTCTCCCTTCAGTCTATTTTTGAATCCACATACAATAATATCTACCAAGTAATTATGACATGGCATAATTCCTTAAATTGGCCAACCCTGGTGTAGTTAGCTATACTAATATATAACTTAGACCCCATCAAGTGCTACTGCCATAGGTAGCCGCAATTCAATACCATTGTTTGCAAGGCACGAATGTTGGGGGAGAGTCTGCCTTCGTGTATTTGATTTTTGGTTACGCACTTTGGACTATGGAAAGAAAAAGAAAATCTTCAATAGAACCATCTTTTTGAGGGACTCTAATTATTAATTGTCACTTCTTGCTTGATCAAGAAATTAGAGTATTGAGTATTGATAAGTCATTAACCTCAGACCGCGGACTCTAATAATTTTTTTTATTCTAACTTGTCCTTTTTGTGCTATTGAAGAGAGGGTATCATGTGTTGGTTAATTATGATGCTATGTTTATCATACTTTTGGAGAGTGTACCATGCAAACTATTAAGTAGCATATTTTATAGGTTATTTTTGGCCAGTAACCCTAGGTTGACGAGCATGGTTTACACAACAATCAGAACTTTGGAGAATTTATATTGCTTAGTTCACGTAACAGTATGAACTTAATTAAAAGCCTTTAACACAATATTACAATATCTATGTTAACAATGAATATCTATATTATACACACAAGATTACCAAACTAACGAGACCTTATTCATTTGGTCAGTACCCCTGCCTTCATGCTTTGCTTTATTTATTTATTTATTTATTTTTTGATGATAAATGTGTTGCTATTCCAAAGTTTAGTATATCAAAGATAACACTGATACATATTTCATATTAATTTATAGATATTATTTTGCTATACAATATGCAATAATACGTTATATAGTTATCAAAACATATGATATCAGTAAAGCTACTGTATTGTTCTATTAAAATAGAAAATTACATAATGCATAATACTCTAAGCTATTAATAGCCTTTGTTATATAGGAGTGATGTCATAGTTTTAACATAGCACTACAAGCTGATTTGGCTTAACGGGGAACGGTTATGTGAGGACCCATACGGGCATGTGTTTAATTCCACATCGGTTATTCGTCGAGTAGATTTTGGGTATTATACAAGATCAAAAAACTAAAATAATACTTTCCGACTAGTTTTTTTGGGTGAGGTCCTGGGTTGTTATAAATAGTAACAGAGTGGACCAGACCCATAACTTATGTAGACTAGGGGACACTGCAGCACGGATTCATTAATACTGACCACGGGCCGATTATGGTGCTTGTGATTAGATTTGAACGGATTTGAATCCTTAGCTAGACGAGAATGTCAGAGATTAAATAAAAGAGTATGTAAGGACCCATGCAGGCGTATATTTAGTCCCACATTGGTTATTCACGGGTAGATCTTGGGTATTTATACAGGATTAGGAAACGAAAAAAATACTTGTTGGCTAACCTTTTTGGGTGAGGACTTGGGTTGTTATAAGTTTATACTTACATCCATTATACTACTCTCCAACTGGAGGAAAAAAAGGTAGTTAATTGGAAATTATGGCTAAGGTCTGGGTATCAACTTCCCCTTACTAAAAACAAGCAAGCTAGGTCAGCTTTGTTCTGGTGATCAATTCCATCGTACTAAATTAGTACTACTAATATGACATTGATACTGATTTTAGCAAGAAATTTAAGATGGGAATCCACATATCTAATACATATATAGGAAAATGCTTTAGTGACTCACAAATATCACTTAAAAAGTCACTCGACTGGTACGGCATCCCCCAGTGCTCCCTTTGAATTGGTATGGTGTTCCATTTAATCAAGAAAAACGATTGAGGAAGATACCTGACGAATGATTAATATTAAGTTGATTAATAGGAAAATGATTGACGTGAGCTATTTCCATCTGTATAATTTGACAAAAGAATTCTTCATTTCTATGCTTTTTAATATTAAGTTGGTATGCGCAAGAGCAGCAACACAAAAGGAATAACCCTCCGTCAAACAATCATGACCTCCCAAATTGGTGTTGGGATTTAAATGTATATTAAAGCCCCGACCCGAGATCGCGAGCCGGAGGTCGCAGCAACCATCGCATACCATAGAAAACTCTTTCCATAAGCATATAAGGCATCTTAACATGATATCATAAATATGCAACAAAACAATTTAACTAATAATATACAAACTTTATTTCATTAATTAACTCAACTTATAATATCTCACAATTCTAACATCAGTCTAAGATAAAACATCAGTTTAAATAAACCCTAACCTAAGATAACTTGTAGTTCTTCTAGTCGCTCTCCCGTATTGAAAATCCAAGTAGGCTAGTTCTCTGATCTATAAAAAAATAAAAAATGTATAACACGCTAAACAACATAATAAGCAATGATCACTTTAGCTAAATAAATCAGGCAATCAAATAGATAATAATTTGTAGAAAATAAGTGCATATACAATACCAATATATGAATCATAATTATCTTAAAATATTAATATTCTATTCATGCATTCAAATTCTTTCAAATATTCATTTCATCTTATCGATCCAGAGCTATGACCACATCTTCCTATGGCAAGGGTCATAACACCAACTAATCATCTTGCGGTGAGTTGCACATCATCTTATAACAAAGTCCTTCAGGACCGCTGGTCTACTGGTGGTATATCACTAATCATCTTGGATACAACCTTCAGGATAAATCATATGCCAATATATTAGTCTCAATTAGCGGGGTCCTCAACATAGCCAAATCGAATTTCAAATAGTTCTAGGTTCCATATTCTAGTTCTAAAACTATGAGGTGTCAAATCAATCAATCAAATCTATAATAAGATCATATATCGTCATAATATTATAAAATAATATATTCTATAATAACATACTATCCATCAAATTCATGAATCATGAATAATATTGCTCAAATCATGAATATAAATAATTTAATAATTGCTGATAAATTAAAAAAAAAATACAACATTACTTACCTTGCGAACGCAATCTAACTAACAGATTTAATTAATTACAAAAATCCTTCTTAGAGCCTAATATCTGAAAATTATATTTTTTCTTAGAATTTCATCATAATTATAAAAAAAATTAGGGCTGACCAAGCGAAAGTGCCCAACATCCCGATTGGTCTGATAAAAGTGAAATTCATTGAATCATGCTCAAACTAGGACATAGATAGTTTAACAAGAATCGGGGCGCTCAAATATAATAGTGTTTGGCAGAGACCAATGTGGAGGCTGACACGCTGCCCACGACCCTGGATTAGGACCCTTCACTAGGGTCAATACAAAATCACAATGAAGAGTCCTTACTGGATCCAACTATTCTAGAAAGAGTAGACCGAGAAAGTCCAGATAGAGAGAGAAAGTCCCGTAGATAGGGTCTCGTAGAAAGAAGGTCCAGTAAAGAAAGAAAATTCCGCAGAAGAGAGAAAAGATAAGAAAAGAGGGAGAAGAGAAAGAAGAGAGAGACTCTCTCTTCTTCTCCAAAACAGGGGAGTCGATCTCTCCCTTCCTCCTCGATGGGATCTAGGGCCAGCCATGGTGGCCAGCCCCAACGGTGACAGGAGGTGGCTCGGCCTAAGCAGTCGACGACGGTGAGAAAAAACGGACTGAAATAGGCCTCCCCTGTCTTGAGTGGTTTTTCAATGATTCATCGTCCCGAATCAAGGTCAATTGTCTTATAACAAAACGAGGGAGAAAGTCGGAGGAAGAGCTCAGAATTGATGGTTTAATCTTGGGTGAATTCAAAGAAGAAGGGAAGGGGATCTTAAGCAGTTGATCTCCGGCCTTATCTGGTCGATCTCTAGATCTCGATGAACTCCAGATTCATTGCAATCGAGGAGGAAGAGGACCCCAGCTGGAGTCTTCTTCCCGGTGCCCTCATGTGCAATGCACCCAAAGCCAAGTAGCTAGGCTTGATCGGGCCAGGGTCTAACAATGTAGATATTTATTTTCATAATTAAACATTGATGTTGGCGGAGCTGCCAACAAAACGCAACTAGTGGAATGTTTTTATGTTTACGTTTAGAGAATGTTGTCATTACAAATTCTCTTAGCATAGGAGTAAAGCATTGGTAAAACCATTATTATTATCCGATTTCCAAGGTCATTTAAGAAAGTGCATAAAATCTTTTGAATCCTTACAACCCAAACCATACTTTCTATCGACTCCTCCAACTCCACCAACATTTCATTCCTGCTAGATTTATTGCCATCTTTTATTGTGTAGGTATTTTCCCTCTTTTTATTTCCCTGCTTCACCATTTCACATGCACACTCGTACACTCATGCTTGGTAGGCTAAAAAGTTGGATAAAAAGTTCGAGCCAATTTCTTCCAAGTTATTTCGTCCCAAACAGAAATACACAAATTGCCTCAACTCGGAAACGAAGAAGGATGTTATTCTCCTTAACACGAGGAAATTGTCCCCACATATCGAAAGTACCACAAGAATGTTCTCCTCCTAAAAGTGTTGAAAAGCCTTCTTTTATTTATTTATTTTTTGATGAGACCTATAATTTATTGACAACAGGCGTTATTTAAATAGAATATTTACATAAAAAAATGAAACAGAGGCAAAAGAGATAGAAGCTAAGATGCAAACTTCAGAGAAAATCCAGGACAGCATTGACAGAGTAGATGAGCCTCTGGATTCAGCAGTGCAGCAGGGGCAATTTCAATGTCTGATTTCAAAACCTCCCTTTAATTCAACTCCACATATTGTCTTGCATCTAAAGTTGGCGTCTCTTATCCTTATCTCTTCACCAAGGACTTTAAGCGTGGTCCTTCCACTGTTGGGACTTTTCCTATGGTCGAAAAGCTGCCGATATGAGAGGAACTGAGCTACTCAAAACTACAACCACAAGGAAAAGGTTCGCAAAGCCTTTCGCCACCACCTGTCTCGGATTGTGGTCCAAACACTGGGAGCTTAATTTCTTCGCTGTAGCTATCAAACGTCCATGAATTAGAATTAGAACGAGCATTTTCTTGGCTACAAAGATTCGTGCTGATCCTTTCGACGCATACAATGAGTGGACCTCTGATTGGTGCTTCCAAACGATAAACATTGCCATATCCGCTGAGTCAAAATGGAAAAAAATAGAAGCATGTATTATGGCGTGGTGATGTGATACATTTCGTTTGAGCTCATCCATGAAGTAGTTCTTTTCACCCTGTTTTGTTCTATCAGTAGTTTCTGCTGTCATCATTTTACTTGTATTTCCTTAAGCTTTGGACTTTCGGCATTGCTCTTCTTGGGCAAAGATTTATCTATAACATAGAATTTCTGTCATGAACTTTATACAAAAGATATGAGTGACATATAACCTTGTAATTTTGATTTTGCTAGTGTTCGTGTTAACGTGATATTAGCTATATAAGTCCAGATGTGATTGATATTTCTTTGTTAGATGCATAAGCTATATCAATCCAGATTTGATTGATATTTCCATTATTAAATACATAATTAAGCTATATATTGTGACGTACATATTTTTGTACAAGAATCAATCAGGATATAGAGATTTTATATTCTCCAACTTCTTTTGTTTTTTAAGAACGATTATGATTTGCTAGGAGACGAGAGAGAGAAGATAAAGGTTATATGCACCATTTGAGATGGAATTTATATTAAAAAAACATTACGACCCATCCAATAATACAATATAGTGGCCAAATCAATCATTTTCACATCATATATTAACACAAATTTTATTTTATTTTATTTTTGATTAATAAAAGGATGAATGCAAACAAGATACCTAATGAAGGATAGCTCACAGAAGCGGCTCAATGGATTTAGGAGTCTAAGGCGAACTCACTAATAATAATAATAATAAATGTATTTGAAAATTATTTAGGGGTCTCAATGCATTTATAGCTAAGAGTCTTTAGGCTTGAGAGCCTCAATGTTGCATATATAGCTAAGAGTTTTTAGGCTTGGGGGCTCAATGTATTTATAACTAAGAGTCTCTTAGGTCAAAGCTTTAGACAACCATTTCAAATACCTAAGGGTTAAGCCGGCCCTCATACCCACATGCGAAACCACTCCTAAAGCGGGTTATAACAACGGGCAGTTGTATTACACCTCTCAAACCTACAACTTTATCTAATAGGAAATGAGGGGCCAATAGTTAGACCAACTCTTGATGTACATATTGAAACCTAATCAAATCTAAAATTTTATTAGATTTTTGTCTTAATTATGTGAATCAATCCTCTTCTTTTCCACCATTTAATTCACGCAGCATTAAACCTAACAGGTGACTCTCAACAAATATTATTTAACAAAATCAACAATACAAATATTAGATGAATCATTATATTACTATCTAAATATTTATAAAATACTAGTATAAGAAATAAAGCTAATAATTAATTAACAATCATTATGACTGCAGAAACATTTCTATACTGATCGTAGTGTAAATATAAAGGCGGTTATATCATTTTCGTTGCACATATAGAAAATTTTGAAGGGAGCAAAATAGTTTTTTGTAACTTTAATATCATTTTAATTTCTTTACAAGATTAACATAAATCATTTTTTCTTGGGACTCTATGGTCTCCCTGTAACTTATCCCCATCATCATAGATAAGTAAATCTTGGGACCAACTCGACAGCGACTAGCAAAATTATTAAAGGTGAAAACATCAACATTAACTTTGGTTAAATCATCCGAAGGAATCTTTTCTCCACTTTTTTTATTGATATTAAAAAGGTTTCTTCATCTGGGGCACTTTAACAGGGCTATGTTACAGTCCGGGGAGGTTACTGCAGCCTCTACATTATTCACTGTTGAGATGGCCAAGAAAATCTGGGGCATTTTATCCGCTGTCACAGCGCCCAGATTCACCTTCGTTTCTTGGGTGCCCCCACCTTTTGATCATATCAAAATGAATTTCGACGGGAGCATGTCGGTAGATAGTGTATCTGAAGAGGTTGGATTTGTGATCAGAGACTCTTGGGGCAGGTTGGTGGCAGCAGGGGGTCAGCGCACGCCGGGACTTACAATTGTAGGAGCAAAGCTTCGAGCTGTATGGGAGGAGTTGTCATATGCGAGAAGAGTCCTCGGTGCTGAGTGGGTGCTTCTTGAGGAAGATTCCTCTGTGGTGATTGATTGGATCCAAGGTATGAATAGATATGGTGATAGCCATCCTCTCATTAGAGAGACTCGGAGACTGGCTCAGGAGTTGGGTGGCTTCCAGACAACACACGTATTTCGAGATACGAACAGGGCAACAGACTGGTTGCCTCCTTCGTCGTCCGGTACTCCGAAGAGTTTCTTTGGATATCTATAAGAGATATTTCCTCCACTTTGTACTCTTTACTTTCTCGTGATCTCGCAGGATATACTTGTTTTAGAGCTATATAATTTACCATTTTGATAAAAAAAAAAATTTCATAGGAGAGAGAGAGAGAGAGAGAGAGAGAGAGGAGGCAGCAGCAGAAGCAGTGCGGAATTTGAATGTTGCATCTACTCTTCTACATCTCCGTCCATCACCATCAAGTGCAACGTGTGATAAAGAATCTCGCGACACACCTTTCCACTCCGAGAGCCGGGAAAGGAGCCACGTGGCGGCGGTCTTGTGGTGCCAGCTTCCCCACCACATGATGCTCTGATGGACATGAGGGACGTCGACCACCCAGTGGAAGATGAAGACAGCTCCAGGAAAAGAGCCATGTAGGCCCAGTGCTATTCTAGGGTGAGACCGAGGTATGAATTGGATACCGGTATATCCCTATCGATATTTATTTTATTTAATAAATATAAATATAAATATAAATATTATTTAGATATAAAAAATTATGTTTATATTTATTTAAAATAGATATAAATATAAATTAGATACTATATATATAGATATAAATATGGATGTATATCAAATAATTAAACTTTATGACTACGAAATCAAAAAAAATTACTAGGTGGATAATAAAGCAAAATAATAATATGTTAATATGGCTACGTATTTTTTTATAGAAATTCATGAGTGCTATATGAAATTAAAGAGAATTATAAATAGAATCGGATATGTAGATGCAGATCGAGTAGTTGTCTATCCACATCAATAGTCGGATATTTAAATTTCTAACTATATTGAATAAATTCGGATATAAAAATAGATCCGGATGGATATTATCCAATCCATTTTCACCCTAATACTTATCTCGGCATGCATTTTTATATTTTTGAAAGGGCAAAAACACCCTACAAAAGTGGGATAGTATTTTTTTGTTGGATACAATGAGGAGGCTACATCTATTTAAACAATATTTACCAATTTAAAAGCTATTTTCAGGTACATAATTTTTTACTATTTGCACAAACCTACTGTTAGATCACACAATAATTGCTTTGAGATCTATGTAAATAGATGAACGAAGGAGATCAGAGTGCTTTCAAATATGTACAAGACAAGATCCAATGGTTAAGATGAATCATTCTTTTATGCGAAAGATACAACACGAATCCAAGCACATTAGCTATATGGAATGAAGATAAACCTCCACCAACCTCAATATAAGAGAAAGTTTTGAATTCTAATTAGTTATTGTCAAAGCTCCCTTCCTACATTTTGTATATTGTGTTTTGTAAAGGTTTTGGGCGAGACTTGTTTGTTGTATCAATTTTGTTCCATGCAATGCAGACTTTTAAGCCATATGAGGTGGGGTAAAAGTGTTCTCAAATAATTTGCGATGCTTTGATTGGTACAAAATTCTAGAAGGCTCATTGTGAGTTATAGATCAAAGAAAATCCACATCATAACACCTTCATCTGTTAGAGTTCGTAAATGTTCATCATTTGTCTGATTTTCATTGAACATGTTCATGTGATTTCACTTGATTGGAGAAAGAAAAAGAATACAAAACAAAAGTATAATGGAGTAATCCATGGTTAACTCATAAAAGTTTTAAAAGAGAAAAAAGAGTCTTTAGTTATCAGAATAGTAACCTAATCATCTAACTTCTCTATCTCTCGATTTTTTTTCTTCTTTTTTTTTCTTGATTTTTTTACGTCTATCCGGATCTTGATATCTTATTTCCCTGGCAATCCTAGTGCAGATATATGGCTATCTCGATGAATAATCTTTTTGAGTATTTAATGAGTTAATCCAAGGTTTCTAAAATTATATCTAAGCCATCTATCTTGAGTTATGAAAGAAAGAGAGATGGGAACCCTTAAGAAGTTGAGAATAATAAGCTGTCTACTTCCTCTCACATTCTATCATTTACATTCCCTCTCCCATGATGAACTTCGAACTAGTGTAATCTGTGAGCCAAAATCTTGCATTGGTTGTTTCATAGCCTTTTTTTTTTTTGTTTTTTGTTTCTCCCATTCTCATGAAGTATTCTTGCTATTGAACTAACGATTGCTAATCATCAAACCTTTTCTTGCAGGGGTCCATCACATCTCCTCATAGATTACGTAGGAGAAAAGTTACTGCATTCAATTCAATGACCAGGAGGTGGTTGTCACCTTTGGCCATTTTCTCCCCCAATTCAGTATACCGTGCACAGCCAGAACCTGCAATTCATGAGCAATCTGAAAAGAGAAAGCATATCAAATGAATGGACAGAGTTACAATCCTTTCATCCTTAGCAATCCACTGGATAAATATCTTGGCTCATTTGATAGGTCACTGGCATGGACATTGATCAAAATTTCAAGATTTTTATTTGATTGATCAACTCATGCCCTAAGTAGAGGAAATTTATCCAACTGGTAAACACAACTTCTATTGATGAAAGAGTAATGCTACGGACTCCTGTTTATGCTATAGTCAAAAAAATACATAAAGAGTTCCACCCATGGTAATAAAATCATCGAATCGTACAATAAGCAACGTTTATTAAAACATTACATAATAGTTTTGAAGTAATCCATTATGTACATCGTATATATCAATAAGTATCGAACAACTATTGTTTTATTGCGGTAGTCAATACATAATGAGAAGAGTTGTTGCGCTATAATAGGCTTGCTGTTCATCAGTATAAAATAAATAGTTTTATCTTTTTATGCATTGGTCAACAAAATATTCGATAAATAGTGTTTTGGGTAAATAATGCCGCTATTTTTGCATTATTGATCATTTTATTACATTGAATAATAGCCATTATAAGAAAAGAATAATGTCATAGTGAGCCTATTTGATGTTCTTCAATTTTTGTCTGAATATACTCATATGATTTGTAGCCAAACATAAGACTGTTGAATATATTATTATTTATTTTTGAAAAATTGGATGGCTGTAGTGACTCGGATCATGGTACTATGATTTATGATATTAGCACTCGGATCACAGCATGCATGGTTGTAGGAAAACTGAAAAAAGTTATTATCTTTGGAAAAATAAATTATAAAAGAATGAAATAAATTTTCAAATTTATTATTTTTACTAGATCAAACAAATAAAACAATCACATCAAATAAATGAGTTTTTTTTTTTGTAAGTACAAATTTTCTGGCAGCCAAACAAACCTAAGAAGACATTCCCATTCAACTCGCATCGGTCTTCCACTTTGTCCACAAAAAAAAAAAGAAAATATATATTATTTCCGTAGCTGCACGGCCCCAACATTCCATGAAGTTAATAAAAAAAGAAACTACGTTTCCCGTTTCGTTTCACCACTATCGTTTTCTCGAATCCCAATCCACGGAGGAGAGAAGCCACCTCCTCTCGTTAAAAAACCTGGAGATCCCCCCGCTTTAGATGAGCACCCCAGAGAGAGAGAGAGAGATGGCGAGCTACCCCTGTGAACCAGAGACCCCTGTTTCGATCTCAAACCCTAACACTAGCGTCTTCCCGGCGGCGGTGGAGGAGGAGGAGGAGATCTTGTTTGAGGGGAGGGTGAGGAGGGAGGAGGCGGGGCCGAGGAAGAGCGGTGAGGTGATGCTGGAGGGATACGTGGAGGCGGCGGACGGCGGCGGGGAGGAGGGGTACGGAAGGACCAGGAACCTGACGGACGATGACCTGGAGGACCTCAAGGGGTGCCTCGACTTGGGGTTTGGGTTCAGCTACGAGGAGATCCCCGAGCTTTGTAACACCCTTCCGGCCCTCGAGCTCTGCTACTCCATGAGCCACCGGTTCCTCGACGAGCACCTGCAGCAGGAGCAGCACGGATCGACGGATGGTTCCGGGGAGGCCGTGGAGCAGTGCGCCGCGATGAGCTCGCCTCCCATCGCCAATTGGAGAATCTCCGGCCCTGGTAAGATTGCTTGTTGTTTCTTCTCTCTGTCTCTTTTTTTCGGAGCGGAATCTTGGATTTTTATTTTGTTTGCTAATGTGTATGCGTAATTGGGGGAAGAATGATAATTTTCCGTTTACCTCAATGATTTGCCTGGAATTTCTTTAGTATTTAATAAATGGGAGAAAGATTTGATTTTTCTTCTTTTTATTTGTTTTGAGAATTAAAAGATTTGATTTTTCTTCTTTTTATTTGTTTTGAGAATTCTTAAACAACATTCTTCTTAATATTGAGTAATAACTGGATGGAGGATTGGTGATGTAATTAAGGATTGCTGTAATTCCATTTGGTAACTAGATGGGACTTTAGATTTCTTAGTCGTTTGGTAGTCTTAGGTGTATGGGAGAGAGTTTTAACTTGTGAAAATGGGATTCATAGTTTAGTTTGTTATTCCCATTGAAGCAATTTATATCGTGATCTTTTCCTATTGATATGCTGCACTTGTTTGTTTTGTGGTACTAATTTAATGAGGTTGTTTGATATGGATGTGATTTAGTTGTATTTTAAGAAACTCGAAGTTGATGATATGGCTTTCCTTGTTCCAGTGAAGACTGATAATTCACCCATGTTTACATAAGAAAATGGGAGAATATGGCCTTTCCTTGCAGTTCTCCATGCTATTCTTCTGTGAGATTTGATGGCTGTGTTGCTTTCCAAATGGGTTATATGCTGAATTAACGTTTTAAATAATTTCATAAATGAAGTTGGTTAATGCATTTGTTGCCGCTGTTCTTCGTTTTGGACTCAGGATTTCTTTAATTTATGTAGAAATAAAAAGGGGATTGCCTTTTATTTGGCATGGGCAGAAATAAGTGTTCTTCTAAGAATGGATGCATCTTATTATCTTGGTTGGTGGTAAACTATTATTATAACTTGGATTTTTTCTGTACTGAGTAGTTTCTTCTAAATGTCCATCTCATAGAGGCTAGAAGAATTTTGAATAAGATTGATGAATGATTAGCTATTTAATGTTGTAAATTTTTAAACTCAGAATTTGCTAAGAAGATCTGCATCTTAGAAATCCTGCCTCCTGTTTTGGTGATTGTTGACTGTTCTTTTTACTCTTTTATCAAGGAGAAGGATTCACTTCATTTCTCATCATTCTTCTTATATTCTTATCAGCTTTCTTTTTCTGTTTTTTCCTCTTCTTTCCTCCTAGGTGACCAGCCTGAAGATGTTAAAGCAAGGCTGAAGTATTGGGCCCAAGCAGTGGCATGCACTGTTAGATTATGCAGCTGACTGAAGTTGCATACTTGATTTCATCTACTATGATGGATTATTGCTATCAACTTCCAGGGCTTCCTTTTTGTAGAGTAAATCCTCTACATAGGCTTCCCAGCTTGATGCCATCAGGATGCTGCTATTCTTTCACTAGAGATGCTTCTGCCAGAAGTGGCACACTGGAAGAAGAGGAGGAAGAGGAAGAAGAAGTGGAAATAGAAGGAAGAGATGGTATGAGATTGGAGATTAAAATTATTACATGTGTGACCAGCATTACCTATCAACGAGTATAGTTATATTGTTTCATGTACGATAACTAAAATGAGTGAATGTTTTTTCTCCATTGTAATGATATACATATATATATTCTTAAATTTCTTCTCTGCAAATATATTTTTCTTGTAAAAGGAGAATAAGTAACTCAGCTTACTGGCAGAATGAATCCAACAGGCAGTCTGAACTCTCGGCTGTTCCTTTTTTTCTTGTTTCAGTAACTCGGGCAGTTGGTAACATTTGGTTGTTTGTTGTTATCGTAGTCTTGTTACTTCAAGCAGGCCGAACCCAAGCAGGGTGCCAGAATATTAAGATACCCCACAAAGGGGAGGCGATGCTTTGATCAGTGATTACCAAACAAAAATGGTGGTCCAAATACTGATTTATGGTGGTGTTACTCGCATTCTAACTTGAGCCTTTTTACGGTGTAACTTTCACATGTGCTGTGACCATGAGTATTTTAGCAGAGGATCAGGGTGAATGTACCTGCAAATGCTGTAAAAATGCAATATTGAGCTAGTAGTGAAGTGATATCCACTCGAACAGAGGCTGGCTTGCTTCTGGTGAATGAGCAACTAGATGTCTATTCTTTGCAATGTAAATCTAAATTCAGCCAGTGACTAGCCAGAACAAAACAACATCAGTGTTCAGAGTAAAGGTCGCTCCTGTCAGCAGAAATAAATCATCATGCGTACAGCAAGGCCATCATCAGCTAAAGCTACATGGTTTGATCACTGTACAATTGCATTCTGTTTCTTGCTTCTTTTAAAGTCTGAACTATTATTAGTCTACTACTAGAAGTCGATTAAGATGGAAAATTGTATTCAGATGGAATGTGTCGATGTTGTCTTCAATTTAGACAATGGATATAATGTAGAGGAACTAAAGATTAAAGCAATATGGCTAATTGGAAATCAAAAAACTATAAAATTTGGAAGGTATTAAATTAATTTGTTTAACTAGGTTCTAATGAGATAAATGAGTATACAAGTAACCACCCAAAAAATTATGAAGATAAATAATATATGAAACAACAGGTGTAGCAATAACAAACCCCATGGGTTGCAGCTCTTAACCAACTTCAACAATTCACCTTTAGCATTTCATCTGGAACTTTTTGTAAGCTAATCACCAATATGAGATCGAGAAGTGCTTGGGACAATATCTAGGTATCTTCAGTTTTCTCTCTGGAAAGAAAGATTGCAGCAGCCAGTGATCACATTAATTAATGCAAATCATAGCAGCTCTCATAACAACCAAAGAAGACGTACTTACTATGAAGTACCTCCTCAAACAAAGGGTTTAAAGTGAATCCTCATATCTGTAAGACTTCAGTGACAAACAAAGGTTTAACATAATTCTTCATTATGATTTTCAAAATGTTTGATGCATCGAAAAAATTGAATAACTAGTTACTGGCATATATTAACATGCTTCTGAACTTTTTTGATAATAGATTCAGCCATAATATTGAGTATTTCACGGGGATGCAGTGAGATTTATCCAATTGTGTAACCCAAGAGGAGGAGACATAGCATCCTTTAAATATTTATCATCTCTGTTCTAGGATATTTACCTATTCTGATTTTCCTGAATTTCTCTGATTTAATTTCAGCTATCTTTACGATAATCGTGCTAATAGACCCATTCACTATTTATGCCGTTTTAATTGTTGGCTATATAGTGAATTATGCGCAAGTCTATTTTGCAGGATAGGCTTATAGCCAATCATTCACCATAAACTTCAGTTTGATCTAGTATCATCAATCTAATATGGAGGATAGGATTTCATTATGCAACTATATAGTGAGCAAAATGCAATAGCAACAGCATTATAGAGGGTCTCTTTGAAAAGAAAAGAAAACAACATAATGGAAGGTGAGAAAGAACTTGGTATAACAGAAAGAGCTAGAAACCATGCTTATTTTCTGGCTTAGAGCAGAGTTCATTATCGAGAATTAGTTAAAATGAGGGGAGGGGTATATCTATTAGCAAGATCCTCACTTCTTCCTAATGATCAAGGTTCCGCATGACATAAGACATTGTTGACATTTTTCAGGAGTTTGTTGACACAAATTAGAATGGTCATTTCTTCCTGTTGCTGGAATTTGGATCCGAGGGCGGCCGTCGGCTGAAAAGGAGGAGCTCCGGCACGAGATGGCGGGTGGCGGTCCGACGGCAGGCGGCGTCCTCCGGGAAACCTGCAAAAAGCCGGTGGCCGGGGTTTCCGGCGCTAGCTCTCCGATGCCTAAGTCAGAGGGGGTAAACGTATAGGGGGAGAAGAAATATGCCTCAGAAGTTTCAGAGTCCAACCCCCTCTAAGATGGAGGGGTTCCCCTTTTATAGAAGGGTACAGAATTACCTGTGATGTGACGGGGCGAATGGGTTACCGTCATGATTGAGCATGTCGTATGAATTAATGCACGATCGTGGAAATTAATGCATTGCCGTAGGAGATTAGGCCGGAGCCAATGAGTCATCGGGGCTGATCGGACATAGCCGAGCTGGTCAGCTATTTGCCTTGGAGGGCTTGAGATCAGTAGAGGCCATATACATTGATTGTTGAGTGAGCCAGAGATCAGCAGAGGCCATGCGCATTGATTGTTGAGTGAGCCAGAGATCAGCAGAGGCTATGCGCATTGATTGTTGAGTGAGCCGAAGATCAGCAAAGGCCATGCGCATTGATTGTTGGCAGCGGTAGCAGGGCATGGTCCCCGGTCAAGTTGCAGAAGGATGTGACTGCGGCGGTTGGATGGTGAGGTCGGGCTTCTGAGGTTGAGAATGTTGAGGTCGTGCGTCTGGTCGGGCGTCCCGAGGTCGGACGCCTCTGAAATCGGGGCGTCTTCAGGTCGGGTGCCTTCAGGTCGGACGCCTCTAGGTCGGGTGCCTCCAGGTCGGGCGCCTCTAGGTCGGGTGCCTCTAGGTCGGGTGCCTCCAGATCAGGCATCTTCAGGTCTGGCGCCTTCAGGTCAGGCGTCTTCACGTCGGGCGTCTTCAGCTCTGATGCCTTCAGATCGGGCGTCTTCAGGTCGAGCGCCTTCAGGTCGGATGCTTCTGATCACGTGCTGGCGATGTGCTCATGTGCTTTGGGGCAATTTATATTCCCCCAACACTACCCCCCGACTTTCGAGTTCGAGCCGTTTGCGAGCTCAGGCGTGGGAAGTAGTTGCCTTTATTACAGTGGTGAGGGCCAGAGAACCTTAAATTATTCCGGTGTTCCGCACGCTTCGGAGCACCTTTAATGAGAGGAGATGGGCCGACGTCCTTTCGTCCTTCGAGGTCGCCTCGCGTGGTGGGCTCATGATGGGGCTCCGGGATCCGATGGGATGCTGCCTTGATTCTGTATTCGAAGCGTCGATCCAGATTAGATATGTCGCTTCGATTTTTGGGGCTGACACGTGGCAGAATCTGGGCGGAGGGCGGGATCTGGTCCTGCCGATCTGGGCCGTTGGGGGTTCTATATAAACCCCCTGAGCTAGCCCTAGAAAGGTCTCGTTTGGCCGCCACTATTTTTTTCCTCTTTCTCTCGTTTCCTTCTTTCTTCGACTATCGCGATGGAGTCTCCCGGCGGTGTGTTAAGGCGATATCCAGCGGTTCCATAGTAGGTTATTTTCCCACATTATCTCGGGGGACCTTTTCTTCTTCTTCTTCTTTCCTTTTATTTCTTGTTTTCTCCTTCATTTTCCTTTCGTTCCTTGTCTTCTCCATCGTTTTTTCCTTTTCTGGGATGGGTCGTAATCCCGGTGAGGTCGGGTCTACCCTAATCGAGGAGGAACTAGAGTTGGTCCATTTCCATTTTTTCTTCCGGCCCGGGTTTCGTCTCGAGCTCGCGGGGTTGGAGGACCGGGTAACGAGACCTCCTCCGGATCGGATCGGAGTGTACGACGAGACACTCTGGACCGGCTTGCAGTTTTCTCTTCACAAGTTCGTGAACGAGTTGTTGGTGGAGTATCGACTCGTCCCAGCATAACTGGCTCCGAACTCGTGAAGGACCATCATCGGGTTCGTATCCCTCTACCTTGCGCACGGGATACCGACCATGATAGGTGTTTTCCATCGGTGCTTCTTATTGAAGTTGAACCCGGCGGACGGGGAGTGGCTTTACTTCATCTTTCGGGGCGGTATGTCGCTCTTCCGAGGTGCCCCTTCCTCAAGTCATGAGTGGAAGGGGAGGTTTTTCTTCCTCTCCTCCGAGCTTTCATGGGGATTTGACCCGAGATGGGGGCATCCCCGATTGAAGGCCCTCAACCGGCTTACCGAGCTCTCGGTGGACGAGCAGAGGGCATTTGATGCTCTACGTGGCCTCGAGGGCGATATCCTTCTGACCGACCTTCTGAGCGAGGAGGCTTTGGTGAACGTCGGCTTGAACTCGGCGCACCCCGAGGGTAAGAGCAGTCGCACTGCTCTTTCGTTTTACTATTTTTTGTCTTATTTGCTTCTTTTCTTTTCTTAGCGTTGATCTAACACTTAAAAATTTTTTCTTCTTTTTAGACGTTCCCAACATGGTGACGAGCAACACCGCGCTGTTCTCCCGACTTAAGAGGAGGGCGGCTGAAGCTGGTGGGGCTCTTCTCGAGCCCAGGAAGAAGGCCAAGTCGGCCTCAACTTCCGCCCCTGCCGAGGCGAGAGGCTATGGGGCTGGACCTTCCGTGTTCGTCTGGGTTGAGGCCCTGGCTACCGAGCAGGCGAGCTCGGATTCCAGGGGGCGGCGGGCTCGGCACCCCTTGCTTGCCCCGCCCTCATTTCTCAGTGGCTGGGTCGGTCGATCATTCGTTTGCGACAGTCGAGCCCCCAGCCAAGCAGGGGCTCCGAGGTTTCGAGCTCGGCCAGGCCGAGTTCGTCGGGGGCCGGAGATCGCTCATGGCAGGGGACTAGTGACCCGAAGTCCCCGATTCATGAGGGCAGCTCGCCCCTCCGAAACAGTGATGTCGCGCGCGATGTATTTCACCGCGTATTGCTCCCAGCCGACCGAGCTAAGTTCGAGGCTGTCGAGCTCAGCAACTTGGTCGACCAAACTTACTGCAATGTTGTTCGGGTAAGTCACCTTCTCATTTTTACTTCAGTTGCTAACTTTTGCTTCGCTTTTGCTTATCATTGTTTTTCCTGCAGCATCTCCACGAGATTGACATTCTGGTGTTCATAGCCTCAGAATGCCAGAATGAAGCTCGGAGATTCCACAAGCAGCTGAAGACGGCAGAGAAGAGGCTTGCCGACTTCGAGGCCGTGCGGGCGAAGGCCATCGCGCGGATGGAGGCTGCCGATGTCGAGCGGCGATCGGCAGTCGATCTACTTGAGGAGGAAAGGGCCGCGCACACTTTGGCGAGGTCGGAGTTGCGCGCCTCAGAGGCACGTCTGGCCGAGGCCCGTGCCGAGGCCGCCGGCCACAAATATGAGGGTGGGGTTCTCCGCCTGAAAGTCGAACAGCTCGAGGCTCGAGAGAAGAGGGCGCTGGAGCAGGCCCAAAACGCAGTGAAACTCTTCAAGGAGTCGGAGGAGTTCTGCGACATGTTGGAGGAGGAGGCCGTGGATGGGTTTCTCCGTGGCTTCAAAAATTTTCGAAGGCAAATGCACATGTTCTGCCCCCAGCTCGACCTCGGGGGTATTCGGCCTAGGTCGGGGATCGGTGAAGAGAGTGAGTTCGATCTTTCCGCAACCCTTGAGGCTGAGGAGGAGGAGGTCGCCGAGGCCGAGGCTGACGCGGCCGAGCAAGCAGCCCAAGAGACTCCCCATGGGGAAGTTGCCGGGGGTGTTCCCGAGGCCACTGGCGAAGCCCCATCGGAGGCCACTAGCGAAGGTCCCGAGCTAATTTCTGCCGAGGACCCTCGAGTGATCAACGTGGATGACCCTGAGGTCGATGCCGATGCAGCTGCAGCCTCCTAGAACTTAGCCTCCTCTTTTTCTTTATTCTCTTTTTTGTAAACAAGGTCGGCCATTGAAGTCATTGTACGGCCGAACCTTAATTTTGTATTTAGCCTTCGGGCCTTTATCAATGAAAAGTCTTCTTTTTCTAGACTTGTGCTTGTCTCTTTTTTGCATAGTAGGCAAACTTTTACCTTGGCTGCTTAAGTTGAATTCCCTTCCTACGAATTTCTCTAAGTCTTCAATCTCGGCTAAATCCATAGACTTAGATTCCGGTAGCATTCACTAGATTGTCAGGCTTAGCTCTGATAGGGATCACGTTAAGGCTCCAGATTTAGACTTTAGAAAAATTCACTAAGTCTTTGAGCTCGGATTCTGAAGAAGTCCGGCTAAGCCATTACGTTTTATCCTCTGAAAAATTTTGCCAAGTTTTTGGGCTCGGCTTCTAGAATAAGCTTGTCAAAGCTTTAAGGTCGGACTCCGAAGAGATCCCGCTAGGCCTTTAGGTTTTATCCTCTGAAAATTTCGCCAAGTCTTTAGGCTCGACTTCCAGAATAAACTTGTCAAAGCTTTAAGGTCGGACTCCGAAGAGATCCCGCTAGGCCTTTAGGTGCATCCTTTGGAAAATTTCGCCAAGTCTTTGGGCTCGGCTTCCAGAATAAGCTTGTCAAAGCTTTAAGGTTGGACTCCGAAGAGACCGAGGTATGGCTATCGTTAGGGGCTTTTTATCTCGAACCCAGTCGGAGTGTCAACAAGTAGAATCGGAACTTACGATGAATGACTTGGTACCTCCGGGCTTGGCTGGAGTATCATCGGGCAGAGCTCGAGGTCGTCGTTACGGGTCATCTTGGCTTAAACCGACGTTTGGACTTGGCTGGACTCTCGTTCAGAGTGGCCCGAAACAAGTGAAGATTGAACTGGAGATCGGTGGTGAGGAGAATACGCACGGGGCCGAGGGAACCCTGGCTCACGGTTGATTCAAGAGAGCATCCCGACCTTGGTCGGGGGGGTTCCGAGCTTAGTTGGGGTTTTGCCGACCGTCTTGTAATATAAGTAAGTAAATGCAATGACATAGGTACTGGGTAGGGTTATACCTCTTGCACCATCGGAGCCGGGCATCTTAAGTGGAGGTGAGCGACTCCGCTCTATGATCGGCCTTTAGAGGCGTTCCTCGGTCTGTAGTTCGCTTCCGCAGGTGGTATTATCTGTTGTAGGGATGGCGCTTTGGTTGGAGTCTCACGCAACAGCGTAGCTCGCACCGATAGAGCAGGGGAGAATGCTACGTTCCCTACGAGGTATTGTCTGCTTTAGGCACGCCTGCACACTAGAGGACCGTGAAGGTACTATCCCGTTGTTGAGGACCTCGGGGGTCCGCGAAGGTACTACCCCATTGTTGAGAACCTCGAGGGCCTGCGAAGGTACTATCATGTTATTGAATATCTTTCCGAGCTCGAGGGAGCTTGGGCTTACTGTCGACTCAGCGGAGCATCCCAACCTTGGTCGAGGGATCGAGCACGAGGTCGAGAGAGCTTGGGCTCGCTGTCGACCAGGTGACGCTTTCCGAGGCCGAGGGAGCTTGGGCTTACTGTCGACTCAGCGGGGTATCCCGACCTTAGTCGAAAGATCGAGCACGAGGTCGAGGGAGCTTGGGCTTGCTGTCGACCTGGTGACGCTTTCCGAGGTCGAGGAAGCTTGGGTTCGCTGTCGACCTGATGACGCTTCCCGAGGTCGAGGGAGCTTTGGCTCACTATCGAACAACGGGGCATCCCGATCTTGGTCGGGATCTTTGAGGGAGATCGAGATCGAACTCGACGTCGACGTGGCGAGGCATTCCAAACTTGGCTGGAGCATCCGAATCAAGTCGAGCATCCGAGCTTGGTCGGGTAAACTGAAGATCACAAGTGTCCCAATATCAGGAGAAGCACAGAATAATTAAAGGAAAATATGAATGAATTAGCATGAGAAGGGGACGAGAATCGTATTCCAATCGCCAAGGACCCCTGGAGGGTTTACTGGTAGTACATCCGAAGATTTTTGGAATTTCAGCTTCGTGAAATGAGGGTCCCCTCAAGAGATTCCAACTTGTATGCTTCGGGCCGCTGGACTCGCGCAATCCGATAGGGACCTTCCTAGTTCAGGGCAAGCTTCCCCTGCTCGGTGGGCTGAGAAACTTCTGCTCTCCTGAGCACAAGATCTTCTACCCTGAAAAGCTTGGCCTTCACTCTGGAGTTGTAGTACTGCACCGTCTGTTCGTCCGATTCCTGTTTATCAAAAAATATACTAAACAGATCGTTGTTAGAACCGACGAACAAAGTTTAAATTTAATTTTACTCTTACCTTTCCTACTC
>JAOXJJ010001007.1:8765619-8783735 GCA_025769935.1 Phoenix roebelenii
CAGTGAATTTATCATTATTGGTTAGCAATAACACTCATTTTAGTGACATGTAGGTCGCACTTTTTGTGCTCTCATCACCGTCTTTCGTTGATATCTTACCATACGAACTTGGGCTGCCTCCCTTATCTCCTCGATGAGGTCCAAGATGCCCCTGAGTTGGGAGAAGTTGGAGGTTGTGTCGTAATGTTCCACTCTTGTTGAGGGGGTCCAACTTCCAGAGGGATGATAGCTTCCGTTCTGTATGCCAGGTTGAAGGGGGTCTCACCAGTAGGAGTCAGAATATGGTTCTGTAGGTCCAGAGGACATTGTAGAGGTCCTCGACCCATTGCCCCTTGGATCGGTCGAGCCTAGCCTTGAGCCTCTGAAGGATGGTGCGATTCATTACCTCGGTTTCTCCATTTGTCTGTGGATGGGCTACCGAGGTGAAGCGGTGATCGATGCCAAGCTCGGAGCAGAATTTTTTGAAATGGGTGCTGTCGAACTGGCGGCCATTATCAGATATAAGGATGCGGGGGAGTCCAAATCGACAGATTATTGACTTCCAAACAAAGTCTCGTATCTTCTGCTCGGAGATCCGGGCCACTAGTTCGGCTTCGACCCATTTGGTGAAGTAGTCGATGGAGATGACCAAAAATTTTCTCTATCCGGTAGCCAAGGAAAACGGCCCCAGGATGTCAATCCCTCATTGGACGAATGGCCAGGAGGCGCCGATCGAGGTCAGCGGGGCCAAAGGTCGGTGCTGGATGTTGGCATTCCGTTGGCATCGATTGCACCTTCGTATAAAGTCCATTGCATCCTTTTGAAGTGTGGACCAATAGTATCCTTGGCGCAAGATTTTGTGGGCCACTGCTCGGCCTTCCAGATGGTTTCCGCATATCCCTTCATGAACCTCTCGCATAGCATAGTCCACCTCTGACGGGCGGAGGCATCTGAGAAGGGGAGAGGTGAAAGATTTTTGGTAAAGCTTACCTTCATATAATATGTATCGGGAGGCTAGGCGCTTGATTCGGTGCGCCTCGAGCTCATCGTTGGGGGGGGGCTCATTTTGTAGATAGTTGACGAGCTCGTCCATCCAGCTTGGCTCGGTGTCGATGCAGAGGGTTGGCTCAGGCTCCTCTATGCTGGGTGTTTGGAGATATTCGAGCATTGTTGCCTTAGGAAGCTCGCTCATGCGGAAAGTTGCCAGCTTTGAGAGTTGGTCTGCCCTTAGATTCTCCGTTCTGGGAATGTGCTGGATATTGAAGGAACCTAAGGTGGACGTGAGGTCTCGCACCTTTTGGAGATATCTCTGCATCGATGGCTCTCTTGCTTCAAAATCCCCTAGAATCTGGCTCATGACCAGTTGGGAGTCACTGAAGACCTTCAGGTCCTCTACTTTCAGCTCCTTTGCTAGTTTGAGCCTGGCGATAAGCACCTCATACTTTGCCTCATTGTTCGAGGCTGGGAACTCGAGGCGTAGGGCCTATTCCGCAACTACCCCATCTGGGTTTGTAAGGATAAGACCTGCTCCGCTACCCCCTGAGGTCGAGGAGCCGTCCACATATAGGACCCATGGCTGCCTCGGGGTCTCCTCCATTGGCATGAGTGGGAGCTCAGGATCGTCCAGCAAAGTGCACTCCACGATGAAATCGACGAGCGCTTAGGCTTTGATCGCCGGCCTCGGACGGTATTCGAGGTCGAACTCCTGGAGCTCGACTGCCCACTTGGCAATCCTTTTGGCGCGATCCGAGCATTGCAGAATCTGCTTCATAGGTTGGTCGGTCAATATGGCCACAGTGTGGGTATGGAAGAAAGGCCGGAGCCTCCGAGCCGAGATGATCAGGGCAAAAATCATTTTCTCCAGTTTAAAGTATGGGGTCTCGGCATCTCTCAGGACCTGGCTGGCATAATACACTGGTCTTTGGAGCTTGTTCTCTTCTCGGACCAGGACCGAGCTCACCGCAATCGGGAAGACAGCCAGGTACAAATAGAGAAGCTCACCCTACTGGAGTTTTGTGAGCAATGGAGGGGAAGCAAAGAGGTGTCTAAGCTCTTCAAAAGCTTGCTAACATTCCTCCGACCATAAGAACTTCTTCAGTCGCTTGAGGATTGTGAAAAATGGGAGGCCGGCCGACCTAGAAACGAATCTTTCCAGAGCCGTGACCCTTCCAATGAGCCGCTGTACCTCTTTGATCTTCTTTGGTGGCACCATATCTTGCAGTGCTCGGATTTTCTCGGAATTTGCTTCGATTCCACGCTGGGTGACTACGAAGCCAAAAAATTTATCCGAGGTGACTCTGAATGCGCACTTAGCAGGGTTGGGCTTCATCCGATACTTTCTAAGTATGAAGAATATCTCGTTGAGGTCAACCACATGGTCTTCCGCTGTTCAGCTTTTTAACAACATGTCCACATAGACCTTCATGTTTCGGCCTATTTGGTTTTTAAAGATTTGGCTGATCAGTCTTTGATATGTTGCTCTGGTATTTTTCAATCCGAAAGGCATCACTTTGTAGCAATAAGTGCCCCTGTCAGTGATGAAGGCCGTCTTTTCCTCATCTTCTGGCGCCATTTGGATTTGATTGTATTCCGAGAAGGCATCCATGAAGGTCAGCAATTGGTGCCCCGAGGTGGAGTCCACAAGTTGGTCAATGCTGGGGAGTGGAAAGCTGTCCTTTGGGCGGGCTCTATTCAGGTCGGTGTAGTCCACGCACATGCGCCACTTTCTGTTGGCTTTCTTCATGAAGACCACGTTGGCGAGCTAGTCTGGATAGGAGACCTCCCGGATGAAGCCGACTTCAAGAAGTTTGTCCACTTCCTCGGCCGCTGCTCATTGTCATTCCAGAGCAGAGCCCCGTTTCTTCTGCCACACAGGTCTACAGGTCAGTTTCACCTGGAATCGGTGAATCATGACCTCAGGCTCTATTTCCGGCATGTCGGCAGGCGACCAGGCGAAGACGTCCATATTGGACCGAAGGAACTCGATCAGGCGGTTTCTTTCGAGGGAGCTCAGGCCGGAGCCGACCTGCACGGTTAGCTCTGGGCAGTTTTCTTGTAAAGGAATATGGGTAAGAAGCTCACCAGGTTCTACCCGTCTTTTTCGGGGATCGTCCCGCACTTTCAAGATTTCGATGGGCAGCATCTGATCTGACATTTGAGTTGGTACCTTGGCCGATAGCTCCCCCCGGCTTGGTCCCTTAGCTAGTTGCTTTGCTTGGTGAGTTGCCATGTAGCGTTGTTTAACTATTAACTGGTTCCCACGAACTTCGCCTACTCCTTGGTCGGTGGGGAATCGCATAAGCAGGTGATAGGTCGAGACCACAGCTCGGAGGGCATTTAACCCTGGTCGTCCGAGAATGGTGTTGTAGGCCAAGGATAGGCGGACCACAAGAAAATCCATTGTCACAGTTTTTCTCGGGGAGCGAGCCTGACCGTGATAAGGAGGCCGACCTCACCCTCATCCGGGACCGAATCCCCGGTAAATCCTACCAGTGAAGCATTCTTTCTCCGAAGCTGGCTTTCCGTCATCCCCATTCTTTGATAGGCATCGTAGTACAAAATATTTGCCGAGCTTTCATTATCAACTAGGACACGCTTTATATCAAATTTGTTTACAATCATGGATATGACTACAGCGTCATCATGAGGGATCTCAACTCCCTCCAAGTCCTTGTCCGAGAATAAAATGGCTTCGAAGATGCACAGGCGCTTCGGAGGGGTCCTTCCCTTGATTGGTCTTTCAACCGAGCTTCCTCCTCCAATGGTGTTGATGGTGCCAGCGATAGACCCGTTGTCATTTGGATTTTCGGCCGGTGTGGTATTTTCTACTGGCCTCCTTTCCTCACGCCGGTTCCGCACAAACCGTTTGAGTACTCCACGACAGATAAGCGCCTCGATCTCATCTTGGAGCTGAAAGCAATCCTCCGTGTTGTGGCCATGGTCCCGGTGGAAACGACAAAACTTCCTAGGATTGTGCCGAGCTCCTGTATCCCGCATCGGGGGTGCAGGTCGGAAATAGTCTCGACCTTTTATCTCCATTAGGACCTCTGTCCTGGGAACATTTAGGGAAGTGTAATTCTCGTACCTTTCCGAGGGCATTCATGGCCGCGGCGGAGATCTCGATCGAGGCAGGGACCTTGGTCGAAGCTGTCCCCGTTGTCGAGATGGACTCCTTAACCGAGGCTGGTTCTTATCTTGGCGGAGGGATCGGCTTCTCGGGCGGCCGCGCTCTTCACGGCGTTTCTTCTGCTTCTTTGAGGCCTGCTTGGTTGCACCCCGCCTGGAGGTGATGGCCTCCTCGGCCTTCGCATACTTCCGAGCTCGGGCCAACATCTCGGTGAAGTCAGCGGGGAAACTCTTCTCAATAGAGAAGAGGAACCTTTAGGATCAAGCCCTAGACTTCAGTGCCGACATAGCTATCAACTCGTCGAGCTCGCGAACCTTCCAGGTTGCAGCGGTAAAGCGGTCGAGCTATTCTTTGAGGGATTCCCCTCCTTTTCCTTGACGTCCAGGAGGAAATCCGATGTTCGCCGCTGGCACCGGCTGGCAGCAAAGTTGGTGGCGAGCTGCTTGCCGAGCTGCTCAAAAGAGGATACCGTGCTCAGCTTCAGTCCAGAGAACCAAAGCCGAGCCGTTCCCCGAAGAGTCGTTAGGAAGGCCTTGCAGAGCACAGCCTCCGAGGACCCTTGCAATGCCATGAGGGCTCGGTAACTTTCCAAATGATCGAGGGGGTCGGCAGTTTCGTTGTAGGGCTCCACTTGGGGCATTTTGAACTTCGGTGGAACCGGCTCATCCTCGATTTGGCGGAAGAAGGAGGACTTGGTGGTAAACTCAGAGTCACCCTCGCGTCTTGCCTTTCTGCTGTGAAGCGCTTCAATCTGACGCTCAAGGTTCTCGACCTTCCTGTCAAGCTCCCCAGCCTGGGGGATTGCCATAGTAGTCTGCTCTAGCTCGTGACGGTCCAGGGCTGACTCGGCTTCCGAAAGCTACGGCCTTCTGTCTATGCTCCTCTCTAGCAATTCTCTCCGAGGAGACACCCAGGCTGAGCCTTAGCGACAACATCGTTCTTCATTATTGGCCCTCGAGGAGCCGTGGAGGTTTTGGCCTTAGGACATCTGTTCATTTGGAGGAAGCACTGGCTGGACCTGGGCCTGCGGAGGTGGCATAGGTGGGGCTTCCTCACGCTACAGGCCTTGGATGGTTGCGACCAAGGCTTGAACCTGCTGCACCAGGATATTGAACTGTTCCGGCTGGACTTTGAGAATTGGGTCAGCCAGAGGTGGCGAGTTCTGGACAAAGTGTCTAGGACTTGGTGGGAGACGCCGGGAAGTATTGGAGGCTCCTTTGCTTTTCAACTTTATGGCCACAACTCGGGCCCTTCCTCTAGCGCCAACTGTTGGTGGAATTTGGACCCAGGGGCGGCCGTCGGCTAAGAAGGAGGAGCTCCAGTGCGAGATGGTGGGTGGCGGTCCGACGGCGAGCGGCGTCCTCCGGAGGACCTGCAAAAAGCCGGTGGCCGAGGTTTCCGGCGCCGACCCTCCGATGCCTAAGTCAGAGGGGGTAAACGTATGAGGGGAGAAGAAATATGTCTCAGGAGTTTTAGAGTCCAACCCTCTCTAAGATGGAGGGGTTCTCCTTTTATAGAGAGGTACGGGATTACCTGTGATGTGACGGGGCGAACGGGTTATCGTCATGATTGAGCATGTCGTATGAATTAATGCACGATCGTGTGAATTAATGCATTGCCGTAGGAGATCAGGCCGGAGCCAATGAGTCGTCGGGGCTGATCGAACGTAGCCGAGCGGGTCAGCTGTTTGCCGTGGAGGACTTGAGATCAGCAGAGGCCATGCACATTGATTATTGAGTGAGCCGGAGATCAGCAGAGACCATGCACATTGATTGTTGAGTGAGCTAGCAGAGGCCATGCGCATTGATTGTTAAGTGAGCCGAAGATCAGCAGAGGCCATGCGCATTGATTGTTGGCAGCAGTAGCAGGGCATGGTCCCCGGTCGAGTTGCAGAAGGATGTGACCGCGGCGGGTGGATGGTGAGGCCGGGCTTTCGAGGTTGAGAATGTTGAGGTTGGGCGCCTGGTCGGGCGTCCCGAGGTCGACGCCTCTTGAACCGGGGCATCTTCAGGTTGGGTGCCTTCTGGTCGGGCGCCTCTAGGTCGGGCGCCTTCAGGTCGGGCGCCTTTAGGTCGGGCATCTTCAGGTCGGACGTCTTCAGGTATGGCGCCTTCAGGTCGGACACTTCTGATCACGTACTGGCGATGTGCTCACGTGCTTTGGGGCAATTTATATTTCCCCAACACTTCCTAATGCCATCAAAATGCTAATGATTGTGTGCTACTATCGCCCGAAACAAATTGTTCCTACGAAGATCTGCAATTTCAGTATCTAATACTGTATTAGTATCTTATCGGTTCGGCTCCATATGATACAAAATATTATAGTACACCTCCGTGTCTAAATAGCTGTCTTGCTTATTTCGCTGCGTCTCGATACATATTATGATGCATTTTGGTACATCTCGATAGAGATAGATTTCGGCGGCCAGCCCAAAGACACAAATCCACCGTCCGTCAGTTTGTGGACGCTCTCTCACGGAATTCGACCGGACTCTTATTTGGACACACGTGGCACATAAAATCATCTCCACGTTGCGTGACGCTGCCGCACGTGTCGTCATGCTGCCACCCGTTACAGCAGAAACTGCCACCTGCGATCAACCCATACGCTAGTGCGGAAAGGAATAGCTCTCAGCTGGCGAAATTCTTCAGAAACGACCCAAAGAACGAAGTATGGAAAAGTTCGTACCGAACGCGAAGGAAATGGAGGAGCAGCAAAGAGGCAGGGAATGGGAGAAGGAAGGCGAGGGGAGGAACGCTGCCCAACCGCCGCACATCTCAGAGATGAAGCCCGTCACCCATGAGGCCTACGGCGGAGGGCTTTACGGCACCGACGACAAGGGGGAGGCGGAGAGGAAGCCGGAGAGTCTTCGGGCCAGCGAGACACAGAGTGCGGATGGGCCGCCGGACCCTGTTCCCGCGCCCAAGCACAAGCCCCCCCCGTCCACCGGCGACCGCGACGTGGATATCACCGGCCAGGCTTATATCCAGTAGTCAATAATGGCTGTTGTTTTGTTTTTCTTTCTTATGTTCTGGTAAGGACATGCATTCTGTTGGTTTTTTGTTTTTGGCGTTTAAAATGAGGTTTTTCTAATATAATTTTGACCTCTTAATTCGGTGGGACGAAATACGTCCGTACGAGGATTCAAATCCATTCAAATTTAATCACAAATATCATAATCAGCTCGTGGTCAGCTCCAATGAATTCATGTTGTAGTATCCTCTGGATCCGTTCTAATACCATTTATAACAATTCAAGATCTCATCCAAAATGGCTAGTCAAAAAATATTATTAATTTTTTTTGATCATCTATCCAATGAATATATACAAATATATAAATAATCTATTTGTTGTAATGTGATCATTCCATTCCTGTTATAGCTGACCCCATATACGGAAGTGCATGGGACGACGTTCCTCTCAGGCATCGATTCAAATACTTGAAAGGCTTGACTCGTTTGTTTTTCATCTCAAGATACAAACCCAAGGCCTCGGCAAGCCTGTTTGAATCTATCAATTTATTCAAGCTCTTTTTCTTTGGTACAAAATGTATTTATTCAGCTCTGGGTGTACGACAGTAGCTTAGTTGGGGAACTCCAATCTTTTTGGAAGATGTTATAGTTGAGACTTCCTCAGATTCGAATTTGATGGGCTCAAGGTTGACGCTATGCGGTTTTCTTCCATTCAGAATGAAGGTGGAAGGGATGATAAGTTTTTGGAGGTGAGGAGGGCACAAGGGGTGGGAAATGAGCACGGGAAAAGAGCTCATCATTTTTGAATTGTGGCCGGAGAGAAACGGTTTGTTTCCCTTGGAAGTTTGGATCTCTATTTATCTGAATGAGTCCGTGAGAAATGTCTTCAATGTTAGGGAGAGACTCGGAAAACAATTCTTCTGCATGCATGAAACAGCATCCAACATTGGGCAAAGAACTTTCACGCGTTTCAGGTAAAATGGTTTAGTGAATTAATGGATTTCTATTTGAAGTTCTAAAGTTTTTATCATTTTCAGAACCATATATATATATATAGTCCATTGAAGATTTGAAGGTTCCCAAAAACCTGAACGCTTTGATCCATAAAGATGAACTAGCAAAGATGGAAGGAATCAGGGATGGAATTTGATCATACTAGTTATTCACTACCATCAATGATGGATATATACTAAATTGCACCCTACAAACTAACCAAGGTGCAGAAACCAAGCAATATAGCCCATGTTGTTTGAACTAGATAAATCGGTGAGAAGAGTGAGACACCAGAGTTCATGGCTGATGTAGAGAAAATTGCTGTGAGAGTTGAGCATAGAAGATGAGCAGGACAAAGTCAGGCTTTCGCGATCATAAAAACATTACCAAACTCTGATAATTTACCAAAGCATAAGTAAGAATAGTTTAATATAACATCTTTCCGCACAAGATAACAATCCAAGCGCAGGTAGTTTTCTACAATGAGAAAGTCCTCAGATTCCCATCCTCATTCTTTTATTCAAACTTATCAGACATAATCTCCCATTACACCTGTATTCAGAGGTAGTTGACAAATTCATCAAGCTTCCAAGAGCTTCTGGATGTCCTTCTGCAAGGAGAGAAAAAAATTGTCATGGATGCTGGATGTAGGGAAGATAGCATGAGGTCAGTGTACAGAAGTAGAACCTCTATTTTTAAGGGTGAAGTGGTCGGTGCGTATCGCTCCATGACCTTGCCATCTTTGGCAACAAGAAACTTGCTGAAGTTCCATTTGATGCCATCCCCAAAAAGACCACCTTTCTGGGATTTTAAAAATTTGTACAGGGGTGCAGCATTCTTTCCATTCACTTCAATCTAGAATAAAAAAGAAAAAGATTTCATAACTTTTTTAAAAAGAAAATCTTTACATGACCTACATAATAATGATTTCTTTTGTTAGATAGTAAGGTCTTATATAGGGTTTTCAAACCTAACCAAAGCAATAAATTTCAAAAATATCATAAAATCGACATTCCACTCCCGCAAAAAAAAAAAAAAGCAGCAGTAATTGGATCAAGGCCTGAGTCTGAAGGGGACCAACATGATCAATTGCAGATGCAAATCCCAATATTCTCATTAGTAAATCACATGTAATAAAATATAAAACTGGGATATTTGAAACAATAAACCTCGAAAAATAGATGGAAAAATTTTGTTGTGGCATTGGCTTTGGTAATAATTTTGAGGAAATCTTCCCCATATATCACCAATCATTAAAAATCAGTTTCACAAGTTTCCTATATATAAAACAAATGCACAAGATTCACTCTTTACTATTCTTCAGAATATATCAGCTTTTGCAGAAGAATAGGCATAGGAAGTGATCATTTTGCAGGCAGAATTGGATAATTTTGTAAAGGCTGCCTGATCTACAATCTAATACCACCAAGATCCTCGTTTCTTCTATGTTAAGGGAAAAAACTTAAAATTACTATATTTTTTCTCCAGCAGGTGGAATATGGTTTCTAGGATCAAAACATATTGGCCATGGAAAAAAAAAGAGGATATGTTGGGTCTTCAGCTAAAAGCCTCAACTATGCTTGAGCCTGAGTTAAGGAGCAAAAGTTGAAATAAGATGGAGGCAACATGGCAATGAGAGGTTACTATTCCTTCTTTTTTGAAAATCATTTTTATGAATCTCTTTAAGATGATATATCTTAGGAAACTAGGCTGCTTGTATTTGTCTTCTGAAAACTTGAAAACTGTAGAATTATATCAATCTGAAAGAATTGAAGTATATTAGCTTTAGTTGGATTATTTATATCAACTTAATTTGGTGAGTGAATTGTCAATAATAGCCTTATTATTTTGACCTCAACTTTCAGAATCATCCAATTGAATGGAGAAGAGTTTCCTGTTATATAGCAGAGGTCCCCGCCTCCTCTAAACCAATTGGTGGGAGATCCTTTGAAGACACAGGTTATTGTAGCACAATCAATTTTATTTTTGGCTCATATTATAGCTTGTAATGAGCTTTTGACAACTTGGATTAAGAAATTGTTAAGACCTCTCTATTGCTCTTCGATTTTGTGCTTTTCTACAATGGACAGATGAAATTTCAGCAAGCAAAAACTGCAAATTCAGAACATACATTCACCATTTTATAAAAGCTATAATCTGTCTCCAATTCCGGGATAAAATTGAGATTTCTTGCACCGCATGCCAATTATTTCATAAAATATTTAACAAGTAAATGGACTATATGTGAAGCTTGGTTTGAATGCTGATCCAAGCCTAACATAACAAGATTTCAGTCTTCAAAGAACTCCATTCATAAATATTTGAAACAGGTAAACCCCTTTGAGTCCTTACTAGAAAGGACTCCTAATTGGAGATTGAATGCCTACTTCGGGATATCAAGATGCTATGAGGTCAAAGAACTCTTGACTTACTTCAAAACTTCCTACATGACAAAGGGAAATAAAGATCTTTTTAAACATACGCAGCATGCAAATCAGGATTTCTCCATTGATCACAGGGAATGGTAGGTGAAGAACTCGTGGCCGATACCAAATATTTATAGTCATGAATAAAACAGTGTAAGAAAAATATGTGGGTTAAGGATTTTTGTTTTAACCACCTTATCGAAAATGGGGAACTCGGCTTTGAACCTGGTGCATGCAACCTCCTGAATTTCTTCATTGCTTCCAGGTTCCTGACCGGCAAACTGGTTGCATGGAAATGCCAGTATCTCGAAACCTGTGGAGATAAATTCAGAAGAAACCTCACCAAACAGGGTCATCTAAATGTGCAAATATGTAAAATATTTTTGAAATCATGAGACAGCACAAAAGGGACAATCAACCTTTATCTTTGTACTTCTCATACAAAACATTCATCTCCTTGTAGTTGGAGTGAGTTAATCCACTGCATGTCCCCAATAAACAAACAAAAGAAAGGGATCAGGAGACTGTGCATTACCATAAACAATTGTAGCATTGACTGAATCCAAATTCAGTTTAAATATGTCAAGAATAATTGCTCTTCTTTAATGAAACTTTGTTAAAATCAAGTTATATCTTTGTTCCCAAGCTGCATCTTGTTTTGTTTAATGTTTCCAATCAGTATCAGCAAGCCAAGATTTCATGCCCAGGAAGGTATCTTAAGTAGCTAGATTTCTGATTGAAGACAAAAATAGTGAGTCCTGAATAAATACCATTATTAGCATATCCCAATGGCAATCAATATTTCTGAGTTGATAAATCATAATCAACCTTACCCTTTCCAGTACGATCCGAACTATGAAACCATCATATTGATATTGAAAATTTTGGCTTTAACCAGATTTTAAAATCATACTTGGGCAATTTTCAGCTGCATATTAATGATATAAAATGGCATGCACACACTCGCACAGAGACTTCATAGGAGATAAAGCAGCAAGTAGAGATATATTCGGATGACAAAAAAATAGTTCCTTGCAATTTAGCAGCATCTAAAATCAAATAATAAATGAGAAAAATAGAATTGGTGGGCCTATCCTTGTAATTTTCAGGATTAGAAAGCAGAAAATTCTCTATTATTTGGGCAATATCATATATGGATGTCATATATCAACACCAAAGGTGAAATAATAACAGTCAGCCCAATTTGTTGGCACCTCGCCCCTACGGGCTTGAACTTAGAGGAGGTCCAGGATCCTGGGTATTTCTCAGAAAAAAAGGTGATAGAAAATGAAGGACAAAACCATAAATAACAGAGGAAAACAGGATAAAAACTGGAATCATATGCAATCTGCATGTGAACTTATGATCTAGAAATGATCCAGAAACCTGAACTCTAATAGCATGGTAATCATACACTAGATCTCTGCATGTGAACCTATGATCCAGCAACCTGAACTCTAACACCATGGTAATTATCCACTAGATCTCAAAAACTTAAGCTGTTGGAGATGGGTTGAGAATATATATCAAGCTTAACAATAATGAGCTACAAACCATAAAACCAAAATTAAGCGAGAGTTATAAAACTCTCTCTCGCTGAAGTACTTTTTTTTCTATAAAGAAAAAAATATAATTGGCCTGAGGTAGTGACTCTAGCAGGCATAGGGATCATTGCCACTCTACAAAAGATGTCTAAGGTATGCTGTCTTGGTACCAGGCTCCATACTGGTGCTATCTTGTTACTATATTGGTACGCCTGATAGGAAAGCCGGTTCGGCGTATCGAGTGTCAGTACGCCCCATATACCATATACCGATATCAAACCAATATAGTAAGATACACCTCGTATTGTCTGGTTTAATACGGTATGGCATAGCATATGTCTAACAGTAGCATATCAGATCAACGGCAAGCCATAAGGTCAAAATACATAGTACCCAACTGGCAATAGTGCCGGTTAGAAAAATTCACACTAACAGCTGCATATGAGCTAATATTGATCAGCATATTAACACACGAACAAATAATTCCTGAAGAGCAGCATCACTCCCAATTCAGAATGCTAATGGAGTTCAGTTTTACTACATGTGAAAGCATTAAACATCTACCTCTTTACAACACAACAACATAAGTGAGGAGAGATCACCCAAGATAGTTTATAGAAACATGTTACAAGCCACAAGATCATCTGTATAAGATAAAGAACTGGATCTTAAGGTGTTGATCGCCATAAACATGTAACTATATAAAAATACTATCATAGAAAACAAAATCTTATAATGGAATCTAAGTTTTTTTTTTCATGTTGAGCAATACCATTTAGAAGCAACATTGACTATAAGAAGAACCTTCCCACTGTAGGTACTCAGGCTCACATCATTGCCGCTCATATCCTGCGATGAAATCCCACCAAATAGAGAAGGAAAGAAAGAAAATTAAGGGAAACGTTTAGAGAAAAATATACTGAATCAAAAGGCATCCAATTAACCATTTACAAGCTCATTCTTCTTTTCAAAAAAAGGGAAAATTGGGAAAAAAAAGGAAGCATGAGGTTAAAAATACTGAAATTTACAAGAAACTAACTTCGGTCTAATAAAATTGACTTCAATCTGCAAACTAGCCCCCTGGATTGAAAGAAGAGCAGAATTGCATCAAACTAAATGGTCTAAAGTTGGTTGGAAAAAAAAAGAAAGAAAAAGAAACTAGAATCATGGGCTATGGTCAGAATCCCATCTTAGCAGCAGGGGCTTGGGAAGAAGTGAAGAAGCCATTACCTTGACTGTGATGTCATAGATGGAGTTGGGCTTTTCTGCTGCCATTTTTTTTCTTGTTCTTTCCTTGAGAGATGGGGCGGGGGATCAGTTGCAAAACGAGTAGAAGAAGAAGACCGGCAATAAGAGTTGGTAGCGTTGGATGATTCTAATAGATGGTGAATTTATTGCACACCTAATGATAGATTATGTTTTATTGACTTTTCGTGAAATTTTATATATTCTCGTGGTCTGCATGAGCTGTTAGAGGATTCCTTTCAAACCGAACGCGTGTGCTGAGAATGGCAAGTCTTTAGATGTTTCCTTCAACGTCAATACGTCAAATCTAAAGTTTTTAATTAACTTCTTTCGATTTGCTTTTTAGAGAAAAACTTTATGAGTTTTCCGGCAGGTACTGTAGATTTTCAGATTAAAAGGGAAGTTGGGAGATATTGGAAGCATTCTTTCTGTTTCTTGTGGGTCTCTTCCTTGTATTCTGCACAAGAACAGAATAAATTAATAGTTTAGGGTGAAAGATGGAAAAGAGAGACACCAACCGCAATAAAACTCTGTTTATATAGCCCAGCAATAGCACATATTTGTAGGAAGACAAATAGTGTCTTACTTCCACGGCAGTACTTTCCATGCAGTTTTTAGATATTTTGCATGCTGATTCCATATATGAGACTTATAAAAAAGATGGGATTTTTTTTCTTAAGGACCATGCAAGGAAGAACCCCTTAGGTGAATGTATAAGAATAAAATATGGCAATGATTAGGTGGTACAGTGAATGTATAGATATTTAGTTTCTGAAAATAGATTCTACTAGTGTTTCTTTCACAAAATGAAAAGAAAAAATTATGGAAACAATATTTGTTTCTTAAATAAAAATATGCCAGTTATTTTTTTCCTAAAATAGGTTAGATGATACTGAAGGAGACAGATGATCCAGCAAATAATGCTGAAAAGATTTTCATGCTGTCTCTTAAGATATCAAAACTTATAAAGCCCAGACATGGACTACATATTTCTAATATTTCTAATATATTTGATGAATATATTTCTAATATTTCTTTCTTGTGCTAGATTAATATTCCTAATATATTTGAATCTTTGTAAATATATGATTTTGATTTACCAAATTTTGTAAATTTGAGGTTGAGAGAATTTCTTATAATCTTTTATCACTATGAGTAAGTTCTAATACCAAAAGGCATGTAGTGGTACCAAATTGCCTCCTATTTCTGAATGGAAACGCAAAGGCCCTGCAGGGAAAAATGGCTTAGTCCTTTGATTGTGATGGAGGGAAAGAAACAGGCTGTCTTATCTCAACTGATGTAAAGTGATATATTTCAAGATACTGGTTAATATTAATATTAATACAAGATTGAGATTTTATAATCTCTTTGCAATGGTCTTTCACGCTTGCACTCATAGATTTAATCACATCATATTGCTCCTCTATGGAAGTAATCTATGGAGTAAAAGAGGAGGTGTTTACAGGGTCAAAATTTCATGATCAAGTACTCATATTCTTGGCTCGTATTGATATACAACGTACATACGTTTCTACAAGAGAGAAAAATGGGCAGAAAGGACAAATTATAAAAATCATGCAATGAGGTATGATGGCTATTGAGATGGATTTAATCTAAAGTTATTGGATCCAGATCACTTGGCGTATATGCTTCAGTTTTAGATTCAATGAGATTTCTGCATCAAGTCTTAATCATGTCTTAATCAAGTCTTAATTGGTGTCCTGTGACATCAATTTCAAAGTTTCAGATGATATCTTGTGGCACTTATTTTGAATATATGAAATGAAGCCTTAAAGACTGAAAGGCATATGAATTATATTATTCCAGCCAAACCTGAATGCATGACAATGGCATTAGAACTCATTCATTAACTCTTGAATATCAAAGCCAATACAAGATTTAATTAGAATAACTTTGTTCAGAACTTGCAGATGCCCAGGATCAACCTCATATCACTTTAGGTTTTTTAGCTCCATTCCTTTTGGATTCGGACCAGATTTTGCAATAAACTGTTCTCGGTAGTAAGTCCTCATGGAAAACATGTCATATGAGAATACCTGTGTTTAATATCGTACTAACTCAATCTAGCACATAGAAAATGAGATATTGTTCTAATTGGTCAAAAGATTGCATCAATCTGCAGTGAATCTAACTTAAAAGAAATGAGCCAATCAATCCTTGACCAACAGGAGAATGACCAATAAAATCCTATTTTAAAAGGAAGTTAGACCCTTAACCTGAAATGCGGCCATATGGGAGCCATTCATCCATTATCTCTATGTATTTTACATTAGAATACTTTCTATTAGCCACAGGAGGGATATCTAGACATGTGCACGAGAGAGAGAGAGAGAGAGAGGGAGAGAGAGAGAGAGAGAGAGAGATGGAAGATTTTTTTATAAAAGAAGGCGAGTTGCAATTGGTTGTATATTTCATATTGTCTGCGAAAAATGGGTTGAAAGTGATTCGGATTAATTGACCGGTAGGGATTCAAATAAAAATTTTGATTCATAAACTATTGGGCCAGTCTCAATATTCTTCATATTCTAATATTTGAGAATATTATTACCAAAAAAACATGCGGAAATATGGTATGGAGGTGTAGGGAATAATTATTGGTTATTTGGGTGTATCTTAAGGGGAGAACCTAATAACTGGATTATTATTTTATTTGGGTCCAGTCTCTTCTCCCATCCTAGTCCAATTTTGATTTAAACCTATCTAGGTATGAATCAATTAGGTATGAAAATAGATGTGCCCATTGTTTTAGTGTATCAAAATACATAATGGATTATTTAAATTGAGAAATTTCTTTGTTAATCTTAATCTAAATGTCTTATAATTTAAATAAATCCAAAAATTTGGATATTTAGATTATAGCAAAATATTATATCATATCATTAAAACTTTCAATTTTGTATCAATTTGATACTTAGAGATCAGCAAACATCGTATTTTTTGATTTTTAGATATTTTTAATGGTGTAGATCATGATCATTGTCGTACATCCATAATTAGAGAATTTATCATTAATTTTGATTCAATCATAAAACTTTTACCAACAAAATAATATTTACTGTTTAGCTTGATGCTATATATAAGTACTGGGTTTTAGGGAGAATTCATCTGAAGTTCCTTGAAGGGGAACTTCATTACTGCCTTCCCCATTTTCTAGGCTAGCCATGTCAATTCGTTTTAACTGGATGGATATGTTTTAAAGGCCTTCATTGCCTCCAATTCTAACGTAGTCTTTGAAATGTTGTAAATTTCTGCATGAGGACAAATATGATTGTAGTTTTTCTTTTTTACTTCTATTTTTTTGGTGAAACAAAACATTAATGGAGTTTTACCATGATTGGAGCTTAAAAAATCGGACTTTGCGAAGAAAAACATCTTTTCCACGTTAGCTTCTCCATTAAGGCTCTCCTCAGGAGGAGCAAATGCCTAACGATGTATGTCTCAATTTCTTCGTCTTGTCTCCCATGTGAACAAGACTAACGAGCAACGGCTACTAAAATTTCTGGAGTTTTCCAGTATCTCAATCAGAGTTTCTAAGGGTACTTTGTCACCATCTCAGTACATATACTTCCATATGAAGGTAGGCAGCAGGGGCATCGTTCAAAGTCCAAGCCTTGACTAATTACAGGCTGAACGTGACACATTTACCAGATGGTCCAAACAACCAATTTGTTCCAATTGGTTTAGTTTGGCTCGTAAGGATCAGATCGGGTCTACATAAAACTAGAAGAAGAAAAGTGTTGTACGGTGCTCAAATACGGCCACATAATTCTATCATGGAAATAGATAGCTATCAAATAGAATGGTCTTACATGTCATACAAGGCATATTGCTGTTGATAGTCATTCTGTCTCTTGATTGTAGCTATCGAGCATTGTACAACACTCTGAGATACAAAATGCACACCCTAAAAAATTCTAGATTAAATTGGATCTGATTTACAAATCCTTAATCTAATTCAGTTGATTCTCCCTTGGGGCAAAGAATTATGGTTATTCACTTTCAAAAGTTGTCGGAACCGTAAACAAGAGCACCGTGACAAGCTCTATACACATTTTGGTGTGACAAATGTCTAATTGGGTTTGCCATATTTAGCTCGTTTGAACCATTCATTCGATATAAATATGAAATATTTGATGAAGAGCATGATGGCATTTTCATCAGATTTCTCAAAAAAATATTATTTTAGATGTCTATAAATATTTTACTGCTATATATGGTAGCATCATTATATGAACACTGCATGACAATTATTGAAAAAAGGGATGAAGAAAACTATCCATAACAACAATAATCTAACACCATGGCTGTCCTAAAAATTTAATTTTTTGGTAAGGAAGAAAGATCAAAAATCATTTTAAAAAAGAAATATGTTATTGTTATAAGCCATAATATCCTTGCAGCTATGAATATTTGATTTTAAAAAGCTATTCTTTTAAAGACACCTCTACATCAATACATCTTCAATATTACTATTCTGCAAAAATTTTGAGCCTCCATTAATCATTTTGATACATTTGACATATCCCTTCTCACTTCTCACTTTCAAAAATAAATCATGTCCAGTTTTTTTATTACCAGTGTGCAAAACAAAGATAATACTAATAAATTAATTGTCACACTCATCCCTCCTTCATCATTCACATTAAACACTAATATATATATTGATGCAAGTGCACGGACATCATACAACTTGCATGCCATTTTCAGAGTATTAAATGGCCGCATTTAGAAAAGTTATTAACATAAAAATTATATATATATATATATATATATATATATATATATAATGTCTGTCTTACGGCGATTT
>JAOXJJ010001007.1:8794638-8833137 GCA_025769935.1 Phoenix roebelenii
CTCACTATCCACTCATCGAGGCATCTCGACCATAGTCGAGGAGGCGCTACGGGGGGCTGCGAAGGTACTACCCCGTTGTCGATGTCGAGCGCCACGGAGGGCTGCGAAGGTACTACCCTATCTTTTCGAGGTCGAGGGGTCTGGGAATGCACTATCGACACTTGGGATATCTCGACCTTAGTCGAGGGATCGTATGCAAGGTCGAGGGGTTTGGAAACGCACTGTCGACCTGTGATACTTTCCGAGGTCGAGGGGTCTGGTTACGCACTGTCGGCACTCGGAGCATCCCGACTTTAGTCAAGGAGGCGCTACGTGGGGGCGCAAAGGTACTACCCCGTTGTCGATGTTGAGCGCCATGGAGGGCTGCGAATGTACTACCCCGTCTTTTCGAGGTCGAGGGGTCTGGGAACGCACTGTCGACACTCGGGGCATCCCGATCTTAATCGAGGGATCGTACACAAGGTCGAGGGATCTGGGAACGCACTGTCGACCTGTGACGCTTCCCGAGGCCGAGGGGTCTGGGTACGCACTGTCGGCACTTGGGGCATCCCGAACTTTGTCGAGGTATTTGAGGAAGATTGAGAACGAGCTCGATGTCTTCGCGGCGAGGCGTTCCAGGCTTGGTCGGGCATCCGAGCTTGGTCGGATAGTCTGAAGATCACGAACAATTTAGCATTAGGAGAACATAATATGACCAGGAGAAAACTGTAAATAAGTTATCATAGGAAGAAGACGGGACTCATGTTCCCGATCATCCGGAATCCCTTAGGGCTTCACTGATAATACATCCAGAGATTTTCGCAGTTCCAGCTTTGTGTGATGGGGGTCCCTTCAAGGAACTCCAGCTTGTAGGCTCCAGGTTGTTGAACTTGCGCAATCCGGTACGGTCCTTCCTAATTTGGGGCTAGCTTCCCTTGCTCGGTTAGCTGAGAAGCTTCAGTTCTTCTGAGGACGAGATCTCCTACTTTGAAGAGCTTGGCTTTGACTTTGGAATTGTAGTACCGGGCCGTCTTTTGTTGGTATTTTGCCATACAGACTCGGGCGACTTTCCTTGTCTCCTCGACGAGGTCCAAATTATTTCTGAGCTGAGAAGAATTGCAGTCGGCGTCATAATTCTCCACCCTCGGGGAGGTCAGTCCGATTTCCAATGGGATGGTGGCCTCAGTCCCGTAGGCCAAGTTGAAGGGGGTCTCGCCCGTGGGCAGCCGAAACGTAGTTCGGTAGACCCATAGCACGTTGTATAGGTCCTCGACCGATTGTCCCTTGGACCGGTCGTGTCTGGCTTTAAGTCCCTGCAAAATAGTGCAGTTTGTTACCTCGGTTTCTCCGTTTGTCTGTGGATGGGCGACCGAGGTAAATCGGTGGTCGATGCCCAGCTCGGAGCAGAATTCTCTGAATCGAACGTTATCGAACAGGCGGCCATTGTCAGATATGAGGATGCGAGGGAGTCCGAATCTGCAGATTATTGACTTCTAGATAAAATCCCGCATCTTTTGCTTGGTGATCCGGACCACTGGCTCGGCCTCGACCCACTTGGTAAAATAATCAATGAAGACGATCAAAAACTTCCTCTGCCTGGTCGCAAGGGGGAATGGTCCTAGAATATCAATTCCCCACTAGGCAAATGGCCAGGGGGCGCCGATCGAAGTCAGCGAGGCCGAAGGCCGGCGTTGGATGCTGGCGTTCCGCTGACACCGGTCATATCTCCGGACAAAGTCCATTGCATCCTTCTGGAGTGTGGGCCAGTAGTATCCTTGGCGAAGGATCTTGTGGGCTTGCACTCGGCCTCCCAAATGGCTTCCGCAGATCCCCTCGTGGACCTCTCGCATGGCATAATCCGCCTCTGACGGGCGGAGACATCTGAGGAGTGGAGAGGTAAAGGACCTGCGGTAAAGTTTTCCTTCGTACAGCACGTACCGGAAGGCGAGTCGCCTAATCCGGCGAGACTCTAGCTCATCATTGGGCAGGACTTCGTCTTTCAAATAACTGACGAGCTCGTCCATCCAGCTTGGCTCCACCTCAAGGCAGAGCGCCAGCTCGGATTCTTCTGTGCTGGGCGTTTGGAGATACTCGAGCATTGTCACTTGGAATAGCTCGCTCATTCGGGAGGTCGCCAGCTTTGACAGTTGGTCCGCCCTCTGGTTCTCCGACCTTGAAATATGTTGGATGTTGAAGGAGCTTAGAGCAGAGGTGAGAACTCGCACCTTCCGGAGATACTTCTACATTGCGGGCTCTCGAGCTTTAAAGTCTCCTAAGATTTGGCTCACGACCAGTTGGAAATCGCTGAAGACCCTCAGGTCTTTCACTTCTAGCTCCTTTGCCAACTTGAGCCCGGCAACGAGTGCCTCGTATTCCGTCACATTGTTAGAGGCAGAGAACTCAAGGCGCAAAGCTTGCTCCGCAACTACTCCATCTGGACTGGTGAGGATGAGAACTGTTTCACTACCCCCCAAGTTCGAGGAGCCGTCGACATGCAGAGTCCATGTCAGCCCCGGGGTTTGCTTTGTTGGTGCGAGCTCATGCTCGGGCTCATCCAGCATGGTGCACTCGACAATGAAGTCAGCGAGTGCCTGGTCTTTAATTGCTGGCCTCGGTCGGTACTCGAGGTCAAACTCCCCGAGCTCGACCGCCCACTTCGTAATCCTTTCCATCCGGTCTGACCGCTGCTGGATCTGCTTCATTGGTTGGTTGGTCAGTACGGTGACAGTGTGGGCTTGGAAATAAGGCCGAAGTCTCCGAGCTGAAATGACCAGGGCGTAGATGGTCTTTTCTAGCTTTGAGTATCGGGTCTCAGCATCCCTCGGGACTCGGCTGGTATAGTACACTGATTTTTGGAGCTTGTCTTCTTCTCGGATTAGGGCGGAGCTTACTGCAACTGGGGAGACCGCCAAATATAAGTAGAGGAGCTCACCCAGCCGAGGTTTTGTAAGAAGTGGAGGAGAAGTGAGGAGATGCCTGAGGTCTTCGAAGGCCTGCTCGCATTCCTCCATCCAGAGAAAGTTTTTCGGCCGCTTGAGGACTGAGAAGAATGGGAGGCATCTCTCTGCAGACCTGAAAACAAATCTTCCCAGGGCCGCGACTCGGCCAGTGAGCCGCTGCACCTCCTTGACCGTCCTCGGCGGCGCCATCTCTTGCAATGCTCGGATCTTCTCGGGGTTCGCTTCAATTCCACGTTGAATAACTATGAAGCCAAGGAACTTCCCCGAGGTGACTCCGAAGGCATATTTGGCAAGGTTGAGCTTCATCTGATATTTTCTCAGTGTGGAGAATGTTTCGTTGAGGTCAGTTACGTGGTCTTCTGCCAGCCGACTTTTCACCAGCATGTCGTCAACATAGACCTTCATGTTTCGGCCTATTTGGCTTTTAAAAATTTAGCTGACCAACCTTTGATAAGTTGCTCCAGCATTTTTCAGGCTGAAGGGCATCACTTTGTAGCAATAAGTACCTCCATCAGTGATGAAAGCTGTCTTCTCCTCATCTTTGGGTGCCATCCGGATTTGATTGTACCCGGAGAAAGCATCCATAAATGTCAGCAACTGATGTCCCGAGGTGGAGTCCACGAGCTGGTCAATGCTGGGGAGAGGAAAACTATCCTTTGGGCAGGCTTTGTTCAGGTCGGTGTAGTCCACGCACATCCGTCATTTTCCGTTGGCTTTCTTGATGAGGACTACATTGGCGAGCCCGTCTGGGTAAGATATCTCCCGGATGAAGCCGGCTTTGAGAAGCTTGTCTACTTCCTCGGCCGCCGCTTGCTGTCGCTCTGGAGCAGAGCCTCGCTTCTTCTGCCGCACGGGCTTGGAGATCGGTTTCACCTGAAGTCGGTGAACCATGACCTCTGGATCTATTCCTGGCATGTCGACGGGCGACCAGGCGAAGACGTCCATGTTGGTCCGCAGGAACTCGATCAAACGTCCTCTTTCACGGGCATCCAGTTCGGAGCAGACCTGCACGGTTAGCTCGAAAAAATCTTCCTGTAAAGGAATCTGAGTAAGAAGCTCACCAGGCTCTATCCGCTCCTTTCGCGGGTTGTCCCGTGCTTCTAGAGTTTCGATGGAGAGCGTCCGATCTGTTGTCGGAGTCGATGCCTCGGCCGGTCGCTTAGCTTTATGGGTCGCCTTATAGCATCGCTTTGCTATCACTTAGTCCCCACAAACTTCGCCTACTCCTTGGTCGGTGGGGAATCGCATGAGCAAGTGGCGAGTCGAGACCACGGTTCGGATGGCATTGAGCCCTGGTCATCCGAGGATGGCGTTGAGCCCTGGTTGTCCGAGGATAGCGTTGTACGCCGAGGGCAGGCGGACCACGAGAAAGTCCATCCTTACGGTGCTTTCTCGAGGGGCGAGGCCGACTGTGACTAGGAGACCGATCTCGCCCTCGATCGGGACTGAGTCCCCGGTGAATCCAACTAAGGGAGCATTCATTCTCAGGAGTTGGCATTCTGTCATCCCCATTTTTTGGTAGGCGTCGTAATACAAAACATTCGCTGAGCTTCCATTATCTACTAAGACGCGCTTTACATCAAACTTGTTTACAATCATGGAGATGACCACAGCGTCATCATGGAGAGTCTCAACTCCTTCCAAGTCCTCGTCCGAAAATGAGATGGTTTCGGAGGTGCGCAGGCGCTTTGGGGTGGCCCTTTCCTCCGCAGATCCATCGGCCGAGGTTCCACCTCGGATGGTGTTGATGGTCCCGACGATGGGTTTGTTGGCATTTGGATCTTCGGGCTGTGCGGTGGTCTCCGCTGGCCTCCTTTCCTCGTACCGGTTCCACACGAACCGGTCGAGTACTCCACGGCGGATAAGTGGCTCGATCTTATCCCGAAGCTGGAAGCAATCCTCCGTGTCGTGGCCGTGGTCTCGGTGGAAGCGGCAATACTTCCTAGGATTGCGCCAAGCTCCGGGGTTCCGCATCAGGGGTGGAGGCCGAAAGTAGTCCCAGCCCTGGATCTCCATCAAGATCTCTACCCGAGGAGCATTGAGGGGAGTGTAGTTCTCATACCTCCCCGGTTGTGGTCGCGGTCGCACTGGCGATCTCGGTCTGGACGGGGACCTCGATCGGGGTTGCCCCCGAGGCCAAGGTGGGCTCCTCAGCCGAGGCAGATTTTTGTTCCGACGAGGGGATTGGCTTCTGGGACGACCGCGCTCCTCGCGGCGTCTCTTCTGTTTCTTGAAGGTCGGCTCGGTCGTGCCTCGCCTTGAGGCAATGGCCTCTTTGGCCTTCGCGTACTTCCGAGCTCGGATGAGCATCTCTGTGAAATCGGCGGGGAAGCTCTTCTTGATGGAGAAGAGAAACCTGTAGGACCGAGCCCCAGTCTTCAACACCGACATGGCTATCGGCTGGTCGAGCTCGCGAACCTCCCAAGTTGCGACGGTGAAGCGGTCGAGGTAGTCCTCGAGGGACTCTCCCTCTGTCTGTTTGATGTCGAGGAGGAAGTCCGAAGTCCACCGCTGACGTCGGCTGGCAGCGAAGTTGGTGGTGAACTGCCTACCGAGCTGCTCGAAGGACGACACTGTACTGGACTTTAGCCCAGAAAACCAGAGCCGAGCTGCTCCCTGAAGCGTTGCTGGGAAGGCCTTGCAAAGCATGGCCTCCGAGGATCCTGCAATGCCATGAAAGCTCGGTAACTCTTCAAGTGGTCGAGGGGGTCGGTCGTGCCGTTGTAAGGCTCCATCTGAGGTATTTTGAACCTCGATGGGACTGGCTCGTCCTCGATTTGATGGGAAAAGGAAGACTTAGTTGTGAATTCAAAATCACCCTCATATTTTCTGCTATGGAGCGCCTCAATCTGGCGCTCGAGTCTCTCGACCTTCTTGTCGAGTTCTCCACTCCGAGGATCCGCCACGGTAGTTTGCTCTAGCGCAAGCTGTCCTGGGACGGACTCGGCTTCCGATGGCTGTGGGCCATTGCCCAGACCCCCCACTAAGGATCTCCTCCTGGGGGAAGCCTGGGTTGAACCCTGGCAACAGCATCGCTCCTCATTGTTAGCCTGTGAGGAGCTAGAGAGATTTTGGCCTTGGCACGCCGGTCGATTTGAAGGAGGCGCCGGCAGGACCTGAGCGTGTGGAGGCGGCGCCGGTGGGGCTCCCTCACATTGCAAGCCTTGAACGACCGCGGCCAAAGCTTGAACTTGCTGCACCAGGATGCCGAACTGTTCCGGCTGAATTTGCAGGGCTGAACCAGCCGGAGGCGGCGAATTCTGAACGGAGTGTTCCGGACTTGGTAGAGGACGTCGGGAGGCGTTAGAGGCTCCCTTACTTCTCAACCTCATGGCCACGACTCGGGCCCTTCCTCTAGCGCCAACTGTTGCTGGAATTTGGACTCGGGGGCGGCCGTCGGCTAAGGAGGAGCTCCGGCGAGAACTGACGGGCGGCGATCCGTTGGCGGGCGGCGTCCTCCGCTGGACCTGCAAGGAAGCCGGTGGCCGGGTCTTCCGGCGTCGGCCCTCCGATGCCTAAGTCAGAGGGGGCAAGTGCATATGAGAAGAAATAGTGGTATATGTCGAGAGTTTTTGCCCTCCAGCCCCCTCTACAATGGAGTTGTTCTCCTTTTATAGAGGGGCGCTGGGTTACCTGTGAGGTGATGGGACGAGGTCGTCGTACAATGGAGCATTCCGCATGAATTGGCGCACGATCAGGCGAATTAATGCTGTCGTGGGAGCGAGGTCGGAGTCAGGGAATTATCATGGCTGACTGGACACAGCCAAGCTGATTTGCCGTGGAGAACTGGAGATCCGTAGATAGCAGGTGCCATGCGCATTAATTGTTGAGTAAGCCGGAGACGCGCATTAATTGTGGAGTAAACTGGAGGTCTTCAGGAACCATGCGTGATGATGGTTGGGTAAGCCAGAGACGCGCATTAAATGTTGGGGGTGATGGCAGGGTATGGTCTCCGATCGGGCTACGGAGGGATGTGACTGCGGTAGGTGAACGGAGAGGTCGGATTTCCGAAATGGTGAGCTCTGAGGTCAAGAGTGTCGGGCGTGTCCGAGGTCGGACGTATCCGAGGCCGGGCACCTGGTTAGGCGCCGGGTCGGAAGCTCGGAGGTCAGACGTATCTGAGGTCGGGCGCCTCCAAGGTCGGACACTTTTGAGCTCGGGCGCCTCCGAGGTCGGGCGTCTTTGAGGTCGGGCGTTTTCGAGGTCAGGCGCCTTTGATCGTGTGTTCCTCAACGTGCTCACGTGCTTTGGAGCAATTTGTATTACCCCAACAATATCCAATAACTTTCCCAAATAAAACAGTTGGACTTGGCGCCTCTTTTTTATTGAAATTTTAACATGCAAAATTATCAATGTCCTACCCGAGCAAAAATGATAGACCCAAGCATCCAAAACCATTTTCTTATACAATGCGAATATACGCATATTACCAAATTAGTTATTAGGTCATTTGGTCAGAACACGATGTTATGCAACTTTGGATCAACAAGCCAGACCTGCAAGCAGAATCCATAAGCATCAAGCCTCCCAATAAATTCCAATTTAGGGCTAAATCATGATACAAATCACCATGTATAATCCATGAGAGACCAGTGTCTCTTTATCTCTTGTATCCTCCCTCTAGAAATATACATTATTTATTTTTCTCCGGTAAACACTATTATACTAAGTTCGGGTTGTATCTTTCGCATGGAAGAATATTTTTTTTTTTTTGCGACATCAATCATTTCGAAATCTTTACGGAAAAATAAAAAAATTAGAATGCTTTAAAATTTGTGCTGGATACAATTTTTAAGAAACTTAGGATACAAATAATTAATAAAAAAATCTTCAGAAGCTTGTTTGAAAATACGAGGTCAAATCAATCCCCTACCCCTACATACCACCCTTGATAAGACAATTTCTTGTAGCTCCCACTAAATTCTAAAGCCAACTGGATTCAAAAACCAAAGTACATTCGCGGGATCCTTTTCCTCCCACCAACGAAACTCGTACAAATTTCAGCGATGTTCTAACTACTTGTATCCTCCACATGTTAGCAAAGTTCCTGCACGTCCCAATTCAGGAAACAGCCGAGCGGACAACAGGTTATGCAGCATCTATCACTCACCCCCGCAGTCCGCCCGTTCTTCCCGCCCGTTACTCGGCTACGGGCTACCCGGCTAATCCTAAACAACACCCGCATCCGCAAATGCCATAATCGCCCCCAGATAATCATAAAATAACATATGTATCCTAAATTGCTTGGCTGGGACAAAGAAGCAGTCAGAGGCAGTATCGGTATTTCACTGTTCTCATCGTCCGCACGAAAGGGGAAGAGGCGCATGCGAAGCCCGTTGTGTAAATTTCAAGCAATATGGAGACAGCGGCAAATCCCAGCTATAAATAATCCCCCTCATATCTCTCTGCTCCGCTTCTTATAGCTTGGGATATTCCCTACCAGATCGCCTTCCTGTCTCTCTCTCTCTCTCTCTCTCTCTCTCCCCCCCCACTTCGTTGGTCCCATTTCCTCTCCAAGAACCTCCCCGCCGGCGGCGGAGATCTCCGGCCAGATCCGAGACGGCGGCGGTGCGGCGCTGCGAGCCGGCCCCTCTCCGTGCCGCAGTATTCCGGTTCCGGCGATCTGGGATTGAATCCTAGCGGAGGATCGAGGTGGGTTTTGGAATTCCGGTTGAACTGCATCTCCTTTCTTTTCAGGCGTGCTTGGATCCCGTTGCGTAGGTGGTCTTTGATCTAGATCTGGCATTTAATTTCTTTTACTTAGGTTATTTCGGGCTGTGGTCTGTTACTTGCTTGAAAATTTTCGGCTTTTGCTTGTTTATTTATTTACCTTTTGTTTTCCTTATATTTTATAATCTTATTTCTTGGAATAGGTTAAGAAAATTTTAATCAGAATATTAATTAACTTATTTCGAGTACAAAGAAAAAGAATTCTAGTTTTTCTCAGATTGCTGGTTGTGTTATTTGGCATGTCATCTGATATTTGCTGCCTGGTTGATCTTTGAAAGCGATTTGAATTATTGGTTTTGCTCTTTGGTTTCCACTTTTAATCCACTTATATATATATACGTATGTATGTATATGTATATATAATTTGTGGGAATCGGTTCAATCTGGCTCTTCGGTTTGTTTGTCCCTTGCTAGAGAAGAGCAAAACTTGCGTCAAAAGTTTTCTTTTCTTTCCTGTGTCTGGTCTCTTTCCAAGCCTGAGGGAGTTCTAGACTTTTGCATGTGATGCATAAGCTTATATTGCAACTAGTAAGACAGAAGAGTCTACCTGCCAACTGGCACTGAGGTTTTATGGCAAACCCTTCTCTCTATATTTGTTTTCAACTAAGAATTTCTCACCACATTCTATTGGGTCGACATTGGTCATAATTTTTTCTAGTTCTTCATTAGGGGATTTTCAACCTAGAGTAGTGCTTTATATACAACCCCATAGTTGATGGGAAAAGGCTTGGGTGATGTCGATGATCTTAAATGTTCTTTCCATTTGGTAATTCTAATTAGTTCTTTTATCACTGAAGCTTCAAATTGTCAATATTTTACTATTGTAGTTACGTCTGACAAACTTAACAAAGGAATCTGGTTTGAACTGCCATAGAACGGGATGATAGAATGCAGTGTCTGTCATTCCAAATTGGTATCCCCAACAAGCAAAACAGTGTCAAGGGCGTATGTTACACATAGGAGTGAGATATCATCAAAATATCATGCTCTCAATGTTCTTCTGGTTGTTGGCGATTGCATCTTGGTCGGCTTCCAGGTAATTTGTATTAATGTGTTAGATCTAAATATTATCTCTTGATATTTCACATAATGTCTTAAAATGAATAGTATATGCATAGATTTTTCAAAAGTGAATCAAACTTGTTAATGAAGAGCCAAAGTTGCCAATGCAAGTCCATGAGTTCTAAAATTGACCCCTTACATGATAACCTGCTAAGACATCTTAAGTTATTCCAGCACCATGCTCTCATCATGGGAGAATTGTAGAGTTGTGTAAAAATTTGGATATATCCAATTGGAGTTGGTACTCGTGTTAGTTTTAGCTATGTGCTCCAGGATAAATCTGATGTTCCCTTTAAATCTGCATATAAAATAAAAAAAAAATGTGGTTTTGAGTTTTGACTTTTAACCTTGCTTGGATCTTGATATGTGTAATGTTTCAAGATCTTGGATATGTATATGGCATCTATTTATAGACATAATACACATAATTTCATCTCATGCAGATTTGAGCAGAAAAATGTATAAATAAAAACAAAAAAAAATTGGTTTTGAGTTTAGACTTTTAAACTTGCTTGGATCTTGATATGTGTAATGTTTCAAGATCTTGGCTATGTATATGACATCTATTTATGGACATAATACACATAATTTCATCTCATGCAGATTCAAGCAGAAAAATGTGTGCGCTTTTAGGTTTCTGAAATGAGTGCAGACATCCATATGTACATATGATAAACATAACTACATCAAGCTATAACCTTCATTAGAGTACATATTGATAAACTAGTCATTATTTTTCTAAACAAATGGACTTGTTTGTTACAAGTTGGCATAAGCCTACAAGAAAGGTACACTAGGCACCTTGAGCAACATATGTACAAAACATCTTGATAATCCATATTTATCAACATTGAATATAATTATTGCTCATAATTGATCGGACTTGGTATCTGGTTACAGCGGATATAGTTATTTTTCCCTTTTAGTTTGCATTTATATATTTTTAATCAGCCTTACTTGGTATTAATTTCAAGATTTGAATGATGTCCATCTTCAAATTTGCAAACTAAACAAACATGACTATGAATATGCATTTATATGATTTGCATTTGCTTTCTTTGCATCCTAAGCCAAAGGGTGAAAAGGCATACTGTCGACTCAATTTGCACTAAACACATTATGAAGCAAAATTTACAATCTCAATATTGGAACCCATAATGGTATTATGTTGGTACAACGTCAGTATGCCCGATACAAGGATCAGTTTGGCATACCGACTCTTAGTATGTCTCCTGTACTGAGTATTAGCTATGGTACAATACATCCAGTCTGGGGTGATATGCACCAGTATGGTGAACCTTGTTTTGAAGTTGCCCTTTCAAGATGCACGATAATACACAGCTACTTGAACACTTAGTTGATCTTATCTCACATTAGGAATACAACATGGTATTATGTGGAATATAGTGCGGCATGTTGCATGCCATGGGTTGGCATGAGTTTCATCTAGGTCTGGTTTGGAAGTTGGTTCTGTCGAGTTGAACATGAATTGATTTTGATCTGGTCATGTTGATTGATGTCAGCTTAGGGCTTCACCACTCATGATGATATGTGGATGGTGCTCTCCTCCGAGTTGGCAGCAAGGCACCCTTTATCATGTGCATATGACTTCATGTTTGCTACACACTTGTCGGCTCGAGTGAGGTATGTGCACATGAACTAGAACGCCAAAGCTAACTCTTACACATGGTTTCATCAGGATTTGACATATTCAGGTAAGGTTTCTTTTGATGTTTTGCTTGTGTGAACTTGTTGGGGGGTCTTGACTTTTGTATGGTCTAATGACAATTAAACTACCCTCCTTCTTTGTTAGTGGGACTTCAAACCAACTATTTAACAAGAGAGCTTTTGGTTGGGTGTTTGTAGTGATAATGATAACCTACGACGTAGCACCTCTCTTGCAGTCAACTTATTTTGTCAACAAAGAGTTGTTTGAGCTCAAAATTAGGTACAAACATCCCCATATATCATCACCATTGTGCTCATAATCTTGATTATTTGCAATCATCAAGCAGTTGAGTTGTGGCAGTGAATGACATGTTTGACAACAAGAAGATGTGCTTTAAATTGAGAACTCAATCAGGGAGTTGCAATGCCAAAACTTGACCAACTGATACCTGAAACAGTATCAGTATGTTACCGATTCGGTATGGTACGGTGAGGATGGCAGGGTACATGCCTGTAGTGAGACAGGTTCTTGTTAACCCTGCTGCATTTTCTTTCTTTATGACTTTCTTAATTCTTGTTAGAACAAATATGATCATGAACAATCCCTGTCTCCTAAAAGATCCAGTCACAAAGGACTATCAGTCGATCTATCAAGCCTAGATCATTTAGAATCCTAAACTGGTAGACTGACCTTATAAATTTTGAGACAATCTAGGATCAAACCTTGCAATGCCATAAATGAACAATTCTCCTAGCATTTTAATCATCTTTTAAGTAAAGTTTTCCCTCAAAACCTTTATCTGCTGATTTTGATTTTCCCCTTTAATTGGCTCCTCTATTTGTCTCTCCATTATAATGTCCCTTATTCTCCTTACCTTCTATGCTTCTTAAAGTCCGCTTACGATTTATTTTCAATGCAGACTTGTGCAGATATGATCAGATATTAATTTTGTCCTTACGAAACTTCATTCGTAAACCCCAACCCTGTAGATCAAAGCCTGTATTCTCAGTCTTTGCTCTCTTTATCTTTCTTTCTATTTCTCTCCCTTTCTTGCTCTGTCTTCTTATCTTCTATAGATGTCTCCTTACAAGATCTAGACACAGATTGTTCCACAGCATATGAATTACGCCTAGATTCTTCCATAGAGCCTTTATAACATGGAGCAATGCTCTATATTTGATTATAAAAGTTCTGGATAATGATGATGATGCATATGCTCAATTATTTATCATTGATTTTTCTTTATTGTACGAAAGGTAATCAAGACAATGTTCTGAAAATGCTCCCTAGATTGGTGACGTCCGATGGGGCTTTTGCATAATTGGGATGAACTATCCTGGTTCATGAGAGAAGTGGCCACATGCCAATTTGAAAATATGCAAAATGACCTTTTGGAAGGGTTATGCATTATCAGTTATAAAGTAACAAACATTTCAGATCCTCCACTTCAATGGTGTTGGATGCTTATATTAAGTTTTATTAATTTATCTTCTATAATTATTGGTAACCTTTTTTTAAAAAAAATACTTTTTGATACAGAATGTTCAAAGGCTGATTTATAACTAGGTCTGTGTATCTAATTCTCATTTGACTGTTACTTTCTGTGCTAGGTCTGTTTATGCTTATAAAAAAAACATTCAGCACTTTTTAAAACATGGATCTTTCCCAAGCAAAGGACAATATTTTGTTAAAAAAATAGTGTACCTGCAACTTGACAGTGTTTGATGTGCTTTTCTGTTTTATTGCAGCCTATTTTAGTTTACATGTCCAAAGTGGATGGGAGCTTTAAGTTTAGTCCTGTCAGTGTTAACTTTCTAACTGAGGTTGCAAAGGTTTTCTTTGCCATCGTCATGCTTTTATTCCAGGTTTGTTTATATATGCTTGTGCTTCAATTTTTGTAGTTGTATTTGTTTCTTGATCTCTTATATTGTAACATTCCATCAGCTAACCTTTGGATATCTGCACCACATTTTGATATACAAATTAATACATATTGGAGTATTAACTAAATTGAAGGTAGTGTGTAGCATGCGAATATTTAATGAAAAAATAATTTGATTTGGTCTCTGTTTTAGCTTTGGCTGCATGCTGTATATCCATACTTGAACTTATGTCGAGATGCTAGGTGTCTGTTAAATTCAAAATCTTGATAGTTCACAATTGCTTTGTAATCCTTGATTTTGAGATCTTGGTACTTAGATATGTTATCTATGTTTAAATACACTAAACATTTTGTTTTTTATGCTCTGTTTCCTTAAAATACTAATATGCAATGTTTGCCTCTTTTGGTTCACCTGCTGTTTCGAATTCCTCTATGAGGTTCATGTACTAGACATCTTCTCTGCCTAGTTGGCTGTACCATGGTTGTTGCATTCTGTGTCTTCAAGCAGCTCTGTGAGAACCTTTCTAAGGATTAATTGTGTCATCAGCTGCAAGGTTCAGATTTGCATATCATTTCATATCTAGCAGTCTAATTGGAGCTTTGCACAATGCAGTAGACCAAATGCTTGCATGCTCGTACACACATTAGAAGACATAACCAAACAATGTTGCACTTAAGATGCCCATCAGGAAAATATTTTTTTAGACTGTTACAGATTCTTTTATAAGTATGGGGGATGTGCAAGGACATTTAAATTACCTAAACCATCCATACAACATGAATAAAATAGTCAAGCTAGCCTTCAATTTCCCGTAACTTAAATTGTTCTCCCCCAGAATAGACTGCTCCTTGCTTTTTATGTTCTGTTTTAACCATATTTTCTTATTGCGACCTTTGGGCTAGATCAGCTCTTTGTCCATATGGATAATCCTTTTGAGCTGTGGGTTTGCATGCTTGGCAGACTTTCCTGTGCTCTTTTTATCAGTGCTACACAGTAGTTGAATGTTGTGCTTGTGGAATCAACTTAATCTGCTGACTGGATTCTTCTTGCTGAAATGTATATGCTTTTAGCAGTTTTGGCGTAGGTTTTGATAATTTCTAATAGTGACTATGCATTACTGAATAAAGAGTTGTCAAATTATAAGTTAGGTACATGTTCTCCAGAGTAATAGCATATGTGCAGTATAATTTGAGGTTGCTTCTCAAGTTAGGTATAAACTACTAGGACAACAAACAACTAGGCCTTTGGTTTTATTCCAAACTTGAATATAGCTATTTTTGGTGAAAATATACTTCCAGCCAAGGATTGCCGAACTGGTACCGGGTGCCCATACCGGTCGGCGCCCAATCCGATTCAGTACCGGGTCTGTACCGAGAGAGAAAACCAGCCAGAGCCAAAGAAGGAGAAGAGAAAGAGAGAGCGAGCAGGGGAGGGAGGGAGAAGGAGCGGACGAGGACGCTTGCGGACCGGGGGGGGCGGCGGAGGCCGCAGCCACAAAGAAAATTTTGAGAATTTTTAAGTGAAGTCGGCAAATCGTTTGCCGACTTCACTTAAAAATCCCGAAATTAAAAAATTTAGGAATTTTTAAATGAGTCGGCAAGTGATTTGCTGACTTCACTTAAAAATTTTTAAAATTTATTTCCGTGGCTGCATCTCCTATTTCGATGCCGACTTCACTTAAAAATTTTTAATTTTTTTTCCGCAGCCGCCAAAATAGGGGACGCAGTCATGCCTTGGCCTCCGCTGCCCCCCTTGTGGCCCTCCGCAGGTGTCCGTGGCCGCTCCTCCCTCCCTTCCTCTCCCGCTCGCTCTCTCTTTTTCTTCTTCTTCTCCGGCTCCAGCAGCGAACCAGTTTCAGAGCCGGAACCGTACCGGTAAGCCACCGGTACGGCTCGGAACAGGCAGAACCGTCCGGTTCCAGACGGTTCCACATTCCTTGCTTCTAGCTCATCTGAGTTTTAAAGTACAATTGCGACATGGTTAATTTCTGATCCAGTACATAAAATCCACAACACATCTTATATGGTGTTTGTTCTGTTCATCTTTTTTTGTTCCTTTTTGCTTCACTTTCTTTGTATTTTCCGCCGGTGACCTTTTCAGTTCTCCATGCTTCTTGTTATTTGGACTATTGCCATGCACTGTGCATGGGATAAGAGCAGTTTCATGCTCTATTAGTTTCTGAATTTCTGCTATCAGTTATTCTCTCTCTCTCTCTCTCTGTGTGTGTGTATTTGTGTGTGTGTGTGTGTGTTGTGTCTGTCCGTCTCTGTCAAATAATTTAAGAGAGATTTTTGCAAGAACAGATAGGAATATGTTCTTCAATCAATTCAAGGATAACATGAGATAATGTTTAAGGAAAAAAATGCAACTCAACTCCAGTGTAGAAACATTTTCTTGAAGACTGAATTGGCGTTATGGTGACCTGTTCTCGGCTGAGGGGCAGAAGATATGCTCTTTTAAATATTTTAATTATCACGAACATAAATACATTAAAAAAATTTATTCCTGATAGCATCTGCACCATAAAGAAAACAAAGAAAGAGAAGGAATAAATATCATGTAGCTCGATGTACTTTCAGCTGAAATTACAGCAATAAAGCTATCATTTTTCTGTATGTTAACTCGATGTGGAATTAAGTTGATTTGAGAACTGTAGAAGGAACCCATACTGCATTATTATTATTTTTACCGTTCTCCATGGAAAACTTTGTTTATCAACATTAATATTTTGTGAGGTTCATTTTTTCCTGCTGACTAGTATCTCCTTTGATCAATTTAAAATTCTTATGTTGTTAATTTGTATGCACTTAATCTGCTTTACATGTTTAGCTGATCTCGCATTTCATGTGATTTGTATTAATTCTAGGTTTCATTTGAATTGTATAACTTCCATAACTCAATGATTTTTAAGCATTGGCATATCTATTTTGGGCTACCCAAAGCCTGGTTGTTCATGAAATGTTCTAATTAGGGCACATGTGGGTAGTTTTTATCAGTAGCTAGTATTCATTCTTTTGCTACAACGGTTCAGAAGATTTACATCAGTGGGATTGAAAATGAGCCTTTCTTTTTTTTTCCTGTTTTCTTTTGAAATTTCAAATCTGTAAGAATGTTTTTCTAATATTGCTTATTTTCTGTTCAACAGGCTAGGCAACAAAAAGTGGGAGAAAAACCTCTTCTTTCAATTTCAACATTTGTGCAGGTAGTTTTTCTTGTACAGAAATATTTATGGTGAAACAATTTTTACATCATCTTTTTTTAGTTAGTCTTGGCTAAGTCTTGGTTAAGTTGGAACCATCCTGTTTGCTCCCCTACTTGTATCTGCAATCAGGTTGGACTTGCTAACTTTCCCTTTTTTATCGTTCTGAACAATTCTATTGAAATCGAAATCAAATCCATGGTTATAAACTTAAATTTGTGTAATTCTATCAGCAGCCTATCTTATACAAAGTTGGTTTCTTACTTTTGTTCTTGTAGTCTTCCTATTTATGTAGCTGCATCGATTATCTAAATTTCTTTAGAACATTTACTTACTCAGCATATAACTTTTGAATGGTAGCCCTTTGTACCTTCTGTGAAGCATGAAAAACTGGTATGAACAACTTTTTCCTGGAGACGTGGTGCAATACATATCAAGAACAAAATTAGATGTGAGGAAAAGGATAGAAGATTGATCTTTCCATTAATGTTTCTAGATTTTTGATGTGAAATAGGCATTTGGATTTGAACCACTTTCACAATTTTCTGAGCGGACTTGCTGGAATTCAAAATACCATTCTATTATCATGGAGAAAACTGGATTCCCCTTTTGTTTTCCTATTTTGTATATTGTTATTGTATTTCTTTGACATGATTGGAGTGTAAAAGATAAGTCAATGTTAACTTTTCTTTTTCAAAATGTCATTCGTTGCTAACATTATGCTTGGATAACTTGATTGGAACACTAATTGGATTTCATTGGTTACTAGATCTGAATGAGTACCAATATGAACAGGTGAATTTAATTAATTATTTATTGGATCAACATGGTGAAATGTTAGCTACATCACTGTAAAATACTAATGAAATTTTTAGATTTAAATCTGAACTCTAACTAATTTAAACTATGCATGTGCTATGCCTACATCTCTTTCCAAATTTATTTGGTTAGTATGCATTTATTTTCATTTTTTTTGTCTTTATGAGATGCACACATTCTGCTTAAACCTTGAAATGAATTTCACATATCTGGCCATCATATGGTGCAATAAGCGATAGCATCTGATTGTCAAATTGTATTATTCTGCTTGCAGGCAGCTCGTAATAATGTTCTTCTTGCTGTTCCTGCTCTTCTTTATGCCATCAACAACTACCTGAAATTTATAATGCAGGTATTGAGCCTTTTTCATGGCTCAGGCATTGTGACATACATTTTCTTGTTTGTTTCTATCGTTGAAGTATAAGAAAGGTGAAGCTGTTGATATTATCATGTGATGGTGTTGCCGATCTCATGTGATGACTTTGATGATTTACCTAATTTAACCTATATAACTATGCTGAAAACCTTATCTAATTGTTGGTTCTGGCTTTCATGCAGTTATACTTTAACCCAGCAACTGTGAAAATGTTGAGCAACCTGAAGGTAACATTCTTTATGAAATTAGCTGCACTAGGCAATAAATTTATTGAAGCATTGTAAACTACTTATAATGGCTTCTGTTTTCTGTAACTATTCTTTGTTGGGTGTTTGGACATCTGATATCTTGGGTGGTCAAGGTGTTCTTGGATAAAACTTTAGTGAATTTTATGTGGATTAAAGTTTTTGTGCCATAGTCAAAAGCTTTACAGAATAACATATTCATTCCGGCCTGATTCTTGCATAAATGATATAGCTTTTTTGGTTTTATCTGGGAATGTGGTCATTCTCACAAAAAATTCTACTCATGCTCTTGAATTTGGACTTTATTTACTTCTGATGCGTCTTTTGATTCCTGCTATTTTTGTAAGATTTGCTCACTCTAAAGTGTGGGCAGTTTAGATCAATTGATTTCACCCTAATGTTATTTTTGATTGCTATATGAAATGCGGTGAAAGAGCATTTTTTAAGCTTTTTCTATGGTGTCTATATCTGTGTGCTTGTTCTGCAATAAAGTTTTCCATTTAAAATGATTTTGCAAGAATCCCAAGGGCTAGCGCCCAATTTGCATCAACATGAAGCTTTAGGGGTTTCAATGGACCAACAATGCTTGGTCTAGGGTTTGCTTGGGCCTTGCCCAAGCTAAAGCTGAGCATGAGCGTACAGGCTCACCTCCAGCCTCGTTCTTGGAGTCAAGCCCAAAAATCTGGCATCTTTTCTTCTTCTTTCAACTGCCCCAGGCCTAGATTCTATCCCATCCTACACTCCAAGCCCTCACCTTACCATAATCCTATCTTCTTTTCCTTCCTCTCCATTTTTAGCCTTGCAGACATAGCCTTAACTGAGTGTAATAATATACCCTATCCATATTGATTATTTTGTATATCTTGGATAACAAAAGCTGTGATATTTTAGTTTCTGTTGTCAATCAATCTCTACTAAGGCCTCATCTTCATTTCTATCTCTTTGAAATTGCGTTCTGTATACTCCTTGTTTGTTAATTTTTAAGTCCTCTAAAATTTCCTTCATAAATCCAATTTAGCACCTAATATTGTCTTCTTCTGATCAATCAACACTATATCATTCCCTAATGGCATACACTATAATAAACCATCCTGAATAGAAGGGCCTTAAAATAATTACAAGTTAACTTATAATTTTTTGAGAATATGGCAGTTTTGTTAACTTCCAAAATTGCAGTTGAAGAGATGTTTAGCTCAGCTGCCTCAGCATATATTTTACATTGATATATGGACTCCTCTTACCAACTAATTATAATTTTCCCATAACAGAGGACTTCAATAGGCATATCCTGTTGACTATGGGTCTGTTTGGATGCCAGATGTTCTAGTCCAGTGATAAGATCTGCTTATATCAAGAAACCAAAGGAAAGAAGCTAATGAAGAGGTTTTAGGGATTGAAAGGGACCATAGATTTCATTATACCTAAGTATTAGGCATAAGGAAAATCACATTTCCAACCATATGCTTTATCTGCAATTAAGGGAGTAATAACATCTTGGCCACCGACAATCTGCTTAAACCTCCTCATGTTAGACCACCTTCACTGGAGACTCCTGAAGAGTTGGGAACTTATTGCCACATAAAATGATCCAGTGTCTAAACAGGCCATATGTCTCGGTGAAACATTATATCTCTCGTGCTCATATGTTTTTCTTGGAAATTGGCTTTTTTAGTTAGTCACATATCGTTGAGGAGAACAATGTTCAACTGTCAAACTCACTCTGTTAAGCACATTCTTCTTTTAACCATATTATCTACCCTCATAATTCATAAGACTTCGGTTTTCACCAGGTGATTCAATAGTTTCTAGATATAGTAGATAGTTATCTAGCTACCTGGTTATCAAAATCTATAATATTAGAATCTCTAACATTAAACTTTTAATTAATTTGCTTATTTATATAACATGCTATATCTTGAGATCCTTGTTACTCCATTACAATTTGTTCGGACATGTTTCCTTAATTGTAGATTATGTTGTTTGTTTTTTAAATTGTACTTCATATTTAATATTATTTTATGGTTCTGCTAACTCTTGTAGGTTTTGGTAATCGCTGTTCTTTTGAAGATCATAATGAAAAGGCACTTTTCCATTATCCAGGCAAGTTTCAGATTTGCCATGATTTTCTAGCAAACTATTTTATTGATGAAATACTGGGAGGGGACAAAGGAACTTGTCATTTTTGGATGATATCTCTACATGTTTTATATTTGAGCAGCATACTGATATATGTAATTAACAGCTATTCTTTTTATGAGATGTTTTTTTTTTAAAGTCAAGGAGAGTAATTGGCTGTTTTTTTTTTATCTTTGCGACTATTTGAAAGTTTTGTTAAAGTAATGATTTCGTCATTAATGGTTAAATATGTTCTTTTTGTTACATGGCAGTGGGAGGCTCTTGCGCTGTTGCTCATTGGAATCAGTGTTAATCAGCTCCGGTCATTGCCTGAGGGAACTACTGCACTTGGTCTTCCTGTAGCAACGGGGGCATGCATATATACATTCATTTTTGTAAGTCTAATTAAACATGAGATCTTTAAAGCTTCACATCTTGTCACATCTCATGATTATCCAAATGAACTTGTCTGGACTTGCTCAGTAAATTGTTTTCCTTTCTCCTGTAGTAAATTTTCCTCCCCATGTTATTATAAACTGGTTGAGAAGTGATCAGCATTGCAAAATTTGATAGATAATTATCTAGTTTAGAATTTTTCACTTTGCAAATTTTTGAGTCAAGGTCCTTCTGAAAGCTAAGACTATCTGTTCGAAAATTAGCTCAAATTTCATGATTCATGTGGTGACTTATATTATATTATAGTAAACTATACTATACTAGATATTATATTATACTACATATTATATTATACTATACTATACTATACTATATATTATATACTATACTATACTATAGTATATTACATTACATTACATTATATTATATTATATTATGTTATATTATATTATATATAACTAGTGAAAAGTTATGGAATCTTGGATAGATTTGTATGTAACTTTGGACTCTAATCTTATATATGCGAATGCTGTACCTTCTTCAAGGTTTCAATATGCAGTTTTTAAAACCTTTACCAGCATTCTTGTTTAAAAATTTTAATTAAAAAAATATACTGTTATTTTTTAAGAAGCAAACTGAAACTTTTTAGTATGTAAGTTTATTCAAACAGATCGACCCAAACTATCAAGCAATTCCAAGGTGAAAGAATTGAGTTTGAACCTCCTATGCCTTTCTGTAAACATTGTTGGGAAACATTGTCCATGGAGATGAAAACCTAGGAAGCATGGATATGGTGGGAGACGGTTATGATACGATGCAGATATACCATACAAAAATCTTGAAAACATAGGATACGGATAACTAAGATACTTCAATAATTAATTTTTGTTTTTACGTATAAGCTTCAAAACATCCAGAAAGCATTATTGGTTTATCATATAATACCATATACCAATATTCAGCATCGCAAATCCTAAGACAGTTCGTAAAATGAAAACTCAAATAATATTTACAATACAATACATGTAGATCTAGTAAGCATATATAAGTTAGTAGACATAAATAAAATAAACTTTCTTTATTCTGCAAATACAAAGGCTGTAAGATAATTAAAACAAATGCAGCAAACTAATGAAAATTCATGCAGCAAAATATATGAATAATAAGAATAGCAGCAACAAATACTCAATGAGTCAGAAAATTTATTAACAAAAATAAAAGGATATCTAGTTTCCAAACCTGTTTGACCCAAGCCTGATAACTCACTGGTGTATCGATAAGTATCCTCAGAGTATTCTAGAAGTATATGGATGTATCCTAGGTGCATCCAGGAAGTATCCAAATGTATCCTAGGAGTATATGTACCCTATTTGAATTGTAAAAATTCAGGATACTTCCTGTATCGGACATGTTTGATCAGTTTCAATTTACACTGAGTGTAACTCTTATACAATTACACCTTTTTTAAATTGGATGATAGGGATTTTATGTTGATAATCAAGCCATTGGATGTGATCTATTCACTCTAAATTGCTTATACACCAAAGATCATGTGACTGGGAAATCCGTAACTTATGGATCAAGTGGTCAAAAATTAGACAACTTAAATAACATGAGACAATACTTGATTTTTGAACACTTGATGCATAGGCTACGTGTCTCCAAATCATATGAACTTTTTGGTATGTAAGCATTTTAGAGGTGGTAGATTATACCCCACAACTCTGTTCATCGATGTGGGACCTCTATCATCCAATTCAAATAAGGTATAATTCTATAAGTGTTGCACCAGGTGTAACCTAAGGCTGACCCATATATCTATTCGGGTATGTATATTCAGGTCCATGTCTATATCCAATATGTATGGATTAAGCCATGGGTGGTGTTTTGGAGTATCTGTGCTTCTTAGATGAAAGCTGTAGTAGGATCTTAAAAGGAACTAATTAATTATCGTAGTTGAATTGATTAGTTGTTAAATGTTGTAAAATAGATACCAATTATGTATTTCTATTAATTCTGAGCTCTAGTTTCACATGTGATTCTGACATGTTGATGAAAATTTTTAGGTGACTGTTCCTTCACTAGCCTCAGTTTTCAATGAATATGCTTTGAAAAGCCAGTTTGAGACAAGCATATATCTTCAGGTAACTCTAATAGGTGAATGTAGCTACTTGCTAATTGGTATTTTAAAAACGGGTCACTTCCAACTTTGTGATCTTGTGCTTACAAAACCCTTGACTTCATACATATTGTGAGATGCTTCCATTTTTTTGCCCCTTCATGTTCTTCATGTACCCTTAATTTGTGTATTTCTGTTTCATTTGCAGAACTTGTTTTTATATGGCTATGGTGCTGTATTTAACTTTCTTGCCATCATTGGAACTGCCATTTTCAAAGGTACAAAATGAAAGCAATTCTCAAGACTCATAATGTCACTCTAGGAAAACAAAGAAGTTCAATTAACCTAAATATACTGGCCTTCAGAATTCTGCTATAATATTAATGGTCATGTTCTGATTTTATTTTTTGAGAGTAGAATTTTTCTGTTGCTATTTGCATGCCAATGTGCATAGAATTTCAATATGGAATATTAATAGTCATGTTCTGATTTTATTTTTTGAGAGTAGAATTATTCTGTTACTATTTGCATGCCAATGTGCATAGAATTTCCATATGGAATGAACAGGCATTGTTCATTGACATGAAGATAGGCTACCACACTTTCTGTATGTTCCATTGATTAATTTTATTAACTGATTCATCACTTATTAAACAGATTGATACTTGACAACAAATTGAACTAGTGGTGACTTATGATACAGGATGGGCAATCCTACATGTGAAGATCATCTTTTATAGATTAATCATCATATGGAGATGTTCGCTTGTACTCAGAAAGATTATGTTGGACCATTGTCACTGTATTTCACCACTGTTGTACCTTAAGTGCTGCTTTTGGTTCAAACCTAACATTGATGCTTTCTTTCAAAACTAACCTTGAGCATCAAATACCACATGCAAACATAACAATGGCTAAGGTTTTGCATCTTTTTTCCAAATTCAATCCTACCACTGTGGTCTACTGTGACTAGTATCTTGTGGAGGTTCTGATGCATATTACCTGAATGCCCATCCATGTTCTATTTGTATCTTTTCAGGGATTCAGCTGGAGGTATGTGAGAAGAAATTTTATTTCAAAGCTAACTAGAAACCTGACCATATATGCAAACACCAGAGAGCTTAAAGGCTTTTCTCTAGTGGTGAATAGCAGAGGCTAACAAAAATCCTCATAAATTCCCATTTTCTGTAAGGATAAATATCAAACTTGAATTGTAAGGAAATCTAGATTTTGGATATTCAGTACAATAAGTCTGCATGTGCCAAAAATAAGTATAACCATCAGCTTGTCTAGTCTGATCTTTAATTAAGGCAGTTTTGAATTATGTAAATTGCATGCTAGATCTTGAGGTACTTTTCTTTGCAGGTTAGATGCCAACTACTAAATGCATGTCTAGGTTAATTTATGGAAAAGTCAAAAGGTTTGTTATAGGAAAAATCGCCCCAACAAAAAGTTTCTGATACTTACAATTTTCTTCAGGAAGAGGTGCAACCTTGACTTCTTAGGATATAGGTTTCTCACAACAGCACTGTTTAAAGCATGCTTTATGGCAAAAGCATACTCTCCATTTCTTGTTTTTCCTAGCTTTGTCTCTTCATTTATGACTAATGAAAGATTTCATGTTTTTTCTCCATCATGGTTTGTCATTTGAACAAGTTGTCATGGTCCAAAAATACCCTCAGGCACTCCTAGTGGGGCCACACAAAACCAATTTTTGTTGATATTTGTATTTTTATTATGACACAATTGTATACTTTGATTTCTTAGAAAGTTTACCCGTTTTTCTTAAAATGATTCATTATTTTACATAATAGTTGCTTACATTATTTTTGAAAGTGATACTGATAGAAAAGATGTTTTGAGACCTAGTTTGTCTTTCCCTCTCAGAATATTAGGCAGACTTCATCGTACAGTGCTACAAGCGTGACTGTTGCTAGGCAACAGCCTGTCATCAGTCACCGCTTTCAGAATTGGGATGCCCTTGTTGTAGTCTCAATCTCCAAATATGGATCATCTCTGAATTTATGACCTTGTAACTTCTTGGACCACTTTGTTTTAGGTTATAATGTTATACAAGTGGGATTGGATGGACCATTGTACCCACTTTTCCTTTTTTTGAGCATTTGCCACATTGTCTTGGTGGCATGGTGGCCAGAAATAAATCATATTTTTTGTTATTCTAACTTGTTTTCATAATTGCGTGTGCCATGGTAGGTGGTGTCTTACAAACTCACTGAATGCCTTGAATTTTTGAAAAATATCAATCTTGAAAACAGAACATTCTAGCATGTTTTGGTGAATAACAATAGGCTTATTAACAGCTAAGCACAAAATATTTAGTATCCTGCTGATATTAGCAACTTCAGAAACCATCTCATAGCACATTGTCATATTATTGTGCAATCAGGAAAATAATCTTTTACAATCTATTATGTACAGTTTTTGGTGCCACCATAATCAAGGCCTGGAATGCTTGAAATATTCAAAATATATTTCTATCTAATATAATTGTTATTTTTTATCATTGAAGGCATGCATACTGGTCCTGAAGAGTTTGATGCATCATGTATATATATAAACATAGTACATGCATGCAACTTTAAATCTCAAACAAGATACACCTCTTGACAATTTACGTAATATACCATTTATTTTTAATGGCAAATGATGGACCCTGTTTGGGGGATATGTCTTATGCATCACTCATCTAGGTCTTTTGTTTAAGGAACAAGGTTGACTGTTATTCTTTGCCGAGGGCTCAATTTGACTGAGATTAGAAGTCCTATCTGGCAGACTTTTTTGTTTGGTAACCTATATTTATCCTACCCCATTTGGGGGCTAAAGGATGCATAGAAACCCTCTTTCTCTTGCTCATCTGTATTGGTGCTGTCACTTGTTCGTTCTTAAGCATGTCTGAGAGGTGGTCATGCTTACCTATACTCCTAGAATAATTTTTTATTGGCTTCAGAGAGCCTTCACCGCCCATCTCCTGCTTGTGCACATGGATCCTAACCATGCCTGTGTGATCTCATGCCTTGTTGCATGATGGTGCATGAGCGGGTTTGACATCGACCTGGTGTGCAAATTCGTAAGGCTTATTGTCAGACACAATAATTTGACATGTAGAACATCCACATATGGTAGTTCATTTGATGGTGGATCATCACCCATATTCAAAGATTTTCTAGAAGTTGTCAATGTCAATCTTCTGCAAGCTATTGACCTGAATGGTATTTTGATGCCTTCCTCATAACCCTCTTCTTATTACCGAGCATTCTTCCATCAGATTAGGCAATAATAATAGCTATTTATGCCTTTTCTCTGTCATCACATGGATGGAGAAAGGGATATGTATGGCAGTTTTTTCTGATGAGCTGTTTTCCATTTTGAATGAGTTTTCTGATTTCTCTTTGATTTGAAATGACTTTTTGAGCTGTGAACTGATCTAGCACTTATTATGAGTAAATAAATCTATATCCTTAATCTATATATGTTGCATCATGTGACATCTTTTTATGTTGGTGCACCTGCACCCAGCTCGCCCTGTCTATTATAAATACATATTATATAGTTATTAAAGTTCGGAATGGAATCTTTGATGTCTCAGGACCCAGTAGCTTTGACATCCTTCAAGGCCACTCAAGGGCTACAATGTTTCTCATATGCAATAATGCAGCACAAGGCATTCTATCCTCATTCTTCTTCAAGTATGCAGGTAGAATAGTTACTATGATTGATGATTTTGACTTGCTTGAATCCTTGTAGCCACTAAAAATACATTCTTTTTTCTGAGTTGACTGGAAATATTTTGTTTATTTCATGGTCAAATTGATGCTTACAGATACAATTTTGAAGAAATATTCATCGACAGTTGCCACAATTTTTACTGGCATAGCATCTGCTTTGTTGTTTGGTCATACTCTGACTATGAACTTTATTCTGGGAATCTCAATAGTGTTTATATCGATGCACCAGGTAACTGCTACGTATTGAAGTTGTCTATCTCAATACTGTTGATTTCCTAGCTATCCCTGAGTCCCTGACAGTGCCATTCTACAGTTTTTTTCTCCACTAGCAAAAGCCAAAAATGAGGTGCCAAATGGAACACAGGAAATGATGGATGCTCAAGATCTCAGGTTGTCTAATTCTATTGCTGGTAGATAGGCTGCCTATATCACAGTTCAGTCTGTCCTTTGAGCATTTTGAAGTAGCATATAGTACCATTGAAATAGATATTTTCTCAATTCCTGATATGTCCAAACATCTTTTGAGAATACGGCAGTTATTCACCACCACTCAGTTTTGAACTTGAGACTTCTCACTTGGAGAAATGGGTTCCAACCAGCTGACCAACCAGCTGTTGGCCTGATATGTCCAATTATTGCTTTATTACACTTAGAAAAACTGCTATAAACCAATTGAGGAACTGGGCATGTGAAGTGCATTGGCACATGCCAAGATATGAAACCTGAATTCCTTGCAAAAATAAGTTATGCTGATACATTGACATAATATAAATTCTGTGGATTTTCTGTGGGTTGGTTGAGTTGGACTCAAAAGTTTGAAGCAACATGAGAGTAATCTCTAAGTCCTTGAAAGTTCATCAAATAACACATTTATTCTGTTGTAACATCTGTGTTCCTTTCTCATGAACCTGGCATAATATGGATGCCTCTATTTTTCAGGTCCAAGGAAGCATCCTTTATCAATATGACTGCTGGTGCAACTGAAGACGTAAGGAATTTTTTGGTCATTACTGAGAATTATAAGTTAACAACTTTTTATTTTTGACTAATATTTTCTCAGGCATTTTTTTCCCTAAAATTCAGGCTAGCCACCTTGTCGGACATGATGAGAAACATGAGAAACAGCCACTTCTCCCCACCTAATGTTATTCACGAGGCATGCTTCTTCTGATCCCTATGGTTTATTTCAGAAAGAGGATATTATAACAGGCATACTTCTGCAATCATTTAAAAAGATATTCATGCATTCACTAAACATTTTGGATTTAAGACTGTGCTAATAAAATGAATCTTTAATGTCAGACATAACAACCATTTTTTTTCTCCGGCTTGCCATTGCCAAAAGCCAACATGACATAAGCTACCATACTGTGGAAGTTGACTTAAGCTAAAAAGAAGGCATGAGTTTCTGCAATTCATGATAAACCTGACTTAGACCAGATATCTATCCTATTCTATAGATCAGTTGATGTTTCAAGAATAATTTTGTTATTTTTCATGGCCGTGGATCTGCAGGACTCTTAAAAGTCCTTTAACATCTGCTTGCATGTTTGTAGATCAACTGAATTGTAATGCAATGGAAAGTATAAAATGCTAACATTTTATTTATGTATTTTAATATCTAAACAAATCCTAGAAACAACTAAAAGGACTTCTAATTAGGCTCTGACAAGTTCTAATGAACTTACCAATCCTAATCAGACTATGCGAAGTTTAAGGTCTAGAATGGCGTAATAATCAACCTAAAAAAGAGAGGTTGTGATTGAAGCCAGCATCGGGTATATGTTCGAAACAAGCATGGATATGTCTTCAGTGGCAATTGTCTCATCTCATCCAGAAGTTGATACCAGACTTCTGAGAGTTTGGGTCTTTACTGCTAACCTAAATTAGGCACAGCATTAGAAACCAAGGTAGGAATTTAGCAGCGAGATAGGTAATAAAGGAGGAATTATTTATTATGGTGAATATGCTGTGGATAAAACCTTGCATCTTTTATTCCAACTCTTACTCTCATTTGTTTTTTTTAATTGCTGTTATATTAGAATAGGTAATTCTAATTCATATTTCCTTCATCTTAATGTTGTTATTACTATTGTTTTTTTTTAAAAAAAGAACATTGTTGGGAACAATTTTTACAGGGATTTGGATGATGATTCTTTTACCGGACATATTATAAAGATGAGCCAGTTCTAACTGCAACAAATAAAATGTTTCACTGCAAAGAGCGAATATTATATATATATATATATATGTATGTATGTATGTATGTATGTATGTGTATGTATGTGTATATCTGTGTGTGTGTATATACATACATCATACATATAAACACATTTTTCTGGTCGTAAGTGTCAAGCTGTCTCATGCTGTAGGAGGATCGGCTGCCCTGAGATGGAGTACAGGAGTTACAGCTGAGCTGTAGAGGGTAGTAATAGAAGGCACTTTGTTGGTTTTCTGCCCATAGTGTACCGTTATTATTTTAGTGTGTACTGGACTTCCCCGGATATCACTTATGTCAAGTTTTTTTATTTTTTCCGCCATCGAGTTTTGGACCTACCAGTGCTACCGTCCCGTGTAAAAATTGGCGATACAAATTTATATGTTCGTTTAAATAAGCAACGAAATCCCGAGTTATTATTGGCTGGTTAAGGTGTATTTCTTATTGGTCCTTCTCCAAAATCTTGCACAAGCATGGCAAATTTTACCATGGAAAACAAGATTGAAAATTGGCCCCATATCTCTTTGGTAGCCAATTCATCTGGTGCCGCATTGCACTCTTGCGTTGTGCCTCAAGCTCCACACCAAACTTCACACGAGGAACATGCGTTATCATACTGTTGCATTCCTTGAATCCTTGATCACAACCCAAGTGCTGTCTTCTAGCCAAATGGATTTGGTGTCTTGAAGGGTACACTTCATAGGAATTGGATAAATGATCTCCCACAGGAGCATTTATTTTCAGCTCCGGTCATTGGATCTGAAGATTTTTGAGACTAGGTATTTAAATGATGTCAGCTAACTTTGCTACTTATTTCTGGGGCTTATTGACTACGACTTGATGAGTCATGCATCATAATCAATTTGGAGCTGTATCTGATCATTTGAGGGGCAAGATAGTGACTCTTGTCATTATTTTAGTTAGCATAGCAAAATTCTTGGTATGGTATGCCACTAATATATTGGGATATCCGAACATCCCACTCTCCAGAAGCTTTATTCAGGAGGAGAACCAATTTGAGATATGGAGCTGCAAGGAATGATAGCAACGGATTATGATTGCAAGAGCAATATGATGTTGCTTTATTGGCTACGCATTGATTAGAATGTAGAAAAGAAAATCATCAAAGATTTTTTTTTCAAAAAAAAAATTGTGGTCATTTTTCTTCAATAGCCATTACATGATAATATTCGTGATATAAAATTTGTTAAATCCTAGGAACCCATGTCTACTCATTGATATCGTGTCGCTCAATTAAAAAGTGATAAAACAAAAACTCTCCATTTATCTGGTCCTACAAGCAGCTGGCATGCACTTGATAACTGGATCGGTGTATTCTGGGCAAAAAGTGGGGACGCTGAAACGGATAGACCAAAATTTTATCCGACTGAAATGGGTCGAACAAGAAAATTGTCCAGAGATCGTGTCTAGTTCAGTTCAGTGAATTGGATGATACGCTAGCGCCATAGAATGCCTGGAATTTTATTCTTCATGCTTCATGTCACAAGTTTACTTATTATATTTATAAACTCTAAATTGTTCCTGGATGCCTGCCAAAACAAAACAACCTCCTCTTTCTGCCTTTGTGGAGTGTTTACATACAGACGAGAATTACCAAGAATTACTGAAAAAAAGGGGAACTACAACAAGGCTCATCTTGGTTCATAATGAAAACCACAATCATTACCACATTAGCGAGGACTCCACTCCACAGCATCCTCTCAACATAATCCTAGAGCAGCACTAGGCCATCAAGTAAACATCAACTTCATGCCAGCGTTGAAGTTGTCACTAGAAACACTAAGAATTTTACCAAACAGACTAATAATTTTACAATCCCAATCAGAACCAACACTTCCAACTGGCTTGCAAACCCTAGAGGTCCTTGAGGTGATTGTGTGATACTACCAGTTACAATTTGTTCATGAGCTGTAGAATAGGCAAGACCACAAAGATCCATTTTAATCATACTATAACCATCTGGAAAATAAATAGGGCAGTTTAATCATGGCCCAGACTAGAATGGAAAACAAATGACTGAACATGAAACCTTTAGGTCAGATCTCACGTACAGGAGATGAAGGACATTATGGCATAACACTCATCATCCCATATTATCACATGCAACAGCTCAAAGAGAACAGAAATACTCAAGACAAATATACAGCACAGCTCCCTGCTGACAGGAATGACACGAAGAACGGTCCATTGCTTCTCGCTGAACAAAAAAACTCTCAGGCAAACAAGCAGCATGGTAACCTGCAGAGTGACAGCCAGACAAATTTATGCTCTCAGAGTCAACAAGGAAAATATATCAAACAAGAACCCTCCTGGAGAAGTAAACATACCCAAAAAAACACGCCAAATTTTTAACACAATATTTCATTCCAGGTCTCAAGTCTCTGAAGCTAGGGAAGGAGCAGCAGCAGATGGGGGCTGCTTATTTATGAGAAGGGGAGACAGTGCCTTGACCACAATGCTCATATTGGGCCTAAACTCAGCTTCATATTGCACGCACAGAGCTGCCACTGCTGCAAGCTACAGTAAATACAGAACCGAAGTGTTAATTGAGCTACAGGAATTAGCTGAGTTGTCCATAAAAACATTCCATGTTTAGAACAGCATTTTTTTGGCAACCCTAACAAATAACTCGTAACAACCATAAGTGCATGATCACAGGTAAAGGTATGAGTGCCCACCACAACAGCTAGCACACAAACAGGCGTGCATGCACACACACACAAACAGATAGATAGAACCAAAGTGTTAATTGAGCTTACAGAAATTAGATGAGTTGTCCAACAAAAACATTCCATGTTTAGTGAAGCAGTTTTTTTTTTTTTTTTTTTGCAACTCTAACTAATAACTAGTAACAGCTATAAGTGCATGATCACAGGGGTGAAGGCATGAGCTCCCGCCACAACAGCAAGCACACAAGTAGGCGTGATGCACACCCACAAATAGATAGAATGGGGCGGGGGGGTGTTGGATGGGGGAGGAGAGAGAGACCTTAGCGACTCCTTTTGGTGGATACTCTCCCTTCAACCTTGGATCCACACATTGTTTGACCTTATCCTCACTCAATCTTGGAGTTGCCTGTATCAAGAAGAAAGAAAAAAAAAATAGATAAGACTGGTTAATATTACCAACCATTATGCAAAAATGGGGCAGCAGGATCCACACACTGCATCTTGGCACTGATGCTCAGAGGTGGCATGTAGTTAATTCTTCCCCTACCATTAACAGTTTAATACAGTAGCCGCTGAGTGGATATGGAGACAAAAGCAGTATTTATCTAGACATTTGTGCAATAGCTCTCTCCGGGCATGCATTATTCCCTCAATAATGTATCTATATAAAGATCTGATGTCCAGATGATACCAGCCAAAGGGTAAGAATTGGTTTAACAGAAAGAGAAGGAAGAGAGAAGCGGAAGGGATTAAAAGACAATAAAATCCAACAATCCCCAGATTTTGAAGCTACCAGATTTCAATTGAGAAGCAATTGTAGAATGGCAAGGATCTTAGAAATGTGGGATCAATGGGACCCCTCTCCCCTCTCTTCTTTTCCATACCTCCGATCCACTCTACTTCTCCATCAACTTGCCTCCACTCAGCCCTTTCCACCCTTGGGGGACACGTGGACACTAGTTGGGCATCCATATGGACCCCAAGGGTTGGGAGAAGATATAGAGATTGGCTTTTGTTTGATAGCGCAGCTCAAGTTCATTCCAATGTCCATTTGAGCATTCAAGGGATCTAAAGTATAGGGTGGTTCTCTGCACATACAGTGTTCTTTTAGAGGTTGAAATACGGGCAATCAATAAAGCTTAAGAACTCCAAAACTGGTGTTCCTAGGACAGAAAATAACCAATTCTTGGGCTCCAGAAACAAAGTAGCAGTGCAAGAAATTGGAGATTTGAAATGGCAGCTCCAAATTGCAATGAGGCCTGGGCTGAGTGTGGATACACCAATCACTGTCGAGTTAAAACTGATCTGACAGGTGCCTAGCATCAACTGGAATCAGATTAGATCAGTATTCACAAAGAAATTCTAAAAACACCAGACCTATATTCAAATGATATATTAATAAGAAAACAGTGTTTAAACAATTAACAGTGTCAAAAGAGTTGGATGGAATTATACATAATTATTATTATAGCAAGAGAGATGTAATTAGATCATCAATAGACTATAATATGGCTTTTTAAGGATTTGCTGATTGTGGAGCGGAAGACTTCTATGGAGTGCCAACAACTTGGACGATGCAACTTTCTTCAGGTCAACCAGTGTTCCAGGAAAACGAATGACCTTTTCAGTTTGCATACAAAAACAGACTTTTTTCATTTTTAAATTGCTTTATTTGCTCGGCAATCTGGTTGCAGCAGATGGATTGCAATTGCTCCTTATCATAGAGTTCTTTTCTTTTTGATCACATGACATTATCTACACAAAAAAATGTAATATGCAAGCAATAAACAGTCATCTATGCAACAGCAGCTTACCCAAGTAACCAGACTCTGCTGCCCTCTAGGCATTGTATGATCCACTGGTTTCCTGCCAGTCAGAAGCTCCAAAAGAACTACACCAAAGCTATACACATCACTTTTCTGGGTCAGCTGACCAGTCATAGCATACCTGCACAAGTTTTGACATATATTATTAAGTTATGTTATGCATACAACTGTGTCCACAAGGTCCATAGGCCAATATTTTATCAGTCTTATGAAAAACAAATGATACCAATGCTTCCCTCTAATTCATTGATCTACTAAGAAAAATTGGATTACCATAAGAGAACAAAACAAGCCATCTTTACAGACAAAAAGATTGAAAAGCAACACGATCAAGTGAGAGTTATGGAGGTAACTTAAACAAAAGGACGTTTTGAAAAGGAAGATGAAGGGGAAGAAAGATTTCATAATAGACAATTAAATGGTGCTAGACAATAAAGATTAAGAAATTGAAGATGCAGTAACAAATATGCAAAGACAAATAAAGAAGGATAAAGTGGAGACCTTATCACAATCATGATTTGCATACATTTGGAGGAACATAAGAAAAACATGAAAGAAAAGGTAAAAGTAAAGGATTTGCATGAGTGAAAAGCCCATACTAAGCCACCAAATTTAGGCCTGATTCATTAACATGCAATTGGGTCAATGCATTCAAGCATGTGAATGCAACCAAGAAAGGGTAATGGAGCTCAGTATAAAACAGGAAATGTGGACAAGCTAAAATTGACTCTAATGATTCTGGTTTGACACCCTAAACCAGTCTGAATAAAGAGAACCATCTAAAAATGAAGTCCATCCAAGAATCATTGATTGGAACATTAGAGATACCTCTCTCTCCGACCAAATAACCTTTGCAAAATCCACCCACACCATTAGAGACCTCGCCAATAGGAACAGCACACCTCTTAGTTCAACAATTCTTGCAAATTTTATCACAACTTAGAGTGCTCGATTAGCAGGATTCACTAATTCTCTACCAAGTGAACCAGCGACAACATGTATGCCAAATAGCATGAACAATATTCCAGATTCAATGGTTAAATCACCGAACAATAAGAATCCCCATACTTGTGTTGCATAATGACTCATTCATATGCCGTAAAAATAAGACCGAAATTGTTTTGTCATAAAAATAAGATCAAAATTGTTTGACCTTTGATAAATGCAATCCATTGACACAACGGTCTCCATTTTTTTCTTGCAATTCCTATGCTAAAACTTGTATTGTGATTTTATATTTCTAGTTCAGCAAATTGATGGGCCACAATGTTTAATTTCACATTAGAAGTGATGCAAACTGCATTAGGACTCCTCATAAAACTTTACAGCAGTCAATTCTTAGAGGACCCACCACCTTAAACTTCACAATTTTTATAATAATAGCAGAATCTCACCACTATAAACAAAGATGGTTGCATCACATTTCATCTTAAGCAATGTGCTAGAATTATATAGAGTCAAGATAGGGGAACCAACAATTCACAGGCCTCCTCACATTCTAGGAAAAACACCTCTTTCCTTTGACACATGCTTCATTAATTTCCATCTATAATTCACCTCTCCACTCCCCACCAACATTGCCAATCTTCAAATCCTCAAGATAGGATATCCCCATTCTAAACCAAAACTAGCACAGATAATTCTTACACGTCTTCAACTCACCCTCTTCTATCCTCATGTTAAAATCCATTTCCTTAAAACTTCTGCTCACGATTAGTGCTACTCAAATCATTATTATGGAGAAAGACTGAGAAAACAACACCCTCTATGGGCTATGACATACTAGAGTCTATCAATTAAACCTTCTCCTGAAAATGTCAGAAAAATCAACCAACTAGCAGCACTACAGCCAGCTTATATAAAAGCAAAAAGTATATTGTGTTTGAATCTTATAATAAAGACCAAGCAACTTCACAACAATTCATGATAATCAAGGTTTATGCAGCTCCAAGTCAGTTGACAGCACAATTACTACAATCGGAGGCATAAAGCTGGACAATGCGAACTATGAGCACAACTGTAAGTTTACATAAATGACCTAGTTAATCTGGGTCATAAAAGTAACTATGCAAACTATGAGCACAAAAGGTTTGCTTATTTAATTAACCAAGTAATATAATTTGTTATGCCCTATACAACTGCACAAATTATCTGAGCCGTGATTACTCTGGTGCATGATAACCGAAGGTCCCCAAGACACGAGTAGAATGAAGACGAGCAGCCATATCAGGAGCCTGGTTTGAAAGATTAAAATCTGCAATTTTTGCTCTGAAGTCCTCAAATAAAAGGACATTACTTGATCTGATATCGCGATGTATTATAGAAGGCTGAACCTTCTCATGAAGATACTCCAGCCCCTTGGCTGCATCAATAGCAATTCTCACCCGCTGCATCCAGTCAAGAACAGGACCAGGTTGAGCACCCTGGACTCCTTTTCTACCTGTAGATCCAACAAGAGTAATAAACATTTGTATCTCATAAAATAATCAGATGTATATTACAGGACCAGAGGTCATACCATGCAGAACATCATGCAGCGAACCCATGGTTGCATATTCATAGGCCAACAAACGGAGATTCCCTTCCACACAATACCCAAGCATTTCAAGCACATTTTCATGCTTCAATTTTGTAACCATCGAGACCTAATGTCCAGAAAAATGAAATGAATTCTCAAAAGCCAAGTTCCAGTGATGGGTGACAGATATTAAACCATGGTCTCCCTAACCTAATAAGTCAAGCTTTGATAAAATGAGAGGGAGAGAGAAATTTTGTTAAAAATATTGGCAAACAGACCTGGGTCAAAAACTCATTGTTGGACTCAGGCTCTGATGCAACATCAAGTTTTTTTAATGCCACTTGTTTGCCATTGTTTAAAGTTGCAAAATATACTCTTCCATATGATCCTTCACCAACTAAAAACTTTGATCCAAAATTGTCAGTCTTTTCTTTCAGCTCATCTAATGACAATGCAGGCACTTCAATGGGAGGCGGTGCTCTTTGGGGTTCGCTTTTGGCAACAGCAGAAAGCTTTGAACCTTTTTGCATTCCTGGAAACCAAATTAAAAAAAAAAATAGAAACAACAGAATTAACACAAGAAACAGCACAGGAGACAACATTCACCCGAAAAAGAAAAAAAGAACGAAATTCTCTTAAAAATTTGGAACAGCACCATTTATCAAAAAAAGAGCATTTAATCTAATGCCTTATCGAAATGAATGTGTACATCACTAATAGTATTCAGGCTAGCGAATATAATCAGCCCACCAACAGATGAGATAGGGTTCCCTTGAAGTTGAGTATCAAAATTGTGTAGGAAACTAGTGGATCCAATTGTATTAATAAGAATCCAAGCTGTGAAGATTAAACTTGCTATTTCAGGGTCAAACCAATGTATATCTTACAATACAGAAGGTTTCATCGCATTGGATTCAAGATGTAATCAAATTAGGTCCAACTAACACATACATGTCTTGTACTTCAAGCATGCAAGTAGGGTTGTCAGTGTACTGAAACAACATGGTTTGCCTCCAAGCTAGCACAAACTGATACAAGCTTATCAGTTCAAAAGCTGAACCATAGAGGTTCTGTTTAGGAAAACGAGCTTATGCCAAGCCTTGAGTGGGCTTGACAAAATATGAGAATAATTTATTACATATAAAACTAGCGAGCAAAGAAGAGAAGTGAAAACAAGGATATGTATACATATTTTAAATTTCATCCCAAGTAAATGGTCAAATACATAATTATTTTAATTTCTTTGCGATATCAAGCCACGGACTTTGGGAACTTAGCAAAACTAGGCCTGACCTTGTCACATCAAACAAGAACAAGCAAGTAGAACCTCAACCTATAGTCCTACACAACCAAAAGGTCTAAGCATGAACCAATCTCCACACAAGAATTTTAACCTCAAAAACTCTCAGCTTGTACAGAGGCTTACTTGCATGAGGGTTAGGTTAGGATGTCAGAATTCACTGGCAGCAAAAAAGAAGTTTTCAACTTTCCATATGATTCAATAAGAATGAATTGAAGCTACCATTCAAGGACCATAATTGCATAATTAGGGAATGTAACTATAATTTTGACTTGGGTAATGTCACCTATTGACAGGTAAAGCACTATACTTCCCACCTAAATAGGGAAGAAGTACAAACTACAGAAAACATTACTTGATGAAAATAAACAGCAAACTTGTCATCACATAATATGTACATTCACAAATCCTACAAATAAATGGAGACATGAAGATAAACAAGCAATAAATCAAGGAACATTCTCATGATTACGAACAAAAAAAGAAGCATCACAATTACCAAGTAAAAGAAAACCATAGAAAATATACAAGGGAGAGGATCCCAACAGATATCTACCAAAGCCATAAAAGCCCCACCAAAATCAAGGGAGATTTAAAATGGTTGGTCTGGAGAGATACTCTAAACAACAATTTCTTAAACTTTTGCCTCAACAAGAAGTGAGAGCTCCTCCAAAATTATCTTATCTGTCTCTTTCACAACCTTCCAGAACAGGACATGCATTATGGAGCACTTATATTACAGAAAACACCAGCTGACTGCAAAAATGGTAGCAGAAACAGTATTGATTTCTTGAAATGCAGAGGAAAAACAACATACCATCTATATGATCTGATGGGCTTTTCAGGTATTCATTCTCGTGGGCATGATAAGGCTCATCCATCTGACAAGAACAGCACAGCCAGCGCCGCATGTTGCGCCTCTTCTTTCTACCTTTTTTATGTGGTGCAAACACCTAAATATTCAACATCACATAATTAATGATACAGCTATTATTTGCATACAGATTGCAAATATGCCTTTGATAGCCAACGCAAGGACATGAGATGATGTCAACGTTTTGAAAGGCAATAAAATAAGGTTTAATTATGTCCAACAACATGTACTTATAGAAGATATTACAATCTCTTTCATGGTTCACCGTTATGTCCAACAACATGTACTTATAGAAGATATTACAATGTCTCTTTCTTGGTTCACCGTACCAGTGTGTGCTACCCTATAGCAAATATACCATCTTGTAGCGGTATCAAAACGAGATTCTGTAGGGAGTAAAACATATGCTGAGTCTCATTATACCGAACTGACTTCCCATATTGAGCATACCGACACTATATTAGCATGGTACCGAGTACCGAGATGGTGAATCTTGGTCTCCTCTCTTCCGGAACATACAAACATGCATGTCCATGACTAAGTTCTGATAATCACATACCCCGGTTGTAACATAGGCATAAACAGTTAGCCAACACCATGGAAACATATAAAAACGAAGCTATGAGATACAATACGAAACAACTTATGCCATCCATTTATGTCACCCGTTGTAATGCAGTACATTAGTCCTGCACAACAGATCTGTGGGTCCCAAAGACTGGTGGATTTCAATTTTCGGATAAGAATATTCATTTTTTTTTTTTTTTTTTTTTGG
>JAOXJJ010001007.1:8833181-8844821 GCA_025769935.1 Phoenix roebelenii
GGGGGGGCGCGGGGTAACAAACAGATAATTCATATGGATGCAGAAATAAACGGGTCTCAATAGCAATTTCACAATCAAATTCAAGCAATATTTCCATCATATAAGAAAATTCCACCAAGTTAAAATAATAATTACGAGCATATACCAAGACTTCCTTCAAATTTTCGCCAGTTAACAATAATATTGAGAAACAGGATAGCATAAAAAAAAAAGGAAAAAGAAAAAGTCAAACAGATAAAGAAATAGGGCCCCTCCTATCTCTTCCCTGTGAACAAAAATTGCAATCAAACGCTTTCAAACATCTTCTGCCCAACCCTCCCACATATTCCAAAGAATTACCCATGCAGCCAGAATCCCAGAATCCCAAAGAAACCCTTGAATTTAAGCAAAAAATCGCAATTTAAAGCCCCCGAGCAAAGAAGAAGCAAGAACATGCAAACGTATCAACCCCACTCAGAAGACAAAGCAACCCAAATTCCAAACAGGGCGGCAAAGAGCAACACCCGACAAGGAAATCGACCAAATCCTCACGAAAACATCCAGATCCGGCAAAGATTTTAGAATTCCCAAAGCAAACACGATTCCCAAGCGCGTGCTTACGATCCTTTCCTATTTAATTTAATTTAACAAGCCTACTTAACGGGAATCAAAGCTGAAGCAAAAGAATCGAAACAAACATCAACGGGAAAAACCAGAGAGATCGGGATCGCTTCAAGAAAAGGCGGGGGAGAGATCGGGGGATTTTAGGACCTGAAATCAGGGGGCGGAGGCAAGCGCGTTCTTGGCACGAAGAGGTGTTAGGGCTAGAGCTCCGGGGGAGAGAACGACTTCTTCCCGAGAGAGAAAGAGAGGGGAGGGGGACGAGGGTGTCTCAAAAAGGCCTGCGAACGAGGAGATGCGAGCGAAGAAGGCGGTGCCGGAAAAGCCGAATCATACCGCCAGCTGAGCTCGCACACTAAATCACGCAGCACGCCGTCACGACCGTTCACGGTCACGACCGTTTTTATTTTCATTGCCGGCTTGCCTTTTTTTTCTTCGTTAAAAAAAAAAAATTCCTTCAGCCAAAAAAAAAAAAGTTTTTTTCATAAATATGCTTTTACAATGTTCAATTTGCATAAAATTTATTTTTTATCTTCATAAAATATTATTTTTGTACCAATGCGGCTAATATAATAATTCTCTAATATCGTTAATAAAAACTATATTTATTTTAATTAAAAAATAAACAAAAGTTTGAAATTATTTTTTTATTTTCTATCACAATCATCTTATAACTTTATTTTGGTATATTTATCCTTTAAGAATATTTTAATTATTTTAATTTGAAATCGTTAATTAATTAACGGTATTAGACAATGTAGGTACATATGTAAAAACGAAAATAAAAAAATGGTAGAATAATAAAACAAGTGTTGTTACGATGGCATATATGTAAATATCAATTTTGAAAGAATATTCGTATAAAATTTGATATTTATGAAGGTATTCATATGAAAAATCTAGAAAAGAAAAAAAAATAGCTAAGAGTATATTGGTCATTTTGGATACTCTTTTTCTCACATAGAATGCATTACGACAATGGTTTCCACAAGGCATAGCCTTTGTTCGGCGCGAATATTGTACTGTAAAATAAAAAATATGTCATCTTTTAACAAAGTTATTCTTCTAAGATTTAGTCTAGGAAGGCTGGTCCGTTATTATATTAGAATGATGATGTAAGAATTTTATACATAAACATGTCGTTGTAAAGTTTAAAATTAGAATTTCCACGTTCAAGAAAAGTCACATTAATTCATCATGTCCCTAAAGTCCAGTTTGTCATTTCTTTAGATTATTTATTTATTATATAAAAATATTCATTTTTTCGATAGTTTATAATATACTAAAAAATATAAAAATTAAAAAAAACAGAATATCAAAATAAGTGTTTTACGATGGTGTGTGTGGAGGTGCAAATGGGTCGGATCGGATCGAGTCCTGAGTGACCTCGATCCGATCCGATTTTTTGTTCGGGTTCTAATTTTGGACCCAAATCCGACCCAATTAAAAATCGGGTCGGATCGGGTCCAGATCGGATCCGGATCAGAGTCAGGTCGGGTTCGAGTTCGAATCGGATCCAATTTTTTATGCTTTTGAAAAAAAATTTGGGCAAATCTAATTTCGTCATATCATAATTATGAGGTGCTAGGTGACCCATGACTCGAAAGGCTTGCTAAGTCATGGGTGGCCTTGAGTCAGAACAGGTGACCCATGACTAACCAAGTCGGTCTACAAGCCAAATGTCATGCCACGCTATTTTTTATCTATATGACTGATTGGACGGAACTTGGTGTCTCCCAGCTCCCCTCTCACGAGGACAAAAAAAAATCCCAGACCGTCTTCCAAAATCCAATTCCATTGCAGAAAACTGTCACATGACCCATGTTCCCTCACTTTCGCCCTTCAAACGTTAAAAGAAACAAAAGCCCAAAAACAGTAGGAAAAAAAAAAAAGCCAGCTACCGAGACACGTGTGTATATATATATATACACGTATATATATGCATGTATATATACATATATATACATATATATATATATATATGCATGTATATATATTAACACACACATGCATACATACATGCATACATACATACATACATATATATATATGAGTAGATATATATGTATGTATGTACGTACGTACATATATGAGTAGATTGATAACCTATCATAACAGAGAGTAGGTTATCAATCCCCTATATATATATATATATATATATATTAAGTTTGGAAGGATATTTGGATAAAATTAGATATTTAGAAGGATATTCATGTAAAAAATTAAAAAAATATTTCTATTTGGGAAAATGATAATTGGACCAAGTTTGGTGAAGGGTGGCGCCCGATCGTAGCCCTCCCTTCTCTCCTCTTCTCCTTCCGCTCCGTTCTCCTCGCCGCCATCTCCACTCTACTCCTTACCGCGATCGTCATCTTCTTCAGCTCCATTCTCTTCGCCCTCCACCTCGCCTCCAGCTCCCTCTACTCCCGCTTTCCGTCCTCCCGCCGACATCAGCACCATCAACTCCTCCTCACTGTACTCTTCAGCAAGATACTTATTTTGCATGTCCTCTTAAACTTGGTGAATTTCGACCGTGGAGAGCATGTTTCGATCAACCATGGAAGTATCTTTTAGTCCCTCAGTAGTCCAATCATGAAGAATAATTAACAAACATAGTTATAAATAGCATCAAAAGTTGGATTCATTATGTACCATGGCACCTTGGACTTGGAGCTTCAAGCTCATAAGCCAACATCTTCCTACCAACCAAAATCAAAACTTTCAATTTCCTTTGATCAATAACTAAGAGAAAGACAAAATGCGAAGCTTGTAATCACCACCGAATTACTAGAATCATTAAAAGAGGGGGGGAAAGAAAAAATTTCAATAGTATTTGCTACGTGCTACATCCTGTTGCTACGTCATCTAAACAAAAAAGACTAGTCATTCTGTGGGCAAGAAGATTCCATGCAGTGACTTAACCATTGCTAATATTTTGTAGTATTCTTGCATGTGTGGTTGTTATTACAAAGTTTGGAATTTGATGTCTCTTCTTTGTTCACATGCCAATCTCATGTGCAACTTTATTCTTAAATGATTGAAGGGGGTGGTTGCCAGATTCGCCTACCTGGCAATATTTTTTAATCAATTTATCTAAATGGCTTGTTCCTAGCCACACAAACGTATACAATCTTTAATTTTTGACATGGTTGGCGACGTGGGTTTGGTGGTCCTTTTTCATATTTGAACAGGCAAATTCACGAGCCTTTCGTCTTTGCTCCATTGTTATGTTCTGTTTTACCACATATTTCCCACCAAGGCTCTTGGCGTTCACCATTATTATTCTTTTGCTTGAGCACCTGCACTATAATTCTTTGACAAGTCCTTATCCTCTGGCGTCGCATGGAATGGATGACAATTTATAACCCAAGCGGTCAATCTGATCTACAATCATTTATGTTTAGCATAAATGCGTTTGGATCTGAGTCAACTTATGTAGACTCATTTATTAATGAAACCTTTGACTCGTTTACCTATTTTGACCTATTAAATAATTGGGTTGAGTCATAACTCAATCCATTTAATCTATTTAAGAACTATTTAACTCGTTTAAAACCAATTTAGCTCATTTATGTTCCATTTAATCCGATCTGCTAAACCTATTTAAACTCACTTTGTCTATTTAACTCATTTAACCTATTTCATGGATGGGATATGTAGGTCAGATCTGATTACGTGTTTACTAAGCAAGTCAGGTTCATATTTAGATTTTTGACCTATTTAATAAACAAGTTAGTTTGGGTTAATAAATTTTTAATCTGATCCACATCCGAACTGACCCGATTATCACCCTTAAGCTTGGGTGATAACCGATATTGTATCTTGAGTGGAATCTTCGATTGAAGACCCGTGTGTTGGATATTGACACACTTACAAAGTTTACTATTATAGAGATTTTAAGCTGTGATATCAATACATCCAATCTTTTATTAGTAGTTACTTTGTTTCTATGGCCACAAAATGTGAGTTCAAGCACAACACTATTTTCTGAACAATCAAAAAGTGAGCTATTGCTGGCTTTTCTTTTCCCAAATAATTTCCTGAAATGTGCTCCTTAATTAAACTAATCAACGATCATAAGGTATTCAGGAATTTAGTATCAATTTTTCCATTTATCCATGAATTTTTCCTGATTAATTGAAGAAAACTTTATGAATTGCAAAAACAAATGATGCTACATGTTGCTAGTGGTCTTTTTATCAAAAAAAAAAAAATCATTTTTGGCTCTTCATACTTGTTTCCATGTGAATAAATGTATCTAAATAATTTAACATGACATTATTTCTTTTCCTACGCACATTTAGTGATCGAACTTTTTTAAAAATATTTTGACACCTTTTTTTAGAATAATAAACTTTTGATGACAATACTTTTACAAATTTATATTTTCATCTCTAGCCGAATTATTTTCGAGGTTCAAATTTTTATCTCTAGCTGAAAAGGGGGAGGCTCATCACATATGTCCACGCCAACATTGATAAGTCTGCATATGGAGGCAGAGAATAACAACAAAAGAAGAAAGGAGAAAAAGAAAAGCAAAAGTAGATTCCAAGCCTCGGGAGGTACAACAGGATGCTGCTAACGTAAAGTGGATGCCTTTTAATTCCCACCAAGGTCCATTTCAACTGCTATTCTTTCATCCTCTCAGAGAAGTTTGATTGATGGTAGCTGTTAATATTTCAGGTTTAATTCATAGTCTATAAATCGAGGGAGGAAAGCCAACACAGCTGCTGACTCGGTGGCCTCCTATACTGCACAGTATTCAGAGGATTTTCTTTGGATGAATTAGACGGATGTTTCCTACTCGCTGAGCTAGCTTCTTTTTTCTGACTTTCTTGATTATTCTCATCTATGTTTAGTGTGAGAAGCTGGTGTACCTTAAAAAAAAAAAAAAAGAAAGAAAAGAAAAAACACACGAGAGAGGGACCTTTTAGTCGTAGGCCAGGTCATTGGCGATGTCCTGGATCCTTTTGTGAGGTCTTCTATCATGAGAGTGGCGTACAACGATAGGGAACTCATGAATGGGACGATGCTGAGGGCAAGTGAGCCGCGAGTTGAGATCGGAGGGAACGACCAAAGGAGGCTCCATATATACCCTTGTAAGTTACACTAGTAGTTGAACTTTGTGAGATTTCAGTGATCTCTTCTCTTCCACTCCATGAGGAAAGATTGGTGAGGCCTTGGAGCTTACTGTATCTTATCCTTTGACCTGTACGTAACTTGAAACCAACTTGGCTAGAATCACACCTCAGCAAAGGAGTTCGAGAAACTTCCAAGTTGGCCGAGTTTTAAATATATAGTTCCTTCTAAGGATCTGGTACAAGTATCTAGTCAACCCAAAAAAGGAATTGTTGGTGACAAATCACTTAAACCTACCTACTCTTCACATAGCTACATCACTGAGGTACATATGCGTGTTTGAGCGAGTGAGAGGGAGAGAGAGAGAGAGAGAGAATTGGTGAGCTCAGTCATATTGTATACTAGTATGTAACCCGCACTGCGCAGTGAGTTTATCTGAAATAGAGGGGGAAAAAATGCGATACCTTATCAGCATATATTTTTTTAAATAAAAAATACTTTTTTTTAGCAAATAAACTTACATCAGTCTTAATGTTCATCATCTGTAAGTTGTTCCTTTAAACTGAAAAAAAGTGTTGAAAAAAATCTATAAGAGTATTATTCAGTTTTTAAGATTTAACAATGAAATATGATTAGAAATTATGAAAGAAAAAAAAAAAGATATAGATAGGAAGGAAATGTTTAAAATTGAATTACCTCCACTAATCTCTTTACCGGTGATGCAGTTAATAGTTCTCTGCAATAGTCATGTGGAGCTATATCGATTTTTTTTTAGGTAGAAAAAAAAAAGTAGGGAAAGAACAATATTTAAAGTATGTTACCGGCTTGTATTTGGTGATTTCTTAGAAGGAGTTGCTTCTTGAAAAAGTTCATTATAAATCTATTTTTTGGAGTCGAAATAACATGTTTTTCTTGAACTTGAGACGAAGAAAGTCTAGATCTAGAACTTTCATCCAGAATGGTACATTGAGATTCACTTTCTGTAAAAATGTTTGTTACTTTGAAATTATAAATATTGTCGTTATAACTTTGTGACCCAAACATAATTTGGAAGATATAGGTGCCATCAAGAATCTTTTTAACAAGAGCTGGAAGAGTAAATTTGTCACATTTTACATCCATCACAAGGTTAGGTACTGAGATACCAATTATTTGCTAAGCTAATTTTCCAAATAATATAAAAGTTGCTGCACTAGTTTTCTCCTCAACGATAGTGCTTAATTTATACCTTCAAAGGATAGATATACATCAGTTATTTTTGTTTAAGTAAAACAATAATATATCTATTTTTAGCAAATAAAGTATGATAAATGTACCGCAACTTTACCATAGAGTTGGAGGCTGATTATTTTTACCATTTTGTTGCACCAAAAAGTATCACCATAAACTTTTACTGCAACCCTACGACTATAATATGCTTTATACTACCAACCATAGGAGGTGTCAACCTATTTTAAAGTTGTCTTGCACGTGAATTTCACCCCCTAAAAAAATTAAAATAATTGAATATTCTTGTACAAACAAATTATCAGATATAATCATATTTTAAACTGCACTTGATAATCATGTGGATCCAATTTCAGCAATTCTTCAATCTTTTTTTTTGTTCGCAATACTTTCCTATTAAGGGTTAATAATAATTTCTCATTTTTGCTCCATATATCTAATAGGAGCAATTGGTGCTTTAAGTCATGCACAAATTCATTAATAAATTTAGATCATAGTAATAAATCTAACTTTTCTGTTGAATATATTATTACATTTTATATTATGTCATAACCTATTTTGGTACTCCAGTACTTTCAACATTTGCATATCCATGTAATATCTTGATGCCGAAGATGTAAATAAGCATATTTTTCTATAGATACATAATAGAAAAAATATTTTAAGAATTACAATATTGATTTTTGCAGAAAAAAATCAGAGGAAGAAAACTTACGTTTTAGGTCAGCGATGTTCTCCCTTTCTCAGTTGATGGCGCAGAAAGAGGACGACTGTAGGTCTCTTGCAATAGCCCCCCCAATACTCTAATAAGAAAGGGTCATGGGAGGGAAGAAAGAGGTTGTGGTCACAATGCTTTTCGAGCAGCAACATATAACGTCACAACGATCTCCGCATCTCACCACAGCGGGATGACGAAGCGACTGCACCTACAGCAGGCATTCGACATGACCACACACATCCACTTACGAGCAGGATGGCATGGTCACACATGCATGCAGAGTAATCTCTTCCAATTTGTTTTTCTATATTTTTTTGTTGTTTCATTGGACAACTACGATTGCCATCCGCAGCAGCTACGATGAGGCGAGTTGACCATATCATCCCCCTGCCGGCATAATGGCAGGGTCATGCTTGCCTACAAAGTGATCTCCTCTAATTATTTTCTCTACCTTCTATATTCTTCTTGTTTCAGTGGGCTACATACTCCAGAGAGAAGGCAGATAGTTCACTATTCATTAAAAGAGGTACAAAGCAGGAGAGACGTTTCACAGCTTATTCATTAAGATGGGTATTGTTTCGTCGATTTTTTTTTCTCTACTTTGTTTTTTTCTTGTTTTAGTGTCCGAAGGCAAGGCAGATGAATCACGGTTCAATTAAGGCAAATACAGAGTAGCGAGGGTGTTTCATGGTTCATTCATTAAGACATATACTATTTTTTTTAAGCTATGGTACATAGCAATTTTCTTCGGATGGCACCGTGTGGAGGTCTCCGATGCCGACATCTAGATATTCAGGGTATGGTCCAAAGCGATCTAATTTAGTGGATGGTACCGCGTAGAGATTTTTGATGCCAACATTTGGGCGAACTTCAGTTCGACACTTATCGTTTTGAGAGACTACCGAACTCTCCGTTAATGTATTGTATTGATATTAACACAGTCTTCTTGTATAATTGGTTTCCAGGTTAAACAATGAGAAATTAACTCCCATGCTTCCATCCCTAGGTTTTACTACTATTTGATGTGAGGACCTTAAATAAACCAGGAATTTTATTCCCAGCCCCTAGTTTTCATGGATATTAAGTTTTTAGGCCCTGCATTAGTTTCTAGGTTAAACCGCACGAAGTTAGCTACCACCCACCAACCATTTGTTTTATGATGTTGAGGACCCTATATTAACCGGGAATTTTATTCCCTCGACATTAGATTTATGGATATTAAATTTCTAGTCCTGCATGTGTAAAGTTTGTCTAAAGACGAGGCTCGATATGCAAAAGTGTCTTTGAAGATTGGTACAACTGTGTATCAGAGGGGCTAATTTTCAAAGTAGTTTACGCAACTAATTATAAAATGGCATTCAAACCCAGGAATCAATTTTTCCTGGATTGGGGATCTAGCACTGTCCATAAAATTTTTATCTCTGGCCTTCTAATGAGCCAAATTAGGTTATTTTCATGTTATGCTGGTGTGGTCAGCATAGCCAAGATAGTACAAAAATCCAGAAAACTCCATATATGTTTTATTGCTAGATCCTCTAATATACTTTGGAATTCTTAAGGTGAACTGACAAAAGATGCGGTAAGTATGAAATCATAAGTAAATATGGCTAGAAAAGTTCTCAAAGCGAGGAAAGGGAAACCATTATGATATAAGAAAATAGGGTTTTTTTCTAGTAATCTATGAGAAAATAAAGTTTTTTTTTTCTAGTAAGGGAGAGAATAGAGTTTTAGAGATAACTTTTATAGCAGCAAAGTAATCTTTACCTCTAAAAATAGTTTTCAATCAATTTTCAGCTTTTTTTTCACTTTGAGGAGATGATTAAATTTACTCTTAGTCATGTTGAAAGAAAAAAGGAATTGGCCTATATGACATGTTGCTGCTTGATAAATACTTTATGATCTTCAGATAATTGTAGAATATACTTAAGCCACACCACCTATTTGTCCACCTCATCATGCAGAACTCTTCCATTGCAAATTATTTCTATTCTGTTATTTTAATTTATGATTTATGAATATTTATATTGTGTAACATATATAAGGAAGCATAACAGAGTATTTCATGATCATCCTAGCATAGACAATCATAGGTCACTAAAACTTGACATCTCGAGGATTCATCTAAATTTTAAGAGGTTTTTGGCTATTTGTTGTCTTGGTTCTTTTCTAAAATAATATTATATATATTTATGTATTTTTTATGAATATTTATATTTTATACTTACATTTTAAGAGCTCAAATAATGCAAAATATTTAGGGAAGAAAAGTTATAAAAAAAAGGACATAGACCATCCTTAACATATTGTATTTTTATCCTTTCCCTTTGGGATTTAATTTTGGTACTTGGATGACTTGCTTTTATATTAGATACAAATTAATGGACATGAAAATCTCCTTTACAAGGAGAATGTCTCTGAAAAATTCTTCATGTGAAAGCAGTGTGTACATATAGTTCACATACTTGAAATTGTCTTATAAGAGAAATTCAACAGGCTGTTAACACACCTGGATGGCGCCAAAACTTCAATATCAGGGACTTCTCAGCATATTGTAAATAACCTTGGACCACCTGTTGCTGCCATATACTTCAACTGCGAAAGGGAGAATGGTTGTGGCAGTAGAAGGTAGAAAAAGCAACAAAAAATTGAAATTGCCATTGCGCGAGACTTAAATACATGCACGCAATAATTACTATAGAAAATAAAACATCCCAAAACAGGACCCATAATCATTTCTCAGCTTATTTCTCCAAAAAATAATTATTTCTTAGCTGAGTTTGAGTCAATTAAAATTAATATAGGAACTTGAAAATGAAGAGGTATATACTAATAGCATTGATGAAAATAAAATAAACTAAAATTATGGGATTTTGTTAATCACTGAAGCTGGCTCAGATACATGGTTTTCGAGTTGACTCAAGTAGGCGAACACTCAACCCCACTCTCACAAACATACTGAGAGACTGTTTTCCTTGGTAGCTCACTAAATGCTTCAGCAGAAGCATATTTTGGGCTTTATCACCTTATCTTTGAAGCTTTATTCAATCTCATAATTTTTTTTTATTTTGGTATAACTCTCACAACCTTTAGACTATTAATATATGCTTCTGTTTTGACTATTCAGTGTTATATTGCTGTGTCGTAGAGAGTTATATCATTTCTTTCCAATTTAAGCTTCTGTATGATTTTCTCATAATGAAACCAAATACCCAAGAAAAAACCTTTAATGCGGATGATCATCATCAATGCTGTCCAGAGCATATGCTCATTAATGGTTCTTTCTTTTTATTCTTTTTAGGGAAAAAAATAATGATTGAGTAGAATGTCTGCAAAACAATCTGATTTACAATATTCCAATGATTTCAATCTATAAGTTTAAAGGCACACAAGGTGTGGATTGGATTAGTAAATGGATCTTTAATTATGGAGGAAAACTAAAGATTGTCTTGTCGGATGGAAGGTTCTAATGATTGGTTAGAAGAATCAAAGGTCGAGAGGTATTCTTTACCAACAATGCAAGCTTGTCAAAGAGTTGGGCTTCAGAAGTCTTCCCAATCTACAGTAAAAAAAAAAATGTTTTTGTTGATCTTTTAAGCGAACGCCATGCCTGTTTGCTTTCTTTTTATATCTCTATTTTACCTTTGTACAAGTTTGTTTTGTTTCTCTTATCTAGGCTATTGAAGGAAGATGATAGTTGCTCCAATCCAAAACACCCCCTTTTCTGTTCTTAGGGATTCAATTTTTGACATTGCTAACCCACTTAACATGAACCATTAAAATGTGTTTATGTATTTTATTTGTCAGTTGAGTACAAATAAAGCACAAAGAATTTTCACCAAAAAAAAGCACAAAGAATTAATAAAATAGTATGATTTGATAATTGTGATGGCCTACGAAGATTTATTTTGCAGCATACAAACACTTGTTACTAATACTGAAATAAGTTAAGATCCTCTTGCTACCTTCACTGACCCCCCCCCCCCGCCCCCCCCCCCCCCCCCCCCCCCCCCCCCCCC
>JAOXJJ010001007.1:8848591-8858631 GCA_025769935.1 Phoenix roebelenii
CCCCACCCCCCCCCCCCCCCCCAAAAAACACACACACACGCACACACACGCATGCATGATAACTTGATAAAATGCTCAATTTTTCCAGAGTGAATTGGTATCAGAAGCCTCCATGCGATTAGATAAGAATAAAGTTGAAAGACTAAAAGCAATGAAGTTAATGAGTGACGCAGGACAAAGGGAGAAGGAGAGAGAAGAAGAGGAGGAGGAAGAAAGAGAAGAGAAGCAGAAGAATGCGGAGAGAGAGGGCAATTTAATATTCTATATTCTCAAATCTTAATAATGCAAACTGTATTCTTATTAACATAGTAATGGATTTATATAGACAACCCAAAATCCTATTAAGAATACGTATAAAAATAAAATACTGGAATTCACATAAAATTCTAATTTTAGACTCCACAAAATTCTAGTTCTAGAGTCCGCATAAAAACAAAATTCTCAAATTCTCAAATAAAATAAAATTTCTTAATCTCTATATTTGCGCCTAATAGAAGTTCACTTAGATTTCTTATTAGATCATCCTCCATCAATGAGTCTAATATAGAGAGACAATTAGAAGTTGGCTTCCACGCACACATCGCAGAATAACTTGATAAAATGCTCAACTTTTTTAGAGTGAATTGGAATCGAAAGCTTCTACGTGATTCAATAAGAACAAAGTTGAAAGACTGAAAGCAATGAAGTTAGGTGATTCTAATATAAAAGTTGCCCCCGTGACATCAAAAAATCTGGAAAAAATACTTCAATAATTTGCATAGCTAATTAAAAGCAAATTAGGGGCATAGTAGACAGGCAAAAATAAGGAATGGAGAGAGATAATCAGTAAAAAATAAAAGAAATGGTTAAAAGGTAGGCAGCAAAGTGACAGGACAAAGAGATCAAACTTGTTGCCATCATCTCATTCCAAAAAGCTTGGAACCACATCACGTGCAAAAAAGATAGGAAAAGATACAAAAGTTGTAGGCATGTTTATTTCTACTTTTTGGGCAATATGGGAATACTATCATAAAGTCTCAACAAGTTCCTCTCCATAACACATGAAACTGGATCACTTAAATGGTAATACACACACATTATGATACAGTCAAGTAAAAACAAAGTGAGTAGCTGCAAGGTGTCACTTGACACCAAACACAAATGTGATGTCTCTAGCAATAAGATTGCCAAGAGACCTACAAAAACTTGATCTAGCAGGCAACTATGCAACAACCCAATATAAACCAAATAAGATCGTGGAAAAAGCAAATTGAAATCTTTCTAAGTCTCTTTAAATGCTTTTGTGATTGTCATATACCTAAGACTAAGAACACCCAAAATAAAGACAAGGAAGTCAAGCTGGAATAAAGTATGAAATTAATTATCAAGCAGCATAGCACCGCTACTATCAAAGAATTATTCCAGAAAGATAGGAAAACCTTGCAGTGAACTGATAACAGAACTGAAAGCAAATGGATTGCAAAAACTCAAACTCAAATCCAGCAAATAGAAGCAGGCAAACGGAATCGGAAATCCGACTCACCGCGCACCCGACATCAAGAACCGTCCGGATCTTCCCGCTCTTCAGCGGGACGAGCTTCGCCATCTGTTCGACGAACCACTTCACCCTCCCGGGAGAAGGACGTCCCGCCACCGGGGAACACCTCCACCCTCACCCAGTTCTGATCGACCCTGGCGATGCTCAGCTTCTTGGACGGCACGTTGGCGAATCAGGCGCGATCGCAGCTGGCCGGCCACGGACCGCTCATCGGAGCCGGGGCAGTGGCGCTCGCGGTGTTCGAGTTTGTGCATGGGAAAGTGGCGCGATTATACCAGTCAAGAACGACGGCCTACTTTGCTCCTTTTAGGTTAAATTTTCTATTTAAGCTTGCAATTTGCTCACATTTTTCAGATATTCTATTTCCATTCATGTGCCAATTTATTTTTTTTTTAAAAGAAATTCACATTTTCATCTTAGAGCCCCATCTCCGAGTTTCTTTAAGATCGACTTTGATGGGTCTATCTTGAATGGAGGTACGAGGGGTGGCGCAGGTTTTGTTATTCGAGATCCGTCTGCCAGGGTCGTGGCTGCAGGGGACAGTCAACTCTTCGACATATCGGTCTCAGGTGCGGAGCTGAGGGCCGCTTGGGCGGATCTTCGTCACGTCCGGTATATTTTACAGGCCAGTTCCGTTGTTCTGAAAGGCGATTCGGCCACGGTCATCAATTGGGTTTGGAGGGGGGCTAGGGGTAATGGTAGTGCCCACTCTTTATTCCGAGATATCTAGACAATGATGGGGGTGGAGGGGCCTTCCAGGCCAAGTACGTGTTCCGTGAAGCTAATGGAGCTACGAACTGGGTGGCTGCTTATGTAGCTAGTCACTCTGGTAATATTCTGTGGGTTGGAAATGGGAAGTTGCCCCTGGTACTCCGAGGTATTTTATTTTTCAATTTTATTAGGTGTATCCATACTCATCAGGTATGATCTACCCGCCTTAGCAAAAAAAAAAGATATTCACATACATATGGTGGATGGATAGGACTAAAAACAGCTTGGGTTGGATTGAACTTGCTTGACCCTGATCCAATCCATTCCATGTGTAGATATTGGACCCAGACCTAACTCAGTAGATAATTAAATTGGACAGGATCAGATCCATGAAAATTACTTCAAACCGAATGGGTCGTTCGGATCGGGTCGGAGTCATGTATCACCTAAACCTAACCCAAAGTATTTAGGCTTAAATCGATGCCGAGTTAGATCCAAATCTATATTTGTTTACTAATAATATTTTATAAAAAAATTGTTTTTATTTCTAAATCAAATTAAATTTTAACTACCACAAAATTGTTTACTAACATAACCATAACTCCATGAATTCATGTTTACCTAGAAGTGCAATCTAATTCAAAATGCTCATAACCTCAACAATTGGTGTTTTCGTTGCTGAGAAAAGTGACTTAGAATAATTTTTTTGGATCGATTAATTTGAGATTGATTAATGCAGGGAGATTAATATTTTCTTCGTGGAGTCTAGTCTAAACTCAAATTAATTTCAGATATAATTAATGTAGTGAGATCGAGTTCTTGAGCACTTTGATCACTTTTCTCGTACCAGAGGAAAGGAAAAAAAAAAAAAGACTTAGAATACTTTCTTTGGGTCGATACAGATTTAGTTGGGTTAGGTAACCAGTGGAAGGACCCAAAATAGACCCATATAGTGCACGGATCGCATCGGGTTGAAGTTTATAAAGTCTAAACCCAGTCCAAAATGTACAATAGGTTTAATATTTAAATCTCACTGGTTCTGACGGATCTTCGAGAATGAGTTAGGTCGAGCCTAAATGGATCAGGTTACGAGGCAAGCTGACCCATTTACAGTAGTTCATTTGATTCATGGAGGATCCAGACTTAATTTCTAATTGCACCAAAATGATAAGAAGTGCATGATAAATTATATTATATTGGTCATATTCACTGACTACAGATTACCCAATTTTAACATTAGTCTGTACGTACTAAAAAAATTTCACCTTTTAAAAACTTTTTATTAGAACTTAGATAAATAAGTCTAGAAGATCCCCAAGTAAACGATAATTTTTTTGCATATGTTCATTACAACAATATTGGTAAACTACGATGCATATCAAAATTATTAATTAATATCAAATATCAATAGAGCTGAAAATATTTTGTAAATTCATAATCTGATGAGATAATGACCTAATCGTTTGAGTTAACTTGAGAATCGTTTGATCAAAAATATTTTTCAAATTATATTCCTTGTGTAATTAAATAAAAATAATATAATATCACTTTGAGGCTTGAAAGATAATCATGTAGATTCAATCTAATTACTAGACAAGCTCATATTATAAATCAGGCAAGGCAACTCTATGTACCTGTACTCAACCTGACTAAAGAATGAGTTGGTAATGTTGATTAAGCTAAGATTAACATCTCACTATGCCTATTCCAATTTACCAGACTTTCTACATGATTCATGTAGATAGAGTCAAGAAGTACCAACCCTATCTGCAACCAAAGGAGCCCTTAGAGCCCTTTGCCCTTCGATCCTAGAAGAAATTATATCATGCACCATGTGCACCCCATGGTTGTGCACAATACTAATCAAGTCGCCTCATTTTTATAGCCCTATTCATCATATGCTTCTTTCGGTGTTTGGCTCAAGGGAATTAGATGATTTAATTAGTTTGGTGTGTGCAAGATATAATTTACCATGATTCTAGGTGAAGAGGAGAGCATACCTACCCAATTCCAATAAACCTAAACATGTTTGATTTACAAATTTCCACGAATCAAGGAGGAAGGCAATCACCATAAACCTCTTAAAAGCTCGTCGAATGGGCGCATCAAGCACGACACCAAACAAGCATGAGCTTGGAGTCCAAGGAGGAAGGCAATCACCATAAACCCTCTTAGCTCATACCCTTGATGCGGTCAACAGGGATTCAACGTTTGTCCGGATCCAAGTTCGAATCACCCACACTCTCTTTCTTTTTCTAACCAAGAATAAAAAAAAAGATGATGAAAAAATATCTTATATTTGATTGAATTTTTTAAAAATAAAAAAATTAGTTTTTTCAAAGAAATAAGATTTTTATATAGGAAAGAAAAATCTATATGGACTATGAAAAAATGCAATGAAAATTAAAATATTTTTTTCTACAAATATTTTTAATCTTTTAGATAGAATGTGTAAAAATCTTTTTTTATTAAAGGTATAATAAATATTTTATATAAATTTTCTAAAAAATAGATGCTCAACTAAATATAAATTATTCTGAATTATGCTATATTTTTATGATAATCAAATATATAAAAATTATTTTTAATTTTTTAAAAAAATATTTTAGTGGAAGAATTTTTTTGAATAAATGAGATGGTTCATACATATTTAGTACGAATATATTTTATAAAATTAAAAAAATAAAATATTATTTAATATAATCGAAATAGCTAGTAAGATGGTCCCAAAGTATCTCCCGAGTACAGTGCTGCAAGCGAAAAAGAATTCTTTCTGGAAACCTGAGACTTATATTATGCAAAGTCCCAAAGTTACCGGCTTTTTTTATCCTTTGACCTTCTGCAGGCCGCAACTTTTTCCTGGTTTCGAGTTCCAACGGTTCGCGTCTGTCCTTTTCGGAAGTCAAAACTTCCGAAACCGCCCGTCGATGTCTTCCAAGCAATCATGACTCCTCATTGTTGTTTGGCTCCGGTGAACTCGAGAAATCTTTATAAAACTAGACCAGAGTGAGAAGAGGGAGAGAGAGTTTTTAGGTTTGGTTGGTGAAGGATGGCGAGGTTTGATGGGTTGTGGTCGAAGAAGACTCTGATCGGCTTAGTTTTGGGGCAGTTCGTCTCGCTACTCATTACTTCCACTGGCTTCTCCTCCTCCGAGCTCTCCAGACGAGGTTGTGCATCTTCTTTAGCTGATTTGATTTTGGCAAACGAAAAGGAGACTTCTTTTTCCACCCTAAATCAAATATTCCGGTGTTTTAAGCAATTACTGTGATAGTTTTGAATGTTTGTTAATTGGTTTATGAATTTTAGGCATCAATGCTCCGACGTCGCAATCGTTCTTGAATTACTTGATGCTCGCGTTCGTTTATGGTGCTTTCGTGATCTATCGGAAGCGACGGCTTCAGGTGCTGTGATCACTCTCTCTCTCCCCCGTGCCCTGTTCTTCTCTTCCTGTTTTCTTGATTCCTTTCTTCAAAATTTAATCTTGGGACAATGTTTTTGTTGGCTCTATGTGACTCTATTTTCTTGGGTTTCCTTCCTTGATCAGAGCAAGCATATATCATAAGTTCTCCCTTTTTTTTATTCTATCGGTATTCTTATAGTTTTAATGATGCTTTCATCTCCTTTCAGGGAAAAAAATGATGTTTTCTTCTTTAATTCATGAAAGCTTATGGCTTTACATCTTCCTTGGTTTTTATTTGTTGGTTTCTTATAGTTTTAACGTGTATGAGGTCCATTTAGGAGGGCAATCATTTGTTGCTCTTCATTGATCTCATTCTGTAACTATAGCAGGGTGATCATTTGATATGGAATGCATCACACTAATGCTTCACCAACCTCTTTGACTTGTCCCAAGTGTGAACATATTCTACATATTCTTAAAAAGAATATTCTGTATAATGGCATCGTATGCTGCTAGTTCCTTTTGTTGAAGCCCATATTGGATCCCGCTGATTGCTGGTCTTAGTTAGCACTCTCATGAAGGCTTGTGCAAGTTTAATGTTTTCAGTCTCCTCCATCTTCACTATATAGATAGGAAAAAAAGATTATTCTCTTTTAAACATACGTGATGCTTTTGGACATGTTTTGCGTATGTTATCCAAACAGCTCAGAGTAATGAATAATGACTTTATCCTCTCACTTTATTGAAAGAATTGTTCCTTATAGGTATGCTGATTCTCAACATCTTAAAGGTTTGTAAAGCTCACACATTTGTCATCATATTTTATAATTTGGGGAGAACAAATACTGTATGTGAAGCTTTACTGATACGATCAAAATTCAAACTTATTTCATGTAGAATGTTGGTAATCTCTTTTGCATTGATTAGTGCATATCGGACTCCATGTTGAACTTTGTAACATTGTAGCTCCTGTCATATGGTATTTATGAACGTTCTCCTGTTTGTTTTCTTCTACAGATAGATTGGTATTACTATCTGATGCTTGCAGTTGTTGATGTGGAGGCCAATTTTCTTGGTGAGTATATGTTACATGATGGTCCTCAATGCAAGTTGGCTTTGACTGGATAACGGTGCTTTTCTGATGAAAACCATCTGTTCATGGGACAAGTGTTCAGTTTCATGATACCATGGCTTAGGGAAATGAGTACCATTTGCTCTTCTTTGATCTATTAGACGAGTGAGCACAGTCGAGTGAATCATGTGCTTATGACAAGTAGTTAAATTATTGTGATTATGATTGGTGCTTTTCAAACAACTCTATATTTGAAATTGATGTCTAATCAATTCCAGAAAATTTTATTCTTGAATGGCTGTATCACTTGGGGTATCGGTTCACTGCATCTACTTTATCTTCTAGATATTTACCCAGTTTTCTAGCTTTAAGTGAAAACTTAATATTCAAATGTTATATGACTAGCTTCTTGCACCATGGACAGCTTAAACATGCCTTTTTTATGTGTAGTGGTGAAGGCCTATCAGTACACATCTTTGACAAGCGTGATGCTTCTGGATTGTTGGTCAATTCCATGTGTTATATTTCTTACCTGGATGTTCCTGAAAACGAAATATGGACTCAGGAAGTTTGTTGGTGTGGCCATCTGTGTTGCTGGTCTTGTGTTAGTTGTATTTTCTGATGTACATGCAAGTGACCATGAAGGTAACTAGATGTTCTTTATGTTAAATTACTTGCAATGTTTAACAATCCTATGCTCATAATAGAAACTGACATTTCTTCCCCCTGTTTTAGAATGATTATTGAGGACTTCCATATCTTGTGCTATAATTGGCAGTCTCAAGGTTCTAATCAAATCACTAGGTCTACACTTTGCTTTCAGATTTTTAGTTGGCAAATCAGAAGTTCTGTTTTTTGTAGTTGCATTTACCTTTATTTTGGTCAATAATAGGACTTCAATATTTAGAACTTTTTCCTCTGAAGTCTCACAAGCTACTTATTTATCCTTCAGCTTTATTAACTATTGCCTAGCCATCATAATTTGTATTGTCTTCTATCTATTAGAATTTAGGATCATCGGTGATGAATTTCCATGCTTGAAAACACCTCCCATCAAGTGTGTTTGGAATATTAAGGGTCTATTGGCCATTGCTTTTGTTTTCTGTTTTCGTTTTCTTCAAAAACATGAAGAAAAATGATCTATACTGAACAATATGTATGATGAAACCATTCTGCTTTTCGAGATTGTCTGCAAAAGCTTTTGGAAGCAATGATTTACTGCTTTCAAAAAATATGAAAATAAAAGCAAAGAAAATAAAATAAGATCTCGTAGAGAGCGAGATCTTCGTGATATAGAGAATGATGAGTTGCGACGGCAAGTCCAAAACTTTACCGAAAGGTTGGCTCGTTATGAGCAAAAATCGAGTGAAGAGGAGGGCGGCACCACTGAAGAAGATCGCAACATCTTCCGTGACCAAAGTTCACGTCGTGGTAGGAGGAGCAACTCTTCATCTCAACAACATCGTCATCAATTTCGATTTCCAGACATCAGGGTAGACATTCCTGAGTTTGAAAGAAAAATGCAACTCAACATCTTTCTAGATTGGCTTAACACTGTTGAGCGGATCTTTGACTATAAAGAGGTCCCTGATGAGCTTAAAGTGAAGATTGTAGCCATCAAGCTTCGAAAGCATGCATTAATCTAGTGGGAGCGCCTCAAGTTGCAAAGAACAAAGGAGGGCAAAACCAAGATTCGTACTTGGAAGAAAATGAAGAAAGAGCTTCGCAAAAAGTACCTTCCCAAAAATTACCTTCAAGATGCATTTCTTACTATGTATCAATTCACTCAAGGGATGCGAACCGTGGAGGAGTACACTGAAGAGTTCGACAATCTTATGGTTCGTTGTGGTGTAGCAGAGCCCGAAGAGCAAACAATAGCTCGTTACCTTAGCGGATTGAGGCGTGACATCCATGATATGGTACACCTCCATTCTTTTATTTCTCTTAATGATGTTATTAAACTTGTTACTAAGGTGAAATGCCAACTTCAATAACGGTGAAAAAAGGATTTAACAAATGCTCCTGGAGGCCGAAATTTCAAGCGTGAGAGCATTCCTAACCGGGGGAGTGCATCGCAATCTCATTCGTCTTCTACATTCAAGCCAACCACAACGGTGAAAAAAGATGTTTCATCTTCTTCTCGGCCAACATCATCTCGACTTCAATGTTTCAAGTGTTCGAGCTATGGGCACATTGCTTCTGAGTGTCCAAATAGAAGAGTGGTTTCTCTTGCCGAAGAAGGTGATGGTAAAGAAAATGAGTCAGATTCTATATATGATGAAATTTAAGAAGACATCACATATAGTGATCATGGTGAAGCTCTTGTAGTCCGTCGAACCCTGAATTTAATACGAAGCAAAGATGATCACATGTGGCTCTGGCACAACATCTTTCATACTCGATATACGACTCATAACAAAATTTGCAATGTCATTATCAATGGAGGAAGTTGCGAGAATTGTGTCTCAATGGAGATGATGGAAAAGTTGAAACTCAAGACAAAACCTCACCACCATCCATATTCTCTTTCTTGGATTAAAAAAGAAAATGAGGTAAAAATTTTCCAACGTTGCCTTGTTCAATTTTCAATTGGAAAAAATTACCGTGATGAAATATGGTGCGACGTGGTTCCTATGGACGCTTGCCATTTACTTTTGGGGAGGCCATGGTTATTTGATAGAAGGGTTGTTCATGATGGATACAAAAATACTTATACATTCTTGAAGGATGGTGTCAAAATAATCCTTGGGCCTTCAAAAATGGACAACACATCCAAACCCATTAAGGAAGAGGGAAGTACCTTTTTGTCCATGGCAGAATTTGAAGTTGAAATTCGAGAAGCCTCCCAAGCATGTGCTCTCATAGTGGTGGAATCTAACCTGGAGGGCAATTTATTGCCACCCAAGATTACTTCTTTTTTGCAGAAATTTCAAGATGTGACTTCCGATGAAATTTCTTCTGGTCTTCCACCAATGAGAGAAATTCAACATTGCATTGATCTTATGCGAAGTGCAACTTTACCAAACAAGGCGGCATATAGAATTGAGTCCCAAGGAGCATGAAGAATTGCAAAGACAAGTGAACGAGTTGGTGGCCAAAGGTTTGGTACGTGAAAGCATAAGTCCATGTGCGGTTCCTGCCTTACTTGTCCCCAAAAAGGATGGAACATGGCGCATATGTATTGATAGCCGAGCTGTTAATAAGATCACCATCAAATACCGTTTTCCTATCCCTCGGCTAGACGACATGTTAGATCAACTTGCCGGCGCTTGCATCTTCTCCAAGCTTGATCTTCGAAGTGGCTATCATCAAATTTGCAT
>JAOXJJ010001007.1:8869064-8895137 GCA_025769935.1 Phoenix roebelenii
GACGGCAGGTGCGGGAGGGGGCTCGAGAGGGGGCGGGCCATGGCCGGCGGCTGCCTTTTTCTTCTCCTTCGGTGGGAATGGGAGAGGCGGGAGCATTTTCGTCCCATAAAGCAATGTTGAAATATATATGGACCGGTTGTTAAACAACTGGTCAACAGGGATTTAATGTTAAAGTTCGGTCAATAAATGGACCGCTAAGCAAGTTCCCCTATATTTTTTTAGCAGTCACTCCTCAATTCAACAGGTCTACATAGTCTGTGATGTTATTTACATGTCGTTCTTACCAATTGTTTATTTTAGTCTATTTTATTTAGAGAAATATGGTGGAGGTTGCCTATCGCCAGGGTTTGAACCCTGGTCATCTCCATAGTGGAGAAGGATGCCAAGGAGCTGATATTGTCTTCCCTACCAGTTGAACATAAACATAACTTCTCCAGCAATATGTGTTCCTGTTTAAATCAAAATCAACTTCACTTTTGCTGCTTCTTTGATAATATTTTGGTTATTTATCAAAGGAATAAGTAGAAACGAACAAGACTGACAAATTATGAATAAGTTGAAATCCACAAGACTGAAAAATTATTCTTTGTCTCGCTCCTTTTCGTTCACTTAATAATTTATCCTTTTCCTCTTTCCTTCATAATCACAAGATAAGTGGATCGACAATGCTAAATCTTTCGCTGCTGACGTCGGATATGTGGGCTGTTCTAATACGCATCTTTGCTTATCATCAGAAGGTTGTTGACCAATCCCTCTAATATGCATAATAATTATTAAGATTAAAAGTTCAATGAAGTGAAATTGGCATCCCTTCAGGTTGACTGGATGTACTTCATAGCTTTTGGAGCTGTTGCAGTTGGCCTCGTGATTTATTCTGGGTAAATCACCAAAGTATTTTGCCTCTATCAAGTCTTCATGCAAGACAGACTTTAACCATTTTATGCTTCTTTCAATGCAGAGGCAGCAAAATAGATGCAAACATAGCCCAAGTTGCTGAGGCCAAGGAAGGGGATGAAGAGTCAGTGGTGAACAATTTGGTTCAATGATCTGCTACTGCATCCAGGGACCCAAGACCTGGAGATGTTAAGCAACAGTGCTCGGCTTCTGGTGATGTTGCTAAATAGGCTCTCATTGTCGTAAATAAGGTTGCCAAAGAAGCTTGGATTATGCTTGAATATAATGACTGTGGAGTCCTCTATAGTACGGGAAGGATCCTTACTATACATCGATGAGGAGCAGATAGCAGTGGCAGAAAAGGCTGCTGTTGTATTATAAGGAATGGTCAGCATTTCTGGGGAAATGGATTGTGCCAGTTGTGTGTTTTAGGATCTAACACATCTGCCTCATTCCATTTTTTGTCTTCTGGCTGGCCACCATGCCGATAACTACATTATGAGTTTGTGACTTTTATTGTATGATACATGTAGCATAACGTAGTTTCTTGCAAAATTGATCTTGCTTGTAATATACTTCTTTTCTCTTATACAGAAGGGGAAGGGAAGAAAGATCACTATTGTAGTTATTTCTGTTTTATGGGTTCAAGATGTGAGGTTTATTATATTTGATGTATTTCCACTTAAATTATTGTTAGAACAAATGAGTTCTGTTAGATTTTCTCAAATCATGTCATTTCCTACTTACCTTCAAATGTGCCTCACGTTTGAGACTTCTAAACTTTTTTGCACGCATGATACAATCTTCCAGATCTCTACTGCTCTCTTTTTTGTCACTGCAACTAGTGTCCTCTGGCTTATCCAGAGTTTATTTTATTCTTTCTCATTCTGTCGACGCGTTCACTCCATGCTATATCCTTCACTACTCTTATATCATTGATATGAGTCGAATATAATAGATCTTTTATTTCTTAACCATTAATTTGAGCTTTATTTGATTCTCTTATTTTTAAATCTGGACTCTCGAACAAAAACTGATAACAATTGTGGTAGATGGATAACTTAATAGTTAGAAAATATTAGTGTCTTGTCCTTCTTAGAAAAATATTAGCATCTGTTCTTTCTGTACAGCTTCAGTTTTGCAATGATATGTATTTTGAAAACTGAATTCGATAATCTCTTCAGGTAACATAAAAAGAATAAATTGAAAGAGGAGCAGCTGATCAACAAATTTCCTTTTTGACACCTTAAGAAAAACAAAAAGATCATGCTCAAATTGGAAGTCTAAGCTGGAACAGTAATAGCTGCTGAAGATTGAATGTTGGCTGTAGAATCCAAGTCCTTCAGTATGCTCTGCAATTCAGGTTATCCTCAACAAAGTATCTTCTATAAGCAAGATATCTTGGCAGCCAATCTAAGTGCAGTTGCATGACTCTACAGGCAACCATGACACATTCTGAAATCCTATCTAGATCTAGACAATTTCATCAAAAACTGAAATTTTCAGTCCCATCTGTGCTAACCATAATATGGAAATATAAGTGCGATCGCAGCTGGTCACAAAAAATCATGCCACAATGCGTGCCGGTGGACAAAAAAATTAGGTCATTTGTCTAGAAGTATGACAAAATCATCTCTAATCAAATTAATTTTATTGATCAAATATTTTAACTGACACAGCAGCATCCCTTAACTCTTGCCAACCTAGTGGCATGATTAGTTTGGTACTTGGACTGCCAAAATCTTTCTGAGGTTCACAAGCAGTGAGAAATCGCCTGCTGGTATTTTGTTCCTAGCTTTGTGTAATGTTTGGAACTTGGAAGCACACAAGTGCATGCGTGTGTATAAATACAAAGCAGAACTGATACCACTAAAGAATTAGCATGATAACATTTAACTGATTCCTAGGTGAGCCTCGTTACACAATAAAGGCAAGTCATTTAAAATGTTTAAGACCCTCACCCCATCACTCTGAGGATAGCGTGGGAAAATTCGCTTGGTCTTCTCTTCAGCTGCGCTTGCAGGCATCCTGGATGACCAAAATAAAGAACAGAAACTGGGATGACGAGGGGAACTAGTTGAAGATGGCAACCAACAGAATAGCAACTGATTGTTAAACTTAAAAGGTAAATAACATCGTACTAGCATTCTGCACATGATTTTGGATATGAAGATATTCTTATTGTAAAATATATATTAATTAATATTTTTTATCCATGAATCTTTTTGATTATAGAAGCTCAATTATAATCCAAACCGTTTAAAGAAGGTAAATTAATTTTTTTTATTTTGATAGAATTATAGAAATGATATATTTTTTTTCTATAGTGAGATTAGGGAATTTTTTTTTTCTTCTATGGTGCAATTTTTCCTAAACCTTGGAGAAGGTAGACTTTCTCTCTTCTACCTGTTTAATAGGTGTAGCGATACGTTAGCAGCGAATATACTTATTATTAAAAGAAGTGTAGGTCTTGTAGACCTTTTCCTTGTAACAATAGAAAAAAGAAAAAAGCAATGTGGACCACCATGGTGTTAGACTCAGCCTTTTATGTTGCATATAATAGATAGATTAGCAATAAGGTTGGTGGAAAATTTTTCTGATTGATCTTGTGATTTATTCAATGAAAGAGGGAAAATGGCCAGTGCCCACCGTCTATGATGCTAGATCATAACTAGTTAGAACATATACAAGAGGGTGGCATTATTTTGCTTGGCCAAGGTTAGCAATTTAAATATAAAAATTGATCTGCTCTTAGACCTCTATGCTTATGCATTTGATGTTTCTGACCAAACTTTGAGCTCACTTTAGAGGATGTCACCAGAGTCTAATGTCTAATTAAACTAAAAAGTCTGCTTGAATGATGGCTTTAAAACAAAGGCATGATTCTGGCATTTCCCCTCTTTTTTGGATAGATCCACAATGAGAGAACAATCAGAAATATGAAAGCCGAAGTAAAGGAGGCATTTATAATAAATCAGGGAAACCTAATCAAGGAGTCCGGACACGGGGTAGGGTTATATCTTTCGTGCTAAAGAATGATTGATCTTCTTTCATGATGCCAACAGTTAGATCCGCCTTGGACATTTCAAAGCACTCCAATTCCTTTCTTCTATTTGCCTGTGCAGATCTCAAAGTAGTTATTGCGCGATCCAATGATTGACATTGAGAAAGATGGGGAATCATTCTTTCATGTGAAAGATGCAACCGAAACCGTCTGGACAAATACAGGGGTTCGCTTCTATGCCCTTTCTAAAAAAATATCTTTTCTAATAAATCCAATCTCTATCATTAAATTTAAGAGGGGTAAACAGAAAATTTAGTAACTAACCAGGTCAGCAAGTTATTAATTTTATGAATTTTAGAATTCCCTGTCCCACAATCAGATTTTCCAATGGCCCCCACTCCATCCGCCCCAATCTCACCAGCCCTTTCTCTCTAATTCAATTTTTTATTACCCATACAAAGAATAGTATTAATCTTTTAAAGCCACTCTGCAGATAATTTATAAAGAAGCCATCATGGTATGCAACAATAGCCAATACAGAAGTACTCAAGCCATGATCCCATGCAAGTTTTCTTTGGCTTTCTTTAGCTGCCTAGAAGCATCAAACTAGCCTGTCCTTCCACCTGCAAAGGCAGAGAATGGCCCAATGTTCACTGTTGCTTCAAAATAGTCCCACATAGCTTGCTTCAGAACCATCCCACAATAAGTTTAATGAAAGTTAATGTAACTGTTGCTCACCTGCAACAACTTGTGCATTTCTGCATTCATTATCAACAACATTCAGCAACGGAACTGAGATTTTGGTTTTTAAAGGAGGGAAGAGGGAGTGGGGGATAGTATAAGTTATTATTTATTAATATAGTGAACAATTGAGGGGGGTTTTGTTTTATAAAAGGGGAGGCACAAGCCGCCCAAATTTATTACTCGAAAATTTTGATGGTATAGGTACAAGAGAAAAGAGAAAAAGACAAAAAATTCAACTTATTACAAGGAAAGGGAAGGCGTGAAAAATTAAAAATAGGAGGTTAGAACAATGGTATCAGAGGTAGAGAGTTTAGACCAAATTCTCTGAGAGTACAGGCCACGAAGTAAACAAAATAATGCTCATCATTATTTGTCATGTTGCTCTAAGGATCGCCGCCCAATCAATTGGTTGATTTGCTTCCCGAAATGTGCGAGAGACATAAAAATGGCTCGATTGATTAGGAGATAGCTCAAATGCCAAAGGAGACATGAGTGGCAATTTAATGCAGGATGTGGAATCTTGTTTATCCTAAGAGAGAGAAGTGGGTAGGGCTTCTCCCACCTCAAATTCTACACCAGCACGATAATAATGCTTTACAAGAGACAAATTATATTCTGCACCACATGCACCAACATGACTATGCACCACACCAATCAAATCGCCTCATTCCTATAGGCCAATTACCGAGATGAGCGTATGATGAATGGAGCCTACACGAATGAGACGACCCGAATGGCGTAATGCCATGTGGTGCAGGATATAATTTCTCCTTGCCGGCCCTTTGATCTTTGAAGTATCGGAGGGAGAGGTGCCAAGGGTGTGGAAGTGGGAGCTCCCCTACTACCCCTGAGGCCCAGACCCTAATCATCTCGAGCATGCGCATTGCTTGTTTTGATATCAGCAGCATTTAATCAAACAAAACAATGGATGGCTTCTTTCCCAATCAAATCAATGATCACCATTTACTAACAGAACATAAAATGGCATGTATGCACCATGACAATTTGCAAATTGAGGGGTATGATTGCTCCCATCAAATTGCAAATTTATTAGCTCAAGACAAAATAAGAGCAACAATCTAGCAAACATTATGTTGACACCTTGGGGATTTTGATTACTTTTTAATCCTTCTTATTGGGATTTGGAGTTCTCATCTTCCAAAGGACTATGGATTGTGAAGAGTTCTCAAGTTTTCGATCAACATTATTGTCTCTAGCACCCAGGAACCACAAAAGATTATGGAATAGAACAACCTTCTCACAATGACTCATTTACTTATTTCCTAAATTTTGTAAACTAGGGTTTGACCCCTTTTGTTGGCAACCAGAGGTTCTAGGTTTGAATTTTGGATGATGCATCTCCAAAAATCTGACCTAGATATAACTACAGCGCAAGCAAGTTTCCCACCCTTTTCCTTGAGAAAAGAATGACTCTTGTCTGCCGCTGCCCAGATTTTGCCATATTTCAGGAATTGGTTATAGTAATAGCATCTGCCATGTGAAAATTTTTTAGAGAAATGTTAGGAGCGGAAAACTTGAAATATAATGCATCTTGGCCAGATTTGTGACAATTTCCATCCCTTGTACTAGCAGCAATTCAGTGGATACCTTATGAGAAGGCTAAGAAAGATAAAGCACTACAACCACAATTATAGTACCTAATCGGCTAATCAAACTTTTTTTTGCATATTGAATTTTGCATGCTAACACATCGAGATCTTGCCATCATATTTTAAATTTAACCTCTTCAACAAATAATTGTCCACCTTTGTCAAAACAAAAAGAGCTGCTACCATCCCATACAAATCAGGATAATCTCCTTGCACTCCACAGTCAGTGATTCAACCCGCAGCCTTACAACGCAGAATTTCAAACATGGAGTTGAAACAAGCAAGAGTTTCAATATATATAGAACACAATATAGAGTTGACATCTGATACATTTCAGAGAATAGCTATCACTTTTTATCCTTCAATTGATAGTTTCTCGCTTTTGGGCATTTTATATCTCCGTGCATGATTTGTCTAATCTCACTCTTCCTTTTCATTTAAATGCAACAACTCACCTAGGATACTCTGTTGCTCTCATATATATGACTTTACCAAGACATGAAGGTGCCTTTTAAGTTTTACTCCCAACATGGCACAACATGCTTCCTAACAAGAGAGATGATCAAGAGCAAAAGATGATGATTTTTTTATGCTTTCTGGATTTTTTTCATCCTTGTGAGGTGAAGCAAGACTTGCACTCTCCCTCAACCAACATATCTCAATTTCTTTCTCAACAAGCTTCCTCTTGGTGCATTCTAACATATACTCCAACTCTGCTATCCGCTCTTGCTGTTTTGTATGTAGAAGCTCATGCAACCTTCGCTCCAGCTCAAGTGCAGAAACTCTACTAGATTCGCCATTATCTTCTTTCTTAGGTTCAATGTCTTGTCCAACACTTATACTGAAGCTTCCAGAAGAATCACTGCTCTCACCGGTCAACTGTGTATTTGAAGAAAATATAAGAAAATATATTGACTAAAAAGAGGTGTGTACATGTGTATGTATCTCAATGCCAAATAACTTTGAACATAAAGTGAAGATGCATGCTGCCTCACAAAAAAGATCATCATGGGGTTGACATGGAAACCTATCTAATATGCACATTGAAGTCATCATTAAAGATAAATGTCTAGGATGAAAGTACTACTGCATAACCAGAATTAATGAGAGCTCTATGTAGTCACATTTTGGTTACAAGATTGGGAATATTATTGGCAAAAAAAAAACATGAGTGTGGAAAAGGCACAGTACTAGGTCGAAACTCTTTTTTATGAGAAAGGTGCTATCATGCATAACCAATTTAATAGGACTGATGAAATAGAATTGCACCATATTAGACAGCATGTGCTAGGTAAAGATTGTATACTTTTAACTGGTGGAACTTCTTTACTTATATATCCAGTTAGTCATGTCCCTTTTCTCCTGATATATCTAGTTAGTGATTTCCTTTATTCATTTTTTTCTTTGCTTGCGAATTTTACAATGATGCAAAGCATTAGAAATGAATAAATGCCAAACACTGCATGTATGTTTTGAAGGTCAAGCAAGATACCGAGGATCGATCTAACAAATACTGATAATATGCAAGCCCTAGGTTAAAAACAAGAATATAGACAGCTGAGTTCAATAGGAAAGAGAGAGAAAAAAAATTACGATATCAAGGGCAAGGGCAGTCAGTACAACCATGAACCGTAGCCAATGATATTTCATCTCTAGGGACCTAAAGAGATATAATTATTGGATCCAGACTAAACCCACAAAAAACATATTTGTTTCCATGAGCATAGAGTAGCTTGCATAACTAACCAATTACAGTGGCCTATCCATTTAATATTTAGTTGGTACTTTCAAGTTACCAGATTTTAAGGCCTAGCAGTGATCCATGAGGATCGTTAGACCTATCGTGGACTACATTAGCTACTTCAGATAGGTCTTGACAGGGTCCAAGAGCAAGATCTGCCACTTTGGAAGCCAAATCGTGCATCAAAACTTCCAAGGGCCATAACCTCCCCATATGATGTCTAATCAAGGTGCTAGTTTTCTGAAATTTGATAATATTTTGAGATCTATGATGCCGCATCGAACCCTTTAGGACACACGCAACAATTAGCGCCATATTTATGATGTTTAGTCCTCCAAATGGATTGATCAAAGTAAAAGTTTCCTTTTCTAGAGGAAGATTTTGACTGGGCAGAACTCTTACTCTGGGAAGAATTGAGCGAAGCGATTTCAAGCTCTGAGAGGAGTTAAGCTTTTTTACTATTATCTCCACTAGTCGCAGCTATCTTGGGAAAGCTATGACCTCTTCCAACTAGAAGAGGAATCCTGCCTAAATTTTGTAAGTGCAAACCGCAGCAGTATAAATAGAGAGGTTGTGATTAGTTTTATTATTCAATTAATGAAAGAAAAGAGGATCTAAAACCCTACTTTTGAAATTCTCTTATTTTTCATTATTCTTTTGACACATTCAAGTTGAGGAGATTGAAGGACTTTCTTCTTTCTCTGCGACCGGAACAACAAGGGGCTCATTGCTTACCAAGATTGATGCAGAACTAAATTTCTCCCTAAAGATATCACTTTCGTTGCAATTGTTGGTCAACAAACTAAATCTCTATAATTAATCTATTACAACCAAGGCTTGAAAACTTGGTTCTGGCTTCCATTTTGGTGGGCTTGTCGAGTTTTGGTTTCTGAAGTTTTGTAAGTTCCAAACCAAGTTGCAAATTTTTAGTCAAAAAAATAAAAATATTTAAAAAATGAAGAAAAATAAAACAACCTAATAAAAGTTATTACACAGCGATTTAGAGTATTTTGTGGCATATAGATTCTTTATCTGCATAGTTTTAACAATTTTATACTGAAGTAAACAATGCATATAAGTGAAATTCAAGGATACTAACATTTGATACTGTAAATATACATATTATTTACTTCTTGAACTTCAATTATCCATACATTCATTGCATTTGGCAATTGCAAAGCTTTAAAATTCCTATAGCATATCTTGTGAAATATCTTGTTAAAATCTTATATTTAATTTATATAAAAACAAAGATGTTCATGTGAAATCTCTTGTAAGTAATTGTTTACTTTAGTCTTTATAAAGTACAATAATAACAGCCTTCTAAATCTCTCGCCTTCTCAAGAGTTATGTTAATTATCTATCTCCTCTTTTAACTTAAGAAAAAGGAAGAAAAATCAATAAACATTATACATATATATAACTTATGTGCTTAAATAAATAAAGAAATAACTGCAATCTGATAGTAAATACTGATTTTTTTTGATAAAAAAACCTATGGCTAGTTTCTGTTGGTTTCAACCAAACCTATTGAAATTGGACTAAAGCCAATCTATTTCAACCAAATCCTGAAACTACTTAAAACTTAGAACCATGGTTACAACCAGCATGTACTATATATGAAAAATACATAGGTGCAAAATTTGATGCATTTATCACTGCTGATGCAAGTGCTCAAGCTACTGAATGTACTGGAGCAAGATTGTCCTTAGACTGGAAGATAAAAGCAAGCTTTGATGTATAATTAGTAAAAGCAATAACCGATTGGAGGGAAATGACAACAGGAGTGAAAGTTATTGTCTAAATACATAGAGGGATAAACGAAGAACATGTGTGGTCGGTTAATTTGCGTTTAAGATCAGATGTTTTGTACTTGAAGGAGAGAGAAGAAAAGGAATACCTCTTGAAACAGAGAAGATCAGGCTAATAAATGTATTGTTGTTTTACCTCCTTTGCAATTCCCAAACCAAACCCAAAATGAAACTAATCATGTCAAGCTCTTTGCATTAGGTATTTGAGGCACACTCAAATTTACAGGAAATTGACATGACATACCATTGATAGAGAAAATAAGAGAACACATGGAAACTAATAAGAAGCAAAAATTGTTCAGTCAAAGATGCATAAAATCACAATTATAGCAATGTTGAGTTGAAGAAAAAATGTACGAATTTATGAAATATTTATTTAATGTGGGAGCACCGGACGCAAGATATCTAATTAATTGTTTATCATGATCTAGGTAAGAAAATAAATGGATATCTGGCACAAGTAAAATTATTTCTTTAGTTAAACCAACTATGTTCATGAAGTGAAGCTCTAAGAGAGGTATACCACAATTTTGTGTTGTCCTAGGAGTACAGATGAATCTTCTCCTTCCAAGTTAAGCTGCATACGTTCTAACTCAACTTCAAGCTTTGCTTCCAGTTGATCCATCTTTAGGCGCCTTTTATCAGCATAAATGGTCAATTTTTCATCAGATTCAGTGGCACATTCTGCCCCTTCCTGATGAAAAGATGGTACGCGAGTCTGCAAGGGAATAGCCTTGCTTGTACTTACATCACCTGAGCAATCTGGTGCAGAAAAGGCGACACCATTACTTGACTCCAAGAAGGTATAAATAACATCTTTATTTTGAACTTCATCTTTAATTTCTTTTAGCAGAATTTCCAGCTCTGCCTGCATTTTTGTCATTCTTTTGAATTCACTTGCACACTTGGCCAGGAGGAAGACAAGACCTAGCCCCATACCCAGGTTAAAAGAGATGCCTTCAGGCTTCTCACCTGGGAAAATAATGAAATGGCAGTACATAAATCCAATTCCAAGCAAAATGGTGCTTAGGTAAAGAGGTGGCATTTTTTCTTAAAAAAGAATATTAAAAAAAGTAATGTAAGTTGAACAAATCTATCAGTTTGATAAATGGACTATATCTTAGATAGTAAGGCAGATAAAACTAGTGATTTGACATGTAGGATATCATATAAAATTTGACTTTGGAAGTAATAATGAACCATAACACAATGAGATATCCAACATTCCAAACTGACACTAGATTCCAAAGACAATCCACCAGGTTTTTAAAGAGACTTCACCAGAACTCTCTATATGATTCATATTACCCCTGTGGGACCCAACTAGATATTTCAGAATATCAAAAAATGCAATAAATAAGATAACCAATCATCACTGTGGGGCAGGCAAGACAAAGTTCAAAGATTAGGTTAGCAAAATAATGGCAAGGAATTGATGGTGCAAAGGCACCTTAATTTGCACCATTACTAAAGCCACGAAACCTGCCAATGTAGGATACTTTGAGCCTCACAATAAGCGCATCCACACAACACAAACAGCTGCAAGTAAAAGATGAATGTAGAAAATTCATGTATAAACGAAATGCAAACTTGCATAAAATATAAAAAAAATCAGGTTCTAATCCTCCACATGCTCTATCATCTTAAGATTTGTCAGCAAAATCGTTCTTTACAAATCCAATAATTGAAAACTACAAATTGCCTAATCCAGTAAAAACCCTAGATGTTGCTCAATCACTTCAATTTCAATCAATGTTTAGGCATTGTTTGTTACTATGCCCTTTCCTAACCTGTTAAAATCAAAAGTCTGACTTGTACCTCTCACCATATATCCTTTTCATTCCACGTATCAACCACAACTAATATATTTAGAAAAACTGTCAATTATTTAACCATGACGTATATTGATTTTGCATTAGAGTATGTGATTTTCTTAGTAGATAACTGCAAGTAACATGCATTATGCACTCATGCAGATACGTATGTTTCATCAGATATTCATTACATTACACTTAAGAAGGGCAAATGTTTGGAAGGAAGAAATGAAAGTGGAGGAGCAATGTACATCAATACAATGAGGGAACTCCATTAATGCAAAGCAAAGTCATAGCTCTAACAGCACAATGTTTTAGTACAACAAACAGATAAGCGTGTGGGAAGGTTCTGCTCCAGAAAATCATAAAACAGAAGAAACACAATTCAGAAAGCAGCAAAAGTAATAGTAATCCTAGAAAAAGCCACAAAAGTTGAGTAAAAGTAGCTGCAATTTTCTTTTTTCTTTTCTTTTTTCTGTATTTAGTAAAGTTAATCTTTCAAGCAATCAAATGCAACCAACGCAGATATGGAAGATACTGATATGGTCATAACGATCATCAAAGAATTTCAACAGCTAATACTATTTGAAACCAAAACCAAATAGAAATATAACATTAATGACCAAAGCACATAATGCTAACAAAACAGATATACACCAAAAGCAGTGGCAAGCATCATGCCATGTTACAGCTATAGGTTGGTTTGGGCCCATAATGCTAGCAGCCAACAGATTAACAGAGCTGAACTGGTCTACCAACTATATGTATACAAATATTACAGAATGTGAAATATCGAAAGAGGAAGTCACTGTGGTAACAAAAAGAATATCACGTAGAATATCACGAACAGGCTAACTTTCAACAAAGGAACGGGATTCCAGAATTTTTTTATGTCAAAAATATCTATAATATAAAAGCCAGCAACACAAAAATTAAAGCGAACAAGACGGTAGATTTCACTGTCAGCACTCAAAATCCAATTCTGTCAGGCCCTAAATATGTAAACCAAATAATATTGCTTTAACAATAAAAGAAAGAAAACTCTAAAGAGCTTTATAACATGGAATTGAAGAGCCCAACCCAAATTCTTTCCCAGCAACAAAAATCCTCCATATATTTAATCTTGAATGATTGCCTTGGGAGAATACTTATAAAAAAAGAAATGATTCCGAGCAAAGACAGATAGTTGCAAAACCAGTATTGACTGAACTATCCACAAAATTTAGCAAAACAGAACCAATCTTCATCAACGGTTACGAAATAAATCAACATATCGAACAGATAGATTGAAATTTAAACCAGGTTAAAACTAACCAAAGAAATGTATCAGATCTCTCCTTTTCTATCAAGCATAGCAGAGAAACACTATTAGGAGCAATTCCAGAAGCAGAAATTAATAGAATTCAAAATTCCAGATACCCGAAGAAACGGAGAGTTTCGTACTACTCCCCCCAGACCCAGGCCCATCCCCCACCACCTCCTTCTCCTTCCCCTTCTTTTTCTTCTTCTTCGTGTTCCTACGGCTATACCTCGGGAACCGCAGCAAACATCCCACTCCCGAGCCCACTTCACCAACTCCCCCTCCGCCTCCGCCCTCGCCGCCGCCGCTCGGCGACGGTTTCTGAAGAGGGAGAAGCCACCGGGAGAGAAGAGACCGAGGAGAATAAGACGAGCCACCAGTCGAAGAAGCATTCGGAGAAGAAGCGGAAAGAGGAAGAGATAAGGAAAGCTCCCGCCTTTTTCTCTTGCCAGCCCTCATTTCCTCGCCACCGCCGGCGTCGTCGTCGTCGTCAGGCTCGTGGAGGTAATCCACTATTCGCTTCTTCTCTTTCTCCTCCCAACGATCGCCGGCGGTCTCTCCGCCCCCGAAGAATCGGAGGTTCCTCCTTCTCAGCCTCGCGAACACCGCCATTCTATTTGGCGGGAGCCATTGACATTGAATCGTTACGTGAGAACGGGCTCGGCGAGGACGCCAGAAGGACGCAAGAATGGGTTTCAAGTCCGAGTCCGGCTAAAGCTTGCAACAAACCGCTTAAATGGCGGACGAACGGCGTGCTCTCCCAGATTCCCCCGAACCACATGCGCTTGGCACGGCCAATCCGCAACAAAATACGTGACCTTGTTGTTTGTACAAAATTAAACCGGGAATTGACATCACCCTATTCGTTTGTTTGCTTGTGAAATCAAAGTAATCGTAAACTAATGAACGAGCTCGTACCAAACAAAATGAGCTCGCATCAAATGCTGGACTTAAGGGCCCTACTACAATCATAAGCATGGTGGCTCCATCCTTGACCACAAGAAAAATCTTGTGGCCTTGGGCTCCGCTTTGTCACTTCACCATCAATCTTATACGCCAATGTGACACCAGCGTGACATTACATGTCATGATTCTATCATCCTCTTGTTAGTTATGCTCATACTCGTGATTGGGCCAATTGTCTTGTGCCACATCAGCTTGAGCAGAAAGCATAGCATTAGTATGTGATTGGTATGATGCAGAACCTTGCTCAGGAATTTTCGAGCAGCTTCAGCATCGTAACGATTCGTGGTGTATCTCTTTCCGTCCAAGTCCCACACAAATCCATCTTTGGATCATCCATCGTTAATATGTATTACTATAAATTTCATCGTTCATATATCTGCACAGATTTCAAAGCAATTAGTGGATGATCTAAAAATGAATTCATATGGAGAAAGGCAGATTGGATTCTTCTTTTACATGAAAGATACAACCCCCATCGCCATCATAACAGCATGCCAACTCCTATAAAAACAAAGAGTTCGTGCATCATGCCCCATCTTTTACTATCATGCCCACTTCACTTCAATTCAAAGTCTTCTTGTATGACCTACAAAGCTATGAAGTCTTTTTCTGGAACATGAGAGACAAAGGCACTTTACCTCACCAAATTAAAGGCAGGCAGTTGCTATAAAGAGATAAAATCAAACAAGAACTGTTGAATTTATGAATCTTTATGTCAAAAAAATATTGAATCCAATAAATGGATGGATAGTTCCACCAGATGCAAGAAGGGCCAAGGGAGCTAGCGTTTGTCTCTTTGGTAGGAAACAAGCATTATGGATAAAAAAATACAAGAGCCCAGTAATTTCCGTTGTACATTGATTTACTTCTTCAACAATGGTAATAAAATACAGCGTTGGAACCTAACTACCTAGCAAACCGCTGCTGCAAACTGCGAAGGGAAATGTCTGAGACAAAAGTTTTTATAAAAATGTTCCCTGGCAATGGCTTAGACTTAATATAAACCCGGATTTTGGTGCAATATGTACAGGCTTCGGGTGTTAATTTAGGTCCAAAGTACCAACTTTATAAGGACGGCTCTTAAAACCCGGATCCACAGCCGCCTAGGATCCCCAGCCCCTTCGGGACGTGGGTTCTGAAACAAGATCTGAGAGTCGTTTTCTTCTATAATAAACCGAGACCAAATTAGCAACCATGTGGTCGTGCCGGAGTGGTTATCGGGCATGACTAGAAATCATGTGGGCTTTGCCCGCGCAGGTTCGAATCCTGCCGACCACGTATCCATTTATAACTTGTTGTTAGTCTTTAACAAATAGAAACTATTTATATTTTCATATAATACTTCTTCTCCAATATTTACTTTTTTTTTTGGAACAAATATTTACCTGTTTCTTGGTGTCCTACAATACTTATTCTTCAATATATAAAAGGTTATAAATAAATATCTTCTTTTTTTTTAAGTGAGTGAGACATGTTTATGCTATAACTATTTAGGTCTAAATTTTCAGGGTACACTGTCTATGGCTCAACCTACCGTCTTTATTTTTTAAGCAAAAAGTATAATTATGGGGATAAAGCAATTTATATTTTTCTACTCTATAATATTTACTTATTTTAGTGCTCTTCTACAATACTTATTCTTCAATATTTTTGCCTTACAATACTTCTCCAATATTTATTTCTCTTAGTATTGTCCAACAATATTTGTTCTTCAGTATATAAAAGGTAATGAATATTTTTTTTTTTTGAAAAAAGAAGGAGACCTGTTCATGCTATAATTACTCAGATCTAACTTTTTTTGGGATGTATATTCTAAGACTCAAAGCCAGAATCTTCAACTTTTAAACAAAAAGATATATCATCAAGATAAACTCTATTTTTTTATTTTTTTTGTCTAACAATACCTCCTCAGTATTTACTTACTTTGATGCCATATTACAATACTTATTCTTCAATATATAGAAGGTAATAGAAAGATGTTCTTACTTTTCTAGAAAAGGGAGAGAGATCTATTCATACTATATAATTAAGTTCAAATTTCTGAGAATGCACTATCAAATTCATAAATCCTGCAAAGATTGATCTTTTCTTTAAAGAAAGAAATGAAGACCTACGTTCATATTGTGATTACTCTTGTCCAAATTTTTGGAGTTGCACCATCTAAGGCTCAACCCAAAACCTTCGACTTTGCAAAGGTGTGACTATTGAGATAAACTCCAATTCACAAATTCTATGTGGATAGTTATAAATCATTTTAATGGAGTTTAAAATAGCTTTTTGACCATTCACCTTGTAGTATGAAATATATTGCTCTACTTGAAGCAACAAATATTTGAACAACCAGCTATCTACTTATCTTTGTGTGGATCTTATTGTGTTCTTTGTTTCTCGCTACGTTGACATGCATTTTGTTACATTGTGCATCCGCTTTGGCAACAATCATGGCATAAATCTACATGGAGCTATAGTTTTCATTCAATGAAAGATTACCGGACAAGGTTAAGTTAAGAAACTAAAAAGCATGTAGAGAATGCTCCATCCAACAGAAATTTATAATTAAACTATATTTAGTAAAGAATCAATAAACTGTAATTTGAATGAATAATTTAATTTGACAAGTACATTTTCTATCACAATGAATTTTTTATAAATAGAATTTGGATAAAAGGTATGCAGATCTTAAGTGTGTTACAAGTGTATGTTTTACTAGCAATTACAAGTGTATGTTTTACTAGCAACGTGTGAAAAATTAGGTTTCTAAGACATAGAGCGAGATTATGAGCAATGGATACAGGTAAAAGAATCGTTTAAATAATGACAATAATATTTCCTAAGTAAACCTAAGGAGGAAACAAATGTGAAACGATGCAAGATATCATATTTGTGATTTTCACTCCTATATTGAATTGAGTGTCAGCTGCATTTATATGGCTAATTAATCATTAGTATACAACTGGCTTCATCAATGCATCGTTAAAATTTGAAAGCCTTCCACCTTTTCCATCATAAATACGTCCATATAATTTCTCCTTTTGTACAATAGCCTGCTTTGTCTAGAATTTGCATCATCAAAAACTAACAACTCTACTTAATGCAAGCTTTCTGCTTTACTGTTGCAAAGGGAACAGAATCTGTGTAATTAATCTAAAACAACAATTTTATTATATTCCTAGTGACAGATTTGATAAAAAAATTCTGCAACCAAAGATTAAAAAAATTATATGAGCTAGGAAACAGGCCCAAGGACAGAGTTGGGTAAGGTGAGTAGGTGGCCTGTTCGATCTACCTGTCCTTTCACGTGATATTAGATTCTGCAATAGAACTATACCTGATCTTTGAAATCCCAAGGTGAGATGCCTTTAAAAAACAAGAAGATAAACCTGATTAAGAATGCAACCTCTAATAAATTTATGAATAGCACTAAAGAAGAACGGACAACCAAAATTTGCGGTCGGTGCTAGACCCTGTACTGATACCACAACAGCATTGTATCAGTAGGTACATTCCAAAAATTTTTCGATATACTGAGTGTCGGTACACATTCCGTATCATGTACCAGTACCAAATCGGTACAGTATGCTTTATACAATCTGATTCGGACTGGTACGACGAACCATGAAGACAACAATATTTACTAAGGTTGCAGCTTGTCTAATATGACTGTTTGATCCTTTACCATAGCTCTCAGGGTGAAATGAGTTGTTCATAAGCAGCTTGGTCTCAGCTCATTAACAAGAGTGTTCAAGCTTGTACCATGAGGAAACAAGCCAATTAAGCTTAAAGTTTCACACTATGGCTTGGTCATATGAGTCAGATCTGAACGGTCTGAGACTTGATAAACAAAGATGGAACTCAGCTTGGTAACAAGCCTGTTCAATTAGAAAACAAGCCAATCTTGAACATTTATAGCTGAGCTCAGGTCGAGCCTGAATACTCTTTTAAACCAAGTGTAAACAGCCTGAAACTCGTTTGGTTCATCCTGTTTGGCATTGTATCCGCTTGCCACCAAAAAACAGTACTACATCATCAAGAAAGGAATTTCAATAGTTTGGGTCTAAGCTTGGGATTTTCTCTCTTAAGCCAGTCTACCTCAAGTTTCTGGTATTCACATTTCCTGCGGATCCAATTCTCTCAGTTTTGAAGTATGTCTTACTGTTTTCCCTCACCTGAGCTATTCTTGAATACTTGGACTAATTATGAATAATCTTCAATTATACATCTCGTGACGACTCTGCTGCATTTCTTGATATAAAATAAACAATTAAATTTTGATTTAGCCTTGAGGAAGAAAATATTGTGGAATTTCAGGCGCAGCTCATACATTCAGACTAATAGATACACAGTGAGCAGATGATATGTCTCAAAATTAACTGCCTCACTGTTTATTTATTTAACAAGCTCAAGGAAACATGATATCTGCAACGATGCTCATGTATGGCGATAGGAAGACCCATTGGTTGCCATGAACGGTCATATAAAAAAACCCATTAGTTGCATTTTTTTTTTTTGAGTCAAGAAACTAAGAGTTATGAGGAAACTACTGAAAAGCAGATTTATCAATGATCTTTTTTTCAACCAAAATTTAATTTTTGAACAAATTTTAGCACAATCTTCGGCATAAATTAGTAAAACTTCAGGCTAAATTGTTATAAGATTTTTTTAAAACTTAATAAAACTAAATAACGAAAAGATTCTTGACATTTTCATTTTCTCATGGAAAACATGCACAGAAGATTCAGAACAACAACTGGTATCTGAAACAGATACCAGTAACAAAAGATAGCAGCACCATTCATAATCCGTACATGTTTGTTGAATAAGTTGAGAATTATATGTGAATAAGTCAGAGACCTCACAATCTACTGAGTGGTTCTTGATATGTTTGATTACCTTAGAATAATTGAACAACCATTTTGGCATGAAAAAATAGTGCATAGCACAAGCACGCACTCGGCTAAGGGGCTACCTCTCATATTACATATATAAACAAACTAAAATAAATGCATTTTAAGTTTACAAAAGTCTTTAAGAGCCATTTGGTTGAAGGTAATCTAGTATGGAAAAATAAATCCTTTGTTAAATTACCACATTTGGTACAAAAAGTGCATAAAAGAGATAGTAGAACAAATAATGGATCCCTTGTTTATTTTTTTGAGAGAGAAGATAATGCAGATACCAGTAGAGAATGGTATTTGCTTTTCCACACTGGATTACCGAGTAAAGATAATCTAAAATTATCATTTATTGATGAAAATGCCCTGATTATATTGTATTAATATTGTATTGATTATATTATATAATTATTGACAATTATATTAATATATTATAATTATATTAATGTATTGATTAATAATATTTACTTAATGTATTGATATATTTATTGATAAATACTAATTATTAATAAATAATTAACAAATATTTATTAATTATCAATGAATATGACATATGGTTTATTAATAATTAATACAATTATTTATATACCAAAACATATTAAAATTTATTTATAATAATAATATTATTTGTATAACTAATTTAAAAATATTTATTCACTCATGTAAATATATTTCAATATTCAAAATAGCTAATATTGATATTGATTATATAAGTGGGTTATAAATGTTCAACAAATAGATTGCGAAAATAAATATTATTACTTTAATTATTTATTTAAAAATATTATTAAAAATTTGATAATATTTAAATATAAAATTATCTCCAATTAAACATAGTAATTTTTTTTGATGCTATTTTTAGAAATAATTTTTTTACTAATAAAATATAGTAAAATTTATTTTCTCTCTTGATTTTTTTTTTTAGATAAATGATTCTCATATTACTTCATAATCTGATGTATTCCTACCAATCGAAATCCTAAGAAGAATTTGGGTTTAGCGTGGATTCTGCTTTGCATTCTGGTTCCAAAAGGTTGCCAAGATTAACTTTTTATATTTCACAACTTCTCATGATCAAATAAATGACATTTAGTCCCGTGAAAATTAAGTAAGTTTAGATCACTACCTTCAGGCTTCAGCTTCCATAGAAATTGTTGCCTCAAACGACGTACATATACAGTTACACACTGCTTAGAAGAGTACGACGTCTTTGTATGAGAAGTACGATGGAAGGAAACTGAAGGCTCCGATCCTAGATTCAATGATATCCCACGCTAAAAGATAAAAAAGGTGAAGGTGACATTGGACCTGCCTCTTTAACGGTAGCCAACAAACCACCAATCGCCATGTAAAAAAGACCTCATCCCCAGAGAGACATCTCACCAAATTCTTTACTTTCCCCCCACCCAAAGGACCAAACTCTTTGGGCCCCTTTGGTTGATCTGAAACATCAAGAACATGGTTGACAGTTTGAGAAGTAATGTGCTTGACTTGCATAGGTAAGCAGGCCTCAGCATAAATAAGAATTTTCCATCCAACTTATTGAATGTTCTAGTTTTAATATGGATCCTTTCCAACTTAAAATCAGATATTTAACATGGACTCTACACTGCTCCATATTTTATTTATGAAGAGTGATCTATGATGAGATCGGCCAAAAAAAAAATCCACACCATCAGGCTCAATCAAAGGAATTAATTGAAAGAAAAAATATTGCTGATCTTTTACTTTGCAAAGAAAATCTAAGATCGCAACATAATTAGATGGAGAATAGTTCATACAAAAATAAGCTACTAGCTGGGTTGCATCTGCTCATGAATTAAATAGCTAACAATTGCTTATTAAAAATAAATAAATAAATAGATTAAGATCTACAACATGAATATCAATGCTGCTTGTTTGAGAAATATTTAATCAATCGATTAGCACAATATCAAACTACTTGTGCTATGTACTTTCTTACTAAATATTTGAAACATGATAAGATATGTAACTCAATGAAAAAGAGGAATACGTTCCACCATAGCTAATTATAATTTATAATCATAGTTCAAAAACTTTGTCTAATCACGGCCATCAACATAGTTCATAATCATAGCCGAGGGCATTTTCATCAAGCAAAGATTATCTCCACTTGATAATCTAGCATGGAAAAAGAAATACTTGCTTTCTGATGTTATTTATTGTACCTTTTCTCTCATGAAAATAAATATACGACCCATCATTTATTTTACCGCCTCGCTTATCCACTTTTTGGTGCTAAAAAAAATAATCTGACATGGAATTTATTTTTCCATACAAAATTACCCCTACCAAATACACCCATTGTATTTTTCGTCGTCTTTGGCTTTTATTTGTAAGTTAATACAACCACTAGGTTGTCCTTGGAGCTGGTAGCTAGCTTATATTTGGTAGGAGAAACACAAAGAAGGTTTTACAAGTTAAGAATCAAGTTAAGAAACTGTTAAAACTGACTTTAATGGTGAGATTTTGTGAATATGGGTGATGGACTTAAACACAAGAACAAGATCTCTAAGATGAATTTAAAAGCATTCACCAATTTAAGAACTCCTCCTATTGCAAGATGATCATTTCTTTGGGCAAGAAATATTACATGTGAACATTGTTTCGCTTAAAAGCACTTTAATCTTGAGACTTTAGAACACACATATTAAAACAGTTGAATGCAAAGAACAAGGCTCCTATCAAAAGAAAAGAAAAGAAACGAAAAGAAAAGAAAAGAAAAGAATGCAAAGAACAAGGCATTGGGATTTTTAGTCTGAATTTCTAGTCAATATGTTTTCAAGGGCTCCATGGATAGTCTAGAGTTTCCAACATACCTTATGGTCCTTGTCTTTCCCAACCTCTCCAATCTCTTCTTGGGTGAGAGAACATATCATATTTGCTTTCTCATATTTTAAGTGCTCCATATTATTCTATTCTATTCTATTATTATTTTCTCTTGAGGAACTTTATTATTTTTTTTCATAGAAACTAATTAAATCCTCTAGGGGAAAAAATGGAGCCAATCTACTGGTGAATGAGAAGTCAAGGGAAATTTGAAGACCAAATAGCAGGCTTCCTTGAACTCAAGTAACAAACTTATTTGCTTGACGGAAGCACAAGCAAAAAGGATTGAAGAAACAACACTACAAAATCAAAGGATACAAAGGAACTTAATAAGCAAAATTAATATGGTTATAAGCTCTCTTTATGTTAGCTCATGTACCAAATAAATTATCTGGCATTAAATTCTTCTGTTAATTGATTTAGTCCTGCCGAATCCATCAAAGCCTTGGCATACATAATGATTCACCACTTGATTTCTTTGATTTTGGATTTCTGTATCCTGTAATAGTGTCGAAATCATATAAATTCAAATAACGGTTGTCATTTGACCAATCAAGCTTTGGGCTTAACTTTTTGAAGTAAAATAATCGCCAATTATAACAATCGTTATCCACCTATCATAATAGAAAATTGTTCGACAAGCACATAATTTGATTGTTGTTGTATGAAGAGAAAATATTTCTTTTGAATCGATATTGAGATTATAATGAGATGAGTAAAGAAAATTTCAAAGCAATGGCTGCCATTGCTGCATCTACCACATCAGAGACTGCAGCTGACAATTTAAGGGATGTAAAAGGTTTCCTTACCTACTCACAACTGACTAGTGGTTGGCCATAACTAACTAATTTTAGCCTTATGTGCTTCTTTACAATTTTTTGATCCTAAACATCACCTCTAATCAGCAAAAAGACTTTCCTGAAGACTACTAGCTCGAGGAAAAAAAAAAGAAGAAAAAAAAGAATTTCTTAAAGACTCATAATATTCAAGTTTGAAATGAGCATATAAGTATCCAATTTGTAGCAAACCCCCAGCCTTAGTGCCCTTTCTTTGGTGGGAGACAAAGCCTTGATGTTTTCCTTTCCTCATTTTCTTATTTGATAGAGGAGAATAAGCTTTGCTTGCTGCTGAAAAACAACAATTATTGACAAGCTCCAGATTCAGCTTTTGTGGACAAGTTCGAATACACTAATCTTTTCTCTTGCATGGCACAGACATCCTCCCATCATGATTAATTATTTTTGATCAAGGACCATCTATTGGCTGTTCCATATCCATCATCCAAAAAAGCAGCAAAAGCAAAGGCAAAGGCAAGGGCATGTGCCACCTTCCTTGTATCTCACTTTGGAAGCCCTTGAGGACATGGGCTCAATCATAGCTGACCCACCAAAAGAACATCTCCTAACAGGCTAAGACCAAGGAAAGAAAGCACAAGCTCTTAGCCCAAAGTAACCTCACATGTTAAGCAGACACCCTAGAAAAGATGTAAAGCCAGAATAACCCCCCCCCCCCATCCATAGGCCACATGGCTTTATACTCTTAAGACAAGTGTCCTCTCCTCTCCACTGCTTTACCACTCTCTCTCTCTCTCTCTCGTTCTCTCTCTCTCTAAAATCTCATCATAATTTAGAATCTTATTCAAAAAAAATAAAAAAAGCTAGTATTATTTAGATTCTTTAATTCTATATAAATATTTAAAATTTTTATGATATAAGACTAAATTCACGTCCACTTTTTTTTTTATAAACCTCTGACATATTTACCAGATTAGGAATCTGAATTTATTAAAATATTATTTATCATAATTTTGGGCCTCATTCGGGAAATATAGCCAGAAAATATTATTTTTAATTTTTAAATTTTTTAATTGTATAAAAGTATTTCTAGTTAGACTTTGATGGCCATGAATAGATTATAAAAGAGAGGATTATTGCCCCACCTTAACTAATCCCTCCTACCCTCTGCTCCACGAGCCCCAACCCCACCGCCCCTCCTGGCCTCCTCCCACTCCATTATAATAAAAGAATAGAAAAAAGAGGGAGCAGCAGTGGAGACAGAAGAGAAAGGAGCCTTGCAGCACAATTCGCTCCCTTGCCCTCCACTTATTGCTACATTCCTTCCATCACGGTATGCAGGGGAGCTATAGAAGGAGGGTTGCAGCTAGAAATGGAGTCGTGGCGGGCTCGGTCTGGGAGAGGAGGATGAGAATGGATGAAGTGAAGGGTGGGATCAAGGCGTTCAAGGGCCGCAAAGATGATGGGAAAGCCGAGGAGGATGGGCTCAGAGCGCACCCAAGGCTGAGGCGAAACCAGAGCGACAGCGTCTCCATGGAGAGGAGGAAGAGGCAGAGTTGGCGGCCGCCTGAGCCGGCGGCCAGTGGCTCAATAGAGAGAAGCCCAATTCGGCTGAGGAAAGCGAAATCAGAATTGTCGAATTCTCCGAGGATTCGCAACGGGCATTGTGGGGAAATTGGTGAGGAGAAGGATGTTTTGGACGGTGCAGGGAATGGAGGTGGGGTTGGGGAGAAACAAGTGTTGCTTATAGGTGATGGGCGTGAGGATGGTGGCGATGAAGAAGAGGAGGTTTTTGAGATCGAGGTAGAGGAGGAGAAGAAGAGCTTCGATGATAAGGAAATGGATGTACCAGTGGAGAAACCAAATAGTGTGGAGGAGGAGGAGAGAATTAATCAGATCCCACTCGAGAAGCCGAAGAATGTGGAGGAGCAGAAGAGAATTAACAAGATCCGTGGGGTATCAGTGCCGCCCAAAGTACAGAAGAAGCCAATGCCGCCGGTGAATCGCCGGGCAATTCATCCGGAGGTCATAAAAGCAACTTCTGGTAAGCTGTTCTTTATTATTTCTCCAAGAATTCAATAGATTTTTTTTTTTTAAATGCTCTCTAGTGAACAGGAATTTGATTTCCTTGAATCCTTGGTTTTGTTGTTCGGCAGTTGAGGTAGAAGAAGAAATTTTTGTGAGCAGATCCGGGACCAGCCAAAACAAAATGCAGAACATCGGTGAGACTTCAACATTATCACAGATGTTTTCATAACCTCTCCATCTCCTTCAATCATGGAGTAATTAGATCATTTGTTTAGTGAATTTGGTGATGTGGAGGGATGTATCGAAATCGGCATTCGTCTTTGGTTTCGGGACATTCTTCCTCGTCTCCTCTTCTTATACCAAGGATCTTAAATTCAGGTCAGCAATTCATGACTTCCTTCATGAAAAAATATAAATAGAAAACAGAAAAGAAGACTAATTTCCTCTGAAAATTCTAATCCTGCAGCCTAATTTCAGCAATTTCCTATCTGGCTCTTATCCATCTCGCTTTGATTTTCTTTGTCAAGTCCATTCTCCGAAGGTAATCTCTCGAATTCCCCCATGAAACCAATCATAAGATTTTCAAACCCCTGTCACCTTACAAATTATGGAAGCGAAACAGGGGAACTACCACAGGATATGATGAAAGGGATCAGAGGTATATGGTGGGAGAGGAGGAGGCTATCTGGCTACTGAGGCTGTTCCTTCCTTACATAAACGAGCTACAATTAAAGCTGAGAGATCTTTTCTCTGGGGACCCTGCAACTACAATGAAGGTAAGATTTAGATTTCTTCTCTGCTTTTTTTTTTCCCCCTGTTCCTCACTTCCTTTACCACCCAAAGCCTTCAAGCCTTCAGCTAACAGAGAGATGTGGCTCTGGCAGCTGGCAGTTCTGCTATTTGTGATGGCCAGGTGTGGAAGCTCCATCACCATATGGACATTGGCCAAACTGGGTAGGTACATAGCATCACTAAATCCCAATTAACCATGTAGTGAAAAGGGAGGACAGGATCCACCTCTGACCGTTCTATTGTGCTTGTGATTGCTGCAGTGTTCTTTGGAGTTTTCACCATCCCAAGAGCCTATTCTTCCCATTCAACTCAGCTGGCAAAATATGGTACATGGAAGCTCTTGATCTGGTCAAAGTTGGTAACAAATTGGTATAGAATGTATAGTATAGTACTATAGAGCAAAAAGATTAAAAGGTGGTTGGTAGGAGCTCTAGAGTTGAACCCTAGGCTTCATTTCTAATCTTAACTTTTACCCCCTTTAATCGCTTTGGGCAAGGAGCCAAACGCTCCTTTACCTCCTTTACCCTTTTTCACATGCAACGGGAAGGGCATCATCAGCTGTAATGACATGTTGCGCAAGGTTGTGTGCAGTATCTTTCACCATTTTATCTTTTGAGTTAATACACTAAAAAAAATAATAGGTCAAATATCATCCTTGTGCTCTTGGTTTAATAGAGCTTGTAACTAGAAGGAACCGTCAAGGTAGATCACGAATTCATGATGTCTTTGATTGAATGCTAAAGAGTATTATTGATTGAATTCATGATGTCTTTGATTGAATGCTAAAGAGTATTATTGATTGAATTCATGATGTCTTTGATTGAATGCTAAAG
>JAOXJJ010001007.1:8895237-8921842 GCA_025769935.1 Phoenix roebelenii
AGTATTCAGAGCCAATTTGCTGCCCTTGGCAACCTTTCTACTTCTGTAACCTGATGTTTTTGAGAGCCAAAAACTGATCAATAGCTGTTGTTGGGGAGAAATATCAATAGCCAAACTGGGGAATAAAATTGAACAACTTTTCCATGGCTCGCTTGTAAAGTTATCGAAAATCTTCACCTAATCTTGTCAATAATTGCAATGTTCCACTGAGCGGTCTAATACAGATTTGCTTACATTAATGTGTTTATTTTTAAGGCCTAACCAACCATTTTATTTGATGCCTTGGTATAGGCTATATATGGAATCTTCTTGTCTAATTGTTTTCATAAATTCTAGGTAAATTTTGGTTGGAGAGAACTAGAGATGGTTGGGAGTCATGCACCCACAAGAAAGCCCTCGTTGCGGCCATCTTCACCCTCATATGGAATCTCTCCTCTATTGTTGCTCGCATTTGGGCTGGTAAGCAATTGTTTAAACACATCACAAATTATTCCATTCAAAGATCTATAGTATTAGTTTTGCTTGCCCTGCAATCTTCTATTAATACATATTTCTTGGGCAGTGTTCATGCTGGTTGTGGCAGTCAAATTTTACCAGCAATGCATAGTGGATGGCTGGAGTGGGCAAGAGGAGTTGGTGGTGGACGAAGGACAAGAAGATTCCCAGTCAGGACAGAAACAGGTCTTTGAACGACTACACCGTCAGATGGGTGGGCCAAGTGTGAAGCTAAAGAAGGGGATGTAACAGTAGGGGATGCAAGGGAGATGATAGTGGTGATGGCCAAATTGGAAGGATAGTGCAAAGGAGAAGAGAGGAGGGTGGGAAGTATCAGCAATCTTTTTTACGTAGGAGGCATTTACACCAGTCACTGGACAGAAGCTAACAATAATATTTAATATTTTTCATTTATAAGTTTTTTCTGAAAAAAAAGCTATTAGATTGGATAAAGATTTCATTTTGACCTTTCTTTTTTCATAAAAAAAGAGGCGTAGACGCCCAAATTTATTTGAATGCAAACTATAAATAAAGCAATTACAAGAAGAATGTACAAGAGAATGTTATGGGAAAGTATGATAGGAGATAGTATCACTTCAGCTAAAATAGAGCCTTATAACACAAAACATAGTTTTAAACAGAAAATCATACTTAGATTAGAAATCAGAACTCTTGCATGAGCATATGACAAGAAAATTGAGCAAGACATTTCTTTTGTGATAAAACTGATATAGCTAGCTACCCGGGAAATGGAGATAAGATGTTTGGGAGGCTTTTTGTTATCGTTTCCTTCATTTTGCCCCTTGAAAAAATAGAAAGAGAAATTTGAAGAAAAAATTAATAGAGTTGCATATTAAAATACTAACATTATCATAATGAATTTAATAACACTTATAAAATTATATCAATTTTTTTCTATACAATTATAGCTTTGATAGGTTGAACTGAAGTAATAGCAATAAATCACTTACATTCTCCCATTTTATTATCATATATCTTTCATATATTTCAATTTTTCTATTTTCTTGTATATTTTATTTTTAAGCTACATTATTAAAATTATTCTATTTTATTTTTAAGCTATATTGTCAAAATTATTATTTAAATAAAAAAATAAAATTACCTTAAATGAATATAATATTTTGATATCGCTTATGCAAATTTTAAATTCGGTTTTCTCCAACATTTCATAATCTTATATAAATAGCATATGCTTGATTTAAGAATAATTTTGCAAATATATGTGAATACTATTATAAATATAAGATTTGCAAAAAGCTAAATTTCAAAGTTTTATGCATCCCTAGTTTATATATTGTGATATTGATATTCATTTCGAAAATGTGAATACCTTACTAGTCACTTTATCTTTTTTTAAGTAAAAAATTAATGATCACATTATGTGAATGATTCTAAAATTTTGGCTCTTCTTATTATGTTTTTATTTTTTTCGTATTTTAGATATAGGTATATGGGTGGCGGTTGAAAAAGAAGTTTCGTCTAGTGCTTTTGGACATTTCTCATATTCAATTGGAGAAAATGATAAACTTGCATTGCGATTGCCAAAAAATTCCTCCTCCGCCCCCTGGAAGTCTCTCTACCCTTTCTCTATCACCAATGCTCTTTTTATACATGATAGCAAATAAAAATGTAAACAAAAAATAAAAGTAAACATTTTCAAGAAAGCTCATCTTTAGAACTAACTTCTTAAAAAAAAATACCATGATTATTTACACCCTATTTCAGATACTTAGAGACTATGAGTAAGTATCATGTGAACAAGATTAAGGTTAGACGAAGTAAAGAGAAACAGAATGTGAATAAGTACCATGTGAACAAGATTAAATGAAGTAAAGGGAAACAGAAGTCATATGATCTATATTGGGTTGGATAGGGTTCGGTCATAATAAATCCTACCTTCGGAGATACAAACCAAAAAGGCAGAATTTGATCGCGATGCTAATGAGCAGGCCAACAGATCAAAACTTAACCATGATTAATAATAATACAAGACGTACAAAGTTGGATGGCCAGTAGAAGGAGTAGGCAAAAATGATCAAATCAGTTTTAAAGATATTTTCAAATGCAAAAGACTATATTATAGTCCAAAGTAAAGAGAGATAGCCAATATAAGCCACGTCAGGATAAGCTATAGCCGATAATATATAATTCAGTCTAACAGCAACCATGCTAATAAATGTACGTAGTGGGAGGGAGGTGAAACATGTATTACAACCATTAGAATGGGCAGTTGTTCTATTACCATAACTCAGGCTATACTCTTATCTCTTTTCAAATCCATCTCCTTCGAATGGTAGTATGACGGTGGCGAAAGTCCTTCAAAATGAAGGCACCATGCTAAACTTGTATCCTCCTTTCGATCATTCTCTTTCTGGCTGATCTAATACCAGTGGTATACCCATACACCTATTTATCCAACCATTAGACTTGTTGTGCAACTCCTCAAGCAAGGCTCATCTGAAAAAGACAATAGGTGAACATTGATATAAAATTTACATTAATTAGCAAATATAAAGAGGAATAGCCAGAGTATAGAAAAGACAAATGATAGGATTTAAATAAAAGAAAAGGAATTAGAATAACATGAAGAGATAAAAAGAAATGAAACTAGAACATTCGGGACATCAAAGCCGATGCGAACTATTTGTAGATTTGTATGTCTACTTCATTAATCAGACAGCTTTGGAGCATACAGTTCTTCAAAAAAAGATGTATTCTATTGACATCTCTGTTTTTACTCCGATCGTTTACTTATATACTTTGATTAGGTTTCAGCTTTTGAATCTTTCTATCTTATTTAGTTTCTTGAATTTTTTTTCGTTTTATTATTCATCAGTTGAAGTAGGAGAAATTTTTGCAACAACATTTGGTTTGGGTTTGGTTAGACTTTACATTAGCATGAGTCTTCCAATCATGCCACTTGTGATTTGTGCAATAGGATGCTTGGGTGGATCCTATGCTGTCTCATGAGACACCCTAGCCCATGTACCATATGGGATGCATCTAATCATGGCCATCGCCCAAATCATGAAATGACCATAATTAAAGAACTAGCCCTTTCCGTTTCAGGTCCAAACTGTGGAAGATGGTGTTTTTTTTTTTTAAAAAAAAATCGCTGATTTGTTCTCACGTACCATTCTATCATCTTCGCTAAGGCTTTGGCTATACCGGAATAGGAAAATATTGTCTTGATGGATTGATTAAATTTAAGTTATTGAAACTACTATTAAAAAATAATAAGATTTATCCACATTATTTCAATCATTAGCCTACTCTAAGGATGAGCTATTTTATTTGTGATAAATCTACTAAATCATTCTAAACGACTTTTATATGTGCGAGTATAGGAGATTTTAAGATAGCTTCCATCAATACAATCCATTTAATATCAAGAGGTTAAGATAAACTTTTACTTTATATATTTCTTATATTTTCCATACAACTAATAATTATTTAAGATCATGATCTCTAATTATAATTTTTTTTTTTGCATCAATGCAATGCCTATCAAATAAAATATCATCAAATTAAATTTACCGTCGATCACCCATCGCCTTCACGAAATTTCTAATTCAGTTTTCTCCAACATTTCATTATTAGATAGCATCTATATAATGCAAAATGATTCTACAAGTATGTTAATTAAAAGAAAACAAAATATTTAAATGCATCATCGTTACTTATAAACTTTTTTGATATGCTTACTATCTTTTGGTATTGATGGAGCCTTAAAAAAGAATATGTAATTTGTCACATCAAATATATTGATGATTTGTTTTTTAAGCTGAATGGCTTAGGATCAATTCTCCCCTAAACATATTAGTTGGGGCAAGAAAGTTTTGAACAAGATGAAATAGTAAGGGTGAGGAGGTGGTCATAGAAAAGGGATAAGAAAATTGGACGGAGTCTCAATCAAATTGGAAGAGAGATAAATAGCATACTACTGTATGAGGCATATCAACTCATGGTTTTCATGCCATATACGGGCATGATTAGAACTTTGAACCTCTCTTATTTACGTACTGGAGAGTATCTTGATTTTATGTCTTCACCTTGCGATTCACTCTACCATATGGCCCAACCTAGCAATATCATTTTGAAACTCAATGATATAGGGAAAAAATGTCATGATGATGACAACCACAATAATAATGTTGGACTTCATGCAAAGTTTCGTAATCATTAGACATGCCCATGACTAGAAAAAAGAAAAGTAAGATAGATACTACCACAAGAAAAAAGCGCTAACACCTTGTTAGAATGGTGGATAAGTTCTTTGTAGGCTTTAACCCTTAATATCACTCATTAAGAAATTCAATCAGCTCTCTCTCTCTCTCTCTCTCTCTCTCTCTCTCTCTCTCTCTTTCTAATTTCCCCAACTCATCTTCATCACTCGCATGAATTTCTCACCTATAGAGCAGACTCATTGGACAATGACTTGTTTGTTTGCAATTTTTTTCTCTTTTTTGTGCATTTTCTTTTATATAGACACAAAATTCAGCCTGAAATAAGAAAATAAAGAGTGATTAAAGTATCTTCATTAAATATATGCTAATCAACTCTGAGTGATTAAAGGACAGAAATCTACTTGTCTCCTATTGAGTAAACCAAGCGCAACGCAAGTGCATATTATCTTCTACTACTGAATAAACCATATGCAACGCAAGTGCAAAGCTTGGTGCCAAAACTCTAAACTCCATTAGGCTCTGGGAGTGAAGCCCAATTATTGTACATACCTCATCTAGAGCCAGCCAAAGACTAGTCAGCTACCTGACTAGAAAACGACCCCTAGAATCTGAAAGTGATGCATCCATTAACTGGACATGAGGCTTGTCATACTTATAATCCAACCTAACACAAAAGTCAGGTCTAGGTCTAAGTCCAAGCTATCTTCTTTTCTTTTTTTTTCTTTTTTTTTTGCTTAAAGAAAAGAGGAAGGAAAAAGGAAGAGACAAGCTCACCCTTACGTAGCAGCCCCCACCCCACTAGAAGAATGTTCGATGCGGGCAGAAATGACCGTATGTTGGGCACCCCGGCCGGTTTTACTCATACCCTTTCCATCCGTGAGCTCTGCTCGGTTATCCCTCTAAGCTTCGACCGAGCAGGGAGCATCCGGTCTTCACAATTTAATCGATGCTTCTGTATTTCAAACTCGGAACTATTTGGTTGGAAGTAAGGTCATGCTCCTATTGGGCTACCACTTTAGTGGTAAGTTCAAGCTATCTTTGATGGATATAAAGAACAGAAATCTTAGTGGTGACTTCCGAGCACGCGCCGACGTTTCAAGGGCAGAGAGAGAAAGATAAGACTTCCAATCCTCACGTGTTTGGACTCGGCTCGACATGGTGGACCAGCCCACGTTGGACAAGCCGACAAGCCGACATGTTCAACGCACGTGCTTGGAATCTACTGACCTTTATCCACCGATATTTGAACAAAGACCATCACTTTTGAAGACCAGAGAACACAACAAAACGGCTGCGGAGAATATTAGTGCACAGAGACTAAAATTTAATCCAGTCCTCACTTTGATTTGGAAAGGACTTTCTTCTGAGACTAGCTGAGTATGGTGGTTAGATGGATTCAGCGTCAGATTGCGATAATGATCATCTATTCACTCCTATTTAACATCTCGAGGAACTTGAGAAGGTGTATACCTGTCGTGACTAAGCACATCTATAGAGAAACAAATGAGGTGGTAGGCTGTATCGCCTCTTATATAGCATAGTATTCTGGTGAAGTTTTACGGACCAAATTTGTCTTGGTCAAAAAAAGCTAAAACAATTAATGATGAAATGAAAATGGTCATTAAAGACAAATATTTGCAATAATTTTTTATGATAAAAGATTAAAAAATTAATGGTAAATAACCCAAAAATTATCCAACTGAATCTCCCATCTGATCGAATTCAGAACCTAAGACCTATTGAATATTTGCCTACTACATAGGCTCTATGATAACATTTGCTTCTTGTATAAAATTATGATTTATTATACTTATTCAAAACTTCACATTATAAAATATATTGATATTTTATATTTTATTAATTAATTATTTTTATAAAAATTTGAGCATTTTCTTGTTGAAAAAAATATAAAAGATAAATAAGTTTATTTTATTATTTGTAATATTATGAAAACCTTTCACTTAAAATATTTAAATTATCAATAATATCAACATACTTCTATAATTGCATATATTTTTTCTAAAGTTCTTTAAAAGTAGATAATTTATGATTCTTTGTTCATATTGTAATTAATAAGTAATTGTATTCAATACAAAATACTTTTTAATGCTTTATATTATTATTTTATTTAAGTAATTTTAGTTTTTGTATATTTTAATATAAATTAGGTTGGATCAATAATCCAAATCTTTAGTTAAATCGGTCTCCATACAAGTTTTTAATAACTACATCTTAGACTATTACCTGGTTATAGTGTGTCACTTACAATATTGATAGTGAATTTCATATCAAAATTTGTTTACTCTAATTGTTAAATTATATTTACTCATATAAGTTGTTCAATAAATAGATTGATTCAAATCAAGTTAAAAATAAAAATTGAACTTATCAAAAAAATATATAAAAATAAAAGATATAATCAATTTTATTAAATTAAATTTTAATGGGGCACATAAATTTAGCAGTTTGATGCATTTCCAAAACCAATCAAGTATCCAATCAAAATCTAATGGTGTTAGCTATACCTCATCATCTTTCAAATCTCTATTTGAATTCTCGCGATGGTTGGCTTGGTTTTAACAACATACTGATAGAAAATTATGATCCATATTTTATTTTACTGATTAACACATGCACTATTAAAATATTATTATAATTTGATTTTTTTGCTGATGATATTTCCATTTTATCATTAATGTATAAGATTTTAGTGACAACACAATATATAGGCAATAAAGATATAGATTTTTAATGACCACTCTATAAGCTCATCATTAATAGTATATACCTATAGGGACTATTTTAAAATATCGTCACTAAAGTCATATGCTTTAGTGATAAATCATAAAATTATCATTAGTGTATTGACTAATATTGATTTTCATATTGAAAATTATGACAACATATTGTATCTGATGCCGAACCAAATCCGGGGACAACGGCTACAGTGGCGATGATACAGGGAAATCAAGAGATAGGGGAGAAGGGAAGGAAGAAGAAGAGAGGAAGGAGAAGGGAGGAGGAAGAGAGGAGAAGAAAATGTGGGGGAAAAAAGAAATTCTTAATCATTCATTAAAAACCCTAATCATGAAATAGTCCCCTATATATAGGGCCAAATAAGCACAATTAACATAAAACCTCCTTACACAAAAATAACTCCTAATAAACCCACAAATAACACAAATAAGCCCTAAAATGCAAATAACCCCAAACATAAAATAAATGCAAATAAGCCCAGACATAAAATAATAAAATAACATGCAAATAAAATGGTAGCTGCCTAGCTGATGTCCTCATCATCGCATCACATACTCGGCGAGGTCGGCTTGGCAAGTGCTGAGGTCGGCCTACTTTTTCGCTTCCGAGGTTTGCTCGGTAGGGCGCCACGAGTTCGAGGGTCGAGGCGCGTTGCTAGATGGGGCGCTCCGAACTTGGCCGGGGCGCGTCGGCAAATATAAGGGGCGCCCCGAGCTCGGTCGGGGCGTGTCGGCGAATATAAAGGATGCCCCGAGCTTGGTCGGGGCGCGTCGGCGAATATTGAGGCTCGGTCGGGGCGCATTGTTGAATAGTCTCGCGGTCGAAGGAGCTCTTTGGCTCGCAACTGACTCAGTAGGGCATTCCGAGCTCGGAACGTCATTACAAGCATCAGAGGAGGTTGCTGCAAGTCGTGGCAGCAGAGAAATCCGGTCGAGGTCGACTGAGCCTTCGGCGGAGTTCGAGATCGGACGATCCATTTTGCCCCCCCTCACCTTCCTTTTCTTCTTTTTCTCTACATTACACAAATAGTAGTGAGCTGTAGATTGGACTCTTAGGCTTTAGGGGATTAAACCAAAATCAAAGGAAACCCAAAATAAATCCAAAACAACCATCGTTAGGGTCGAAAATGGAGTGAGAATATTTGTATTTATATCTATTTTTATTGGATGAATATGGATGTTGATAAGGATATTAGGTGGATATAAAACTTTATAGAAATATTTATTTTAAATAGATATAGATACAAATTGGATATTGAAAGTACGGATATAAATAAGGATATATGTCGGATATTTTAACTTTATGCCTGCCAAATCAAAGATATCACTAAGTGGAAGGTAACTTAAGTCAATACCATGTTAATACGGTTACTTATTTTCCTTAAAATTTCGTGAATGTTGTATATGATAAAATATGATTATAAGCAAAAATAGAAATCCAGATATGGATTGGATAATTGTCTATCCATATCCATATCCATTTTGTATGATGGATATGGATATCAATCAGATGCTCAAATTTGTACCCATATCTAGGTAGACTCAAATACGAAAACGGATTCAAATGGATATTACCTCGCCACTTTACCCCTTAGCTGTAATTTGCTGTATGCAGTCATGAGGAATTTCTTCAAAGATCAATTAGAATCTTAGTGGATTTTAAGGGAGTATTTAGTTTATCGAATTAATTTTTTTTTTGTTTTAATGTCATCTTCATTCCTTTTTCTTGTCCTATCCTCGGTGAGACTTAGGCAAGATGCAAGGGATACTATATGATCTTGCTGTATGTCATCTTTTGAACTTTAGGAGTCTTTTCTAACTGGTAGTTTGCTCTTCTGTCCTACGTTGGTGGGAGGCTAGCTACCTTGCAAATCTTGAGTCAGAGGAAAATATATTTTCAAAGGTTTATCTACAAGTTCTCTCTTTTTCCTCCTCTCTTCTCTCTTTCTAATCTCTATCTGTCTATCTTCTTCTTCTTCATGCTCCTTCCTCATTATTTTTAGTAGCATATCTGAAATTTGGCTCCATACAGATTTAACCCTCCAACAGCAGTTCATAAACCCTATAAACTTCTCTATTAGACCCTCCAGACAGGCTCAAATCAATCTAACCCTGAAACTTCTCCTCTCTTTAATTTCTTTCTGTCCTTTCCTGTGATCTGATTTGCTCGCAGCAGCAATTGCAGATGTTTTTGTGCTATGTCATGCAGCGTAAGAAAAATATAAAAAAGCAAACACTTGAATTTGTTAATTTTCTTCACTGTACACCATCAGTTTATAATTCACTACCTTAGCCTCTCTACAGACTGACGACAAGCTTTCAGATGACTACATAGCAGCAGTAAAAATTGAATTTAGATACTGGAACTAGCAAAGCATCTGACTTGTTACTTGCATATCACCTGACAATACATTCAAAGCAGGGACTTATGGATGTAGCTTTATAGTGTCACGTCTGAGCATAGTTGCAAGTTTTGTTTTTTACTGGTGAAATTTCATTTTCTATGTCCTGCCATACAAGTTTCCTTCACCACTTAGAGAGTTTGATGTCCTTACTGCTTTGCCTATTTTATCCTTTGGCAAAACTCAATCACCTTAGATTTTTCATTAATTAGGGATTATTTGTTTACCTATCTATTTTAGAAAGCAAGAGTTTTGAATTTTGGAATATTCCCAACTAGATCTTGTTCGTCTTTTTTCCCCAAAATATTAATGGTCTTTTCTCCTATTGACACATTTCCTTCTGTTGTGTAAGATTTTTCTCCTACTATAAATAGTGATTAATATTTTTACCTCTCTCTTCTTCATTTGTCATACTGATTTCCATTCCTAAAAATAATACAATGAATGCTTACTAAATATAAGGCATCTCTAAGAAAAAAAAACCATAATAGCAATCATTTATATCCAAATGTGTTTAACTCCTCTTAACTTTATCCAGTTCCGATTCAGATGAATTTTGTATGCAAGGGTTAAAAATAATTTTGACCACTGATTTTAATTGCACAAAGTGTCAAATGGAATAAATACATAAATTTTATTTAACTATTTTATGTTATTTAATTATTTTTTCTGTGGTGTGCATTACACATGCTTTTATGCTTCTACTATCTGAATAGGCTCTACTCTTTTAACATCTTTTCACATTTGTCTTTTATTTTATTTTATTTTTAGTTAGGGTGGAAATGCCACCATTTGAATCTGGGAACTCTCCCAAGTGCAAACACTAATGAGAGGGGTGCCAACCAACAAAGCCAACTCTAGGTACCACTGTGCTAATCTACTATTTTGTTTTTGATGTCACCAGATAGGTTGTTTATTTCCTGCTTTATTGGTGCATTTGGTCCCAATAAGAAATCTTGTTCACTTGGTATGAGTTTCTACTTTCATCCTCTTGCACATTGTCTAAGGCCAATATTCTAGGTAATAATTAGAGTGGTGGTTTCTCATTACCTAAAGCAGGAGCAGGTTCAGGCGCGGGAATAGATAGGTATAAAAAAGAAAATGTAATAAGGAAGCATATTGGTTAGTAGGTGCAAGAGTGAGATTCTAAAAGATTTTGAAGCAGGCACAGCAGCCTAGATAAAGATTCAGGCTTCTAATAAGGTTTGTACATCCTTAGATGTGTGTTATCACATTATTTTTTCTCCTTGAATCCTTTTCGTATCACTTATGGGTTTATGCCCTTAGTGTTCATATTGTTGTATATGAATTTGGTCATTCTTCAAATCATAGATTTCAACCACAAAATTTTGCTGGAAAACTTTGTTAAAGTAGCTTGCTTAGATGTTTGTTCTTGGATTGTACTTTTTTATCACATTTTTTCTATGAGTTTTTTCATTTGTAGTTTTCAATTTGCTCACTGATGTGCATCTTTAGTTGACATGTTTCGTTTTCCTTCCAGTCCACCTTAAGTTGGTACAAATCTATTTCCTTGTTTGACCATTTGTGTATTTTTTTTGTCCATGATGCCGAAAATGAAGACCTTTCGTGTGTTATCCATTTGCACGATGACATTATATTTCTTCAAATATCTCCTTCCATTAGCGCATGGATACACCTATTTTGCAGGTCCATCGACACATTGGACCATGTAATATGTACAAGCTTATTTTCTTGGGTACTTACTCCCAGTGTCGCCTTTCCTTGTGCCTCTTAGATGTCCGAATCTATATCAGAGATCTTTCCCTTTTTTTCAACATGCAATTTTTTTCATCATTTTGGCTGTTAGTAATCTTGATGTCGACATCGTCAGGGTTGGTTTGACAACAATTTTACATGCAACTACTTATTCTTCTGATACATCTACCCAATTAAACTTGAAATGATGGTCAGGTTCCCAAGTATTCAATCATACCCAATTTAAACATGATGCGGTGTTCAATCTGTGATCTTTCTTATTTCATCCTTGTGTTAAAAACATATGTGTTCCTTAAACTAATTTTCATTAAGTTTTGGAAGTCCTTAAATATTTAGATGTTGCACTAGCGTAGCTCATGAAATCCAATTTTTGGTGGGTCGTTTGCATGGGTAGGGATATTACTATTAGCAGCAAGGGTCAAGTGATGCAACAATTGTATTTTGCTTCTTCAAATGAATGATGGGGAGATCTATACAATCTCCTGTATGCAGTTTACATAAGCTTGATTAATGTTATAATGAATTAGTGGTAATGTAAAGGCTGCAGACCAATTAGCGCTCACAAGGTGACTGCCGGATCAGCTTCTACCATATCAAGCATGATGTTGGGCCATGAACTGAAGACGCAGGAACATAAACTGGCTTCTGCAGGTTGGAGGTACGGGGATATTCAGGTAAATTATCTTAAAATGCAGAGGAATAAAGTTAGAAATGACTATATAGCATGGATTTGAGTGTTGATCTGCATTGCTCAGCTTGCATGATATGTAAAAGTTGCCAGCCTAGCATGCGACATACACACAATAGTAGTTGTGTGCCAATGCTAGGTGGGCTGTACTAGTTGTAGGGATCTCTACGTGAAAATATTGCACGAAGTAAATTATGGTCCTTTTGTTGAACTGAGAAACAAGTGTAATATATGATATATATCATCTCATTCATATATAGTATTAGGAGACATGAAATAAAAATAACAAAAGGAAATATCTGGTACATTAAACTAACAATTTCTTTTATTACTTGGAACCATCAGAAACTAAAATGAGTTTGATGGTGTTAAGAAATTTCTATATTGATTTTGTAACATCTTCTCCAAGCGCAATCCAAATCTATTAAAAAATCGACCAAGGTGTCCTTATCCTGCTAAGAGAACCTTTAGTTGTGCTTCTCTGTGTGCTTCCACATGCGCATGTATGTGCATGCATGGGATAATTGTCTCCTTGGCATCACACCACCAACGCAAAATACTTAATCCTTGCTGTATGGAAGGCTAGGAGAACCATCTAATGTAGCTTCATCATGTGTGTGAAGTTGAGGATGGGTCTAGGATCCAGGTTCTTGAGTTTAGGAGGTTGAATGAACAGAATATGAAGACACATTTCCTCTAATTAGTTCTGTCCTTGGAATTAATAATGAAGCGAGATCAGTTAAATCGAGCTTTAAACTATAGGATAGAGTGTGCCATATTTGTAAATGCTCGCCTAAAATAGTGGCTGCAAATTATATATGACTTTTAAGTTTGGTGTGTATATTATGGGATTTCTTAGTGGACCATGGAAGATGCACACAAACCACTCACTCTACTAAAATTGTGCAGGGAATAATATTTCGTCGGAATGAAAAGGAGGAGAATTGGGAAAACTGATTGATGGACATTGTAGTGCCTAAAGAGAGAGTAAAAGAACCATCAGCAATGGTCCTTCTGCGAAGGCAGTTAGAAAAGACAGGAATTTTTACTTTGTATGTCATGATCATTCTAGGACAATTATTCACCTTGATAAGTTTCCTTGTTAAAGTGAGGATTGAGGGGCTTTGGTGATGTAGGATAACAAATAAACCTGGTCAATGTATTCAAGATGCATTGAGATTTTAGAAGACATAATTTAGAGTTTTAGCAAAACAAAAGGGGTATAGGGAAGCAGAAGGAAGAGCTCTATGAATCAACAAATCTTCTAATCCAGCTTACATGATAATCATAGATAAGGATGTAAGCTTTTATACGTATCTGATGAAAAGCTAGTCCATAGGTGTGCTGCAATGGTAAATCAATTCTTTCGTAGGTAGGATAGGCAGCTGCAATTTGTATCTCTTGTAAAAATCTTCAGCACTGAATAATGAGAGATTGAAGATCAGCAAGAGAGTATATGCCATAAATTTTTTTTATTTTTTTTCTAGGATACGGCCATAGTGAGAACATGCCATGAATAGGTTTTATTGGGCTGAAGTTGGCAGGCCCAACCGACTTCAGTCCGTAGCCGAGAAGGAACCAGAACAGAGGCTCTTTCATTCTTCTTTTTTAGGAATTATTATTGATTTAATATGATCTGTAGTCTTGTATGCTTGTATGGTCTGCTATACGGGTATGCGACGTCTGTTATGCTCTGGGTTCGGGGCGTAACAGCCATAGGACATAAACAATGAGATGATGACGAAAGAAACTCTACCATTGAGTAGCAATGCAGTTTCAGCTCTTGCAACCAAGGACCAACCTTGCAGAATTTTGTTGGACTTAGGAAAAAGAAAATTATACAAAGAGGATACAAAGACATGCTTGCTGCTAAAAATTGTATCATCTTTAATGGCCAACATAGTGTATCTACTATGTAAGCATTGCGGTGTTGCTGTAACGATTCGGAGATTGTTTCAATAAAGCCAATCCATAAGAACATTTGATTTCAATGATCCTCCATCTAGAATCAGGATTTAGGTGATTGAAAGGTTCATCACTACCTAGGGTGGGAGCACGGTGTCGGCACGAAATCAGCCATCTAAAATGGGACCAATGAAGGCTGAGATTAGAGCATGGAAGCATCCAGATATTGCTGGTTATGGCCTTTTGGGAGCAGTTCTTGTTTGAGTGTTGGTTGGGGTGGAGACCATGAGGGGCCATTAACTCTGCTGTCTCTGTTGTTTCCTTTGAGGTAAACACTGTGGTTGTGGGTCCTTTTTTTTTTCTTTCAAAACCTACATCGGTTTCTTTATGGGAGAGAGGTGGAAAGCCCAGGCCAGGCCAGGCCAAGCTTTACCCAGATGTTAAGCAGTAAGGCGGGGCCCCGCGCATGTGTTCTACCCTTGGATGCTCGCTTACTCCAGAGTTCGTAAATCCGATTGACTGTTTACTTTTACTGAAGCCCCATCTCTTCCCCGGGCGGCAAGTGCAAGCCCCCTTGTCCATTGTATTTGTTCTCAACTAAGAATATAATATATTCAGATGTCAGTAGCAGAAACATGTAGAGATGTTTAAGCTATTGTTTGGTTGCTAATAAATTTGAAATATAAGTTATTATTTTTTAGGACTTGAAGCCAGAGTTACTAGTACAACAACTAGAACTGTGGATAATACAATCATAGGTAAGGATATGCATTCGAATTTCATGCTTTCTTTTGGAGCAAAACCTTATATGAATATGCAATTACAGGTAATTGAACACCGAAGCAAATGCAAGTAGCAAAAACTTGCAGTCATCTTACTGTTCCTTCATCAAGAACATAGTGTGAGCTAGGGGGGTGCTATTTGGATGCCTATAAAATCTATCCATCATTATTTTTATATGATGGATAGATTTTATAGGATGCCTGTTTTTTGGGGGAACTCAAGGTCACTGAAGCCGCAAAATAATCAGGATAAGGGAAATCACTTTTTGAGCATAGTTGTACATCCACTTTGGATACAAAACCTTCTCCTTAAATATTTCTCTTCCTTGGCTAATCTTTAACCTCTCTTTGGTTTAGGATGAATGTAAGCTCTGTCTGGTTCCAAACAGGTGTAATAAGTTGTTGATTCTTGTGTCAGGATGTTGGCTTATAAGCTCGTATGGCAATATTTTTAGCCTTTTTTTTTTTTTTGCGCTAAAATAGATGATTCATACAGATCTTATATGGATACATCCAAAAAAGTTAAAATACTGCATATCTTGGAGCGCACTAGGAAGCTCACTCTCTCTAACCCATAGAGTGTCTTCAGAGTGATTAGCTATGGTCCATCTTTGTTCTTCTAAATATGGTATTTGATTGGGTGCTACATGAGGCAACTTTTTGTTGGGGATGATGGCATTTACGTAAATAAGCAAATACCTGGGGGCTGAATGGTTCCTTATTAGGGTACGCTGCTCGAGTGCGGGCCGGGCCCCGGTTAATCGCTGCCGGCAGTAATAATTTTTCCCTCCGCTGGGTGGCGGACCGGATTGGCCGGTCCTGTCTTGTTTTTGTTCCGCGGGCACACCGTAAGCCTGGTGTTCATGCTAGTGCAATGACCTTCATGCCCCTCTCCTTTTGAATGATTGTCCTATAAGTCCTACCTCAACTCGGACCAATGGACACAAGTACGGTCCAATATCGATCGACGATCGGACGGCTTAGGATGTTGGCATCATCTATGATTCGGAAGGGAGTCCACTGGTTCGATGGTTGATCTTGCATGACTAGATATCTCGTGATCAATTTTCTTTTCTTTTTTCCTGTCTTTAAGAAAGCTAACTTGATACATGAATCTAGGGGTGGAAATTATCTCAGGATAGGCGAAATTTGTTAAGCATTGTCATCTCTCATTTGGAGAAAGCAGCTGCTAGTGAATTATTTCTTTGTGCCCATGGTAAAATGAGAAACACAGACATGATTTTAAATACATTTTCTCCTTTGAAATCCTTGTATGGTAATTTTGAGGCTCCTGTCAGTCACAGAACCAGAATTTTACTAAATCGGTTGATGTAAGAACATTGTTGTAGATAGGAAACATAAATAAAGTTCGTATAAATTCGTATGCTGAGCATGTAAGAATGAAGCTAAAAGGAGATTATACTCCATTTAATTCGCTAGAAATGATGTTTGTAGAGGGTAGTCAAACTTTATTATCTTTTGCTTTACATTAACAAACATCTCCATGTCTGCTAACTAGATTAGCATACTCTCAATGTCGATCGTCTACTTTACTCTCGTCCAAGCACGTGCTTAACTGTGCATCTACAATGAACTCCAATGCATTGTTGATTTGTTATGGTCGCATATACAATAAACAACCACTCAATAAAACTAGATCTTTGCTCCTAGACGCACCCCACAACTTAAAAAAACAGAATAACCCCGGTGCAAATTTTATCTCATAAAGCTGCTTTAGAAGGCTAGTGATGACAGTCATCTTTTGCCGCTTCCACATTATTGATGAATTCTGGTCTCCCAAGATCCATTTGGTCAACCACTTTCCTCTCTCTCTCTCTCTCTCTCTCTCTCTCTCATTCATGCTCTCACTTGTATTATTTCTGCTTCACCACATTCTCCAAATCTGATCATGTCATGGAGATGTCGCAAGACTATGTTTGAAAGTAAAGTACACTATTTCGGTATCAGACCTTGTATTGGTGCCACATTAGCACATTATCAGTACAATAGAATTTTTTTTGGCATACTGAATGCTCCATACATGATATAGCATACCATGCTTAAAAGGATGAAGGCATGAACAAGATGTGAAGATCTTTAGTGTCTAAAACAAAAGTAAATTACATTGGATTCCTTCATTTAAGTAGTCTCGAAATAAACTAGGAGGACCACCTTAAGAATCTCTGAGTATCTCAATAAGCCAAAAAATTATACACTCGTTTAACAGCTGGTTTGCTGTGAACTACTAATTATTGGGACAGTTTTCAACAAGCAGTTACTGTTTGAATAATGCTCTACTAGCTTCGTACTGGAAGATGCCATCTATATTCTTTTTCTACCTGGTTAAATTTTTTTATCCTCCTACAGTTACCATCTCCTGACACTTACAAGGACAAGCTCCTAAAAAAAATTAGCGAAGTATGGCGCCATTTCATGGTTCAAACCTGTTAGCTCCACAAGATTTGTTAAATTTTCTTCTTCTTCTTTTTATAAAGAGAAATGGAACAAAAGTCTCTGTGGAAACGGGGTTCTCAGAAACCTACAGCATGCCTTATCTTTAGTTGTATATTGTAGACTTGCTTTGTCCCCTATTCTGAATGCTCACTTTTATGAACAGAAACAATAAAGAGATTACTCTGGGTTTGTGATGAGGAACTGCTCTGAATCATCAGATTCAGTGCATGTCCTGAGGCCCTTTGGAACGCTTTAGTCTGGCAACAAAAGTGTCGCCATGCTGGTAGAACAGTGTAACACTATGGAATGGGGAACATACTAGGCAAGCAAAGATTCTAGTACAAGAGAAATCGAAGGGACCAACAAGGGAGGAAGAGCTTGTGCCTCCCCCCTGTCAGGCCAAGGTTAATAGCCTGCTCAAGTGAGTACTAGAAAATTTAAGTGATGGGGTCCGGTGATTAGACCGCCACCAGAGCGCAATCTGACAGCAATCCAGTGTGGTCCATGGCTTGAGGGATGCAACACCATTCAATGACATGCAACAAACCTGATACATTTAGAGAAGTTGAATCGAGTAGAGGAAATCTAGTTAACTGGAGTCATTATGTTGTGCTGAACTCGAGTTAATGGCTCGAGCTACTTCAATACCATTACCAGCTGTCTCATGGGCTCACAGAGCTGGAGGAAATCAGAAAACTAGTCACAGATAGATTGATGACAGAGATAATAGAAGACATGACAGACATATTTATAGATGAAACAATCTCCTGATTCCTGAAGGCTTCTCCTCAGCCATCGGAACAAACAAAGCCAGAGGAAGCAAAGTGAGGAATGTAGAAGTTCTCCCAGAAACGGTCGACAAAGAAAAAGAACAAACAAATGGGGAACAAACAAGCAGGGCATTGAAGCCCATTTGAAAAACAGCTTGTGTCTTCTGACAAGATACCATGGAGATTTGATGAGTCGTTTGGCCTCAGCTCACACGGACGGCCTTTTCGGAACTCAAGTCATTCAGCTGCAAAACAATTTGAAAGGAAAGATGGGTGGTAGAAGGATTAATACGAGAATGGAGAAAGCAATGCATTGGGATGGAGGGGTCATTGGGCAATGAGGACTGCACCATTGCGATTTCGGGAAGCGGTGACCGGGAAGTCGTGATGGGACATGGGGATGGAGATTGAGAGCTGGGTCTTGGAGTAGGCAGCCGCCTGGTTGGAGTTCTCCCGTTCCAAATCCACCCATGAGTCTCTGCTCTTCTGCGGCCACTCATCGAAGAAGTGGCGCAGAGGCCTCCGGCCCTCCTCCTGCTCCCTCTCCACCTTCAGAGGCCTCTCCAGCTTGAAATCAGCCCCCAGAACAAAGCAGTGCTGCTGCTTCTCCTCTGCATCCCTGCCACAGTGAGAGTAAGTGCTCTGCTGCAGGGCAGAGCTCCCCTGTTTGGTATCTCCCAGTGAGCTCATCCCTAGTGGCCTGAACTGCCATGAGCTCTCCTTCTCACTTCCTGAGGCCTCTGAAAAGAAGCAGTACTCATCCACATCCTTCATTCCATGACAATACCTGCCATTCCACTCATTCATTACCACTAGTTACAGAGACACCTACATAGATACATAGACAGAGAGACAGACAGATAGATATAGATAGATAGATAGATAGAGAGAGAGAGAGAGCAAGAGTTGTGAATGTCAACCTGTAGTCCTTGTCATCTTGGGTGTAGGATGGAGTATGTAGATTGAAGTGGGGAGTGTTGAGGCCAACAGCAGGTGTCCTAGAAGAAGGGTGGCAGGTATACAGAAGGTGGTAAGAGTCTGGAGTGGAGATGGAGAGAGGAGGAGGGGGGTAGGGGGAGGGGGTGTGGGAGGTGGAGGTGGTGGTGGCGGTGGTGGTGGTGGTGGAAGAAGAGGTGGAAGAGGGGAGACTGGTGGCCAAATACATTTCCACAGGCTTTCTTGAACGGTTTTTGCCTCTGTGCATGTGCCTCTCACAGTATTTGGAGTCTGGGTAGGCCTCTTTGGAACACCTCCACTTCTTCCCATCAGTTCTTCTGCACCTCCCTGGCTCAGGATCCTCTGCCTTCCTGCCAAAACCCTTCTGGTTCCAGCCCCAGCTCACTGTCATACAGAGACCCAGATCCCAATTTCTTCTCAAAAAAACACATGGAAGGGAAGTAGATGATAAAAAAAAAAATATGTAGAGGAAGGAAACTTACTCGAATGCTGGGGATGGAAGGCCAGAGTTGGGGAGGGAATGGTGGAATCCAGCAAGAAACTCCTCCTTAAGGGGAGGATGAGATCAGAGGGAATGGGGATTCCTGAGGCCATATACTTGAAGATGAGAGCCTGGTGCTCCAGCTCCTGCCACTGAGATGGTGTGAAGGGATACCTAGAGCTGTTCCTCCGACTCATCATCATCTCAAAACCAGACCACAAACCTAACAACAGGAAGAGGAGAAGAGCTGAAAACAGAGAGAGGAGGAAATGTGAGAGGAGACCAAGGCTACAGATTCTTACATCTATTGATACATTTGTATGGAGTTAGATGTCACAACCAGGAGAGAGAGAGGAAGGGGGGGAGGGCAGCCTGCATTTAATGCTGAGGAGCTTGTGAAATTATAATAAACAATAATATTATGATGGGGATTATTTTATGATGTGGGTGCATAGGATGGGTCATTCAGTCAAGAGGCAGAGTGTAGGCTGCAGAATCTTCTGTGTAGTTGCATGGATCAATCAAGACTCCTGAGACTTATAAAATATAATAAAAGAAAAGGAAAAGGGCGAGCAAAAGGGTTGGGTGGTGGAGTGATGATACATGGTGCATGCCTTTCCATGTCACTCGGGTAAAAAAAGCCACTAGTTAAATGCTAATGGCTGTCAGAATGGTTGCAGGTGGTTCTGCCACCTGAGAGCAGTAGACTCTGCTCTTATATTATGGCTGAGAGCAGGAGCAGGAGGGGGCAGGTGCAGGTCTGCCAACCAGAAGGGAGCAGAGCTATTCCCTCCATCTTTAGCTCGATATTTCTCTCTCTATCTCTGAACCAAGCTGCTGTGCTCTGGTGCCTTCTGTTGCTGTTTTCTTCTGCCAGCTTTACGGAAACTCATAAACAAAAGAGCTGTTTGGGAGTTAAACTAAAACACAAAGTAATCGTAAAGATGCGGAAACAATGAGAGAGAGGGAAAAAAAGCTTTGAGACACTGTACTCTTCTACTGCGGCTTCCCACTTTTTGCTGTTGTTTCTTCCTTTCTTTTCTTAATAATTTATTGTTTTACTTGCGGTTCTTTTTTTCTCTGTCTCTCTCTCTACTGGTAATGCCACCTTTCCTCACCTGAAGCTAGCTCTGCTTTGGTTTCTACTTTGAATTTGAGAAAATAGATGATACAACCTGGGGTGCTGTTATGGTCACCAACTGGTAAGGAAATTGAGAGTTCGGAATGCCTCTTCTCTTCTCTTCTCCACCAACTATGTCCAGTACTTGGAAGGTTAAAGATAGTTCAAAGACAGGCTTTATGAAGAAGAAGGCATGGAGGAGAATTATAGAGGTAAGGCTGCAGGAAGGTGATTTGATCTCAAGTTGGTCACCAGAGTACTACTGTCTGTTTCAGTCTCCTTTAATACCTTTATCTAAATCCTAAGGGGTTTGATGGAGTTTCTGGATATGATTTGAGTTGAGACATTTATCAGATGTTTATGATGGTACACCACACTAAAGAAGTGCATTGCTGGTGCACTATGTGAAAATGTTTGAAACTAAAATGAGGAACATATGGGCCTGAGTTGGATCATTGCCTTCCACTTGCTGGCCATTGCAACTCGAACAAGTGACCATAAAGCAACCTAAAAGCATGCAGGTTGGAACTCACTCAAAGGAGATAGAATGGATACCCACAGCAGCAGTTCCACTGTTTTCTTTCTGAACACAGGCATGGGGGAGGCTCCATTCCACCATAAATCCTTTTTGGCTTTTTTCTGGTCATGGCATGATTTATATGAGGCCTTGCAAGCTACTGACCCCCTCCAATCACCAACTTGTCACAAAGATCAGAAGGATGCGATACCATGTGAGTACACCATCTTTGCACCCCTTTCTCAGCTATTCCAATTCTTCAATGACACAAGTTGCAGCTATATATTGGTCATGGCCCAAAATTGCTGTCAACATTTATGTGAGAACAGAAGTTATGGCAATTTAACCAAATAATAGTAAGCATTTTATATTACTTTTCCATATCAAGATCTAGTAGGCATTGCTTAAATATTTTATTTTGTAAACAATATCATAATCGAACTAAGGCCGCTGTATATTGACTATAAGCTGGATATATAATTGTCATTATGTAAATAATAGAATGGAGGTTCCCTTAAGACTGTTGTTGCTGTCAGCCAATGCCAAGAGCTGTCGACATTGTAGTATATGTGCTGACATGGTGCATTGAGAATGTGCCTAAAAATAAAGCACCATTAAGGGCATCCAAGACTCAATCCATGTTCTTTGTGATATCAATAAGGATTTTTGGGTCACAAATCAGCCTCTTGTCGCATTTGATTTTTCATAATGTCGGCAGACTCGACAAATTAAAAGAAAAAATGAATAATTCATGAATATTTTATCGGCGATGTGACTGATCGGGCTGATCGATCAGTCTATAATTCATGAATATTATTAGTTGTTCATGAAATAATTGTGATTTTGTAGATGAACACTCATGAATTACATGTTCATTCTTACATGAAACAGTATATAATATGTAATTAATATTTTATCATTTTCCTTTGGGCAATGTTTCATGAGAAGTTCTAAATGTAACATTCAAAGGCTATTCTTAGAAAACCTTCAAAAAAATAGATACAATATTACTGCTTTTAGTTGAGTAAAGTATTCTAGAGAGACCAAATAATTTTATTCAGATTATTGATGAGATTTTGTATAGGTCAAGGCTATATACATCTAACTCTCTTCAGGCCGTACAATGGTAGGAACCTGGTACACTAGGATGCTTTTTTTTTTATTGAAAGAATTTTGTTCTTCTTGAGTTTTGAAGAAATAGAGTACTTATCCATTTAGTCATGCCTATCCAACTTAAAAAAAAAAACTTTTAAAACCACATTATCTATTAAAATTTTCTAACCAAATAAAATTTTAGACATTCTTTTTTTTTTTTTTGCTGAAAAAAAAAAGAAGGGGGAAGGAAGGGATAAGCCCACTCCCACGTAGCAGCCCCCATTGGGTCCCCGCCCGTCAGGAGAATGTTCGATGCGGGCAGAAATGATATTTTAGACATTCTTTGAAAACAAAAGGAACAAAATACAGTATAGGAATATATCGGAACAAAAGTACTTATTCAAGTATTTTATTGCATCTTCTCACATTTTTTAGCCAAAAATGGAATCTCTCTCTCTCTCTCTCTTCTTTATAGGAAACCTGAGACTATGTTCTTTGTCTATGTAAAACAGTGTTTCCAATATGATCCTACAAAAATATTGTCCCTAGGGGAAGGCTAAAGTGGAGACAGCTGCACCCTACCCATTCCTGGGTGACAGCAGACTGCTCCTTCTGTATTTGGCAAACATTGCAGTGTGTTCAGTGGCGTGGTTTCAGCATCTTCCAGTGTGCTCAGCAGTGTGATGCAATGTTGGAATGAGTCATAATAGCAGAGAGCAGCAGCAGCAGCAGCAGGGGAAGGTGAGCAGAAAGGAGGGTCTTTGTTTTGTTGCAATTTAAAGAGAGAGGGGAGTTTCCACCACCACCACCACCACCACCACCCGAAGTCCTCCCTCCCACCACCACCTGGCTTCAGAGAAGATAGCAGGTTTTGGAAGACCAACAGCACTCTGCACCCACTGCCACTGTGAACTCATACATGCCCCTAGTCCACTTTTAGCTCTCTCTCTCTCTCTCGCCCCCCTTCCTTCCTCTCTTCCTTTCCCAATTAGTATCTTTCTTTCCCACTGGTTACTGGAAAGAAATGTTCCTCTTTTTCTTCTACATGAATCATGATATAAAGGAATTTTGAAAATAAATACAGGCTTTGTTTTCTTTTGTTTCCACAATATAATAATAGTTGGATCAGTCCAGCCAGGGATCAAGATATATAATCATAATTATTTTTCCATCCTTTTTCTTTTCTTTTTTTTTATGTGTAATAGCAGCACAAGCTGGAATGAATTGAGCTCTCTTTTTCTTTTCTTTTTTTTTTCCCCTCCCGTATGTGTAATAGTGACATTGGCTCGGATGGACCTAGTCTAACTAAAAATTTCTTCGATTTTAGATATATTAACGATTATTATTTCTGTTTATTTTGCTGTAGATGCATTTTCGCATGCATAGCAACATATTTTGCGTGACTTCATTGCCAGAACATTAACCGCTAAAACACACACAAAATGAGTGTCTTCATTTGAGATTTGGAGCAAAAGGGTCCAATAAAACTTAAGGAAAATATTGTATAAAAAATCTACTTAATTATTGATTTTGCAAGGTATCAATTTTCTTTTTTTTTATAGCTGAACAACATGTAATTGGAAATTTTCAAACAATTTTACCCTGGATCTAAGGAAGATAGGGTATATACAAATTTGAAATACTCGATAATTTATTAAATTGCATATCCAATATATATTTGTTGAAGCTACTGCCTGTCTTATGCTTAGTCACCAGGGCATTCCTTGGAGAGCCCTGAATGTCTGTCATTTAGGCAAAAAAAGACTGCATTTTCTTGAAAATTCAATAACTAAGTGGAACTTTTTGTGCAGAGCCCACAAAATTTAACGCAGATCATATTTTCCAAGAAAAAGTATTTCTCAAAAGTAAAAGATGAAATTTATGTAAAGTTCCCTGGATATGAATAAAAACTGAAGCACAAACACAGATATGTGCATCTTTGGACCACTGCAGCGAACCTCTTGGCAAATGGATCGTACTGTACTACGTCTGCAAAGAAAGGAACACGAGAGAGACAGAGAGAGGCCTCATAAATGCCTGCCCTTGTACCATTTGCATGAGATAAGAACGATTCATTTCTGGGTAAGATTCCACTTCTTTCTTCTTTTTTTTTGGCTTTAATCTCTACATAGGGGCTGTCAGAATATAAAAGTTGTAAAACAACAGGAAATTACAAGGTCAATCTAGATTTGGACCTTCAAGCACGCCCAGCTTTTGTTCATGTTACCTTCACATCTTCACGAGCTACAATATCCAATTCTCGAGGTTTTCAATAACTTCCTTCTATTATTTTGCCAAGGGCAGCGAGACTGCTTCAAGAGCCCATAAGTTTTAAGTCACAAAACACCAGCAGCACAAATTCACAGACAGGTCAAGATTTCACAATCACATCATATGCCACGGATTCCAAGCAGGAGAGTGAGAGTGGAAGAAATTATCCAGCATGATTCCTCAGAAGAATTGGGAAGACGGCCACCAACTCACTAGTAATATCTTGACAACTCCGACTCTGAAAATCTCTCTGATGTTCTTATGAAGAATTCTGGTAAATTATCAACAAAAAAAAAAAAAGAAATCTGATAAGTGACCTTTCAAACAAGAATAATGACATAACCAAGAGAATCAGACCAACAATCTGAACCGATAGAGATGTTTGATTGGCCCTCTCTTGCTTTCTCCACTGGAAAAAGTAGAAGCATGAGGACCAGGAAGCAAGTTGCCACTAGTTCGAAAAGCAACAGCAGAAATTATAAGAAAAGATTGACAGGTTCTCCAACTCCAGGGTATTGACATCCTCAAATTCCAATAAAATAGAGAAGTTTCTAGTAGTTCTTTGTGTAATTATGTCTTTTAACTCTTGGGGAAATGGATAATCTATGAAATAAAAATTCCATTCGCTATCTTTGCATTTCGACTTATGGTACAGATATAGACCTTGAGGCCTAATGAATAGGTTACAGACGGATTAGCTTTCTTTTCAAGTAAACACTGGTCCAGTCATTAAACACCAATATACATGTTCCTTCGAAATCTGTGATCAATTAACAGTAAGATTCTATAGCAATTAAGTATAATGCAACAATAAGTTAAAACCATCCGGACCATGCAATTCTTAAGTTTGATGAGAGGTCAGAATTTTCATATAATTTTGCACCTCAATCCATCCCACAAATTTCTAATATATGACCACCAAGGCATGGAATATCTCCAAACCTGCATAAAACTATACCCAGAGAAAGAACACATGTAATTATGAGGTCCTGTTAACCTTTATCACCAACATGAGAAAGAATACAAAAGCTCCTGAATCTCAAAACCTAAAATCCAGTGATTTCCTCCATGATGGAAACAAAACCTTTTCAGTATGTGATTATATCATCAATCTAGGCAGGGTTCATAAATTCTAAATTGTTACACCCTTATAGAAATAGTTAAGATTAAATCAATGTGAACCAAAACTATATTTATAAACTTTCAGAGAATTTACACTTCTAACAGGCTGCAAATTTCGGTCAGAGCTTTTTAGTTGTGTCACCTTCTTAGAAGTTGAATATTTAATTAATACTAGAAAAAGTTGAGCATTTTCGAAGTAGTAATAGACACATGGAAAACATGAAGAGATGCATCTGATGTGTAGCTTTATCTTCGACCTATCTGAAATCACAAATTTTCTTTCAGACTTGGTAACTTCAACTATTAAAATAGAATTTAAAGTTTAAACTATATCATTTGATCAACCTGTTATTTTACAACAAAGGTGAGAAAAATACAGAGACCTAAATTTGATATTAAGCTGGATGGAATATGAAGGCAGCAAGATGAAGAAGCAAAATACATGGATTGCTTTCATGACCTCCTTCTGGTGCCTCGGTTACCAGAACCTCCCACAGCAGGTCTAGTCCTTTTGGTAGAAGGAGAGAACAAGGTCTGTACGTACAGAGAAAAGCTGGGTATCCACAAAAAGCTGCCACAATGCAAAGGAAAAGACACAGGAAAGTTAAGCATGGCGAATAGTTAAACCACTGTAATCAACAGTTCTAGCAGCAAAGAAAATCCTTCCCTTCATATTTTAACACAATCACAAATATACTATTGCAGTACTACTCCATAAGGAATGTGGGCTATCATGTTTTTACCTTTCAAGATCTGACATGTAATTGTTAAGTTATCATATTTGAAATCAGAAGAGAAACTATGATTAAGGCTGCAGCCTTTCTTAGCACCCCCCCCCCCCCCCC
>JAOXJJ010001007.1:8921942-8942086 GCA_025769935.1 Phoenix roebelenii
ATTAGGAATGTCATGCAAGAGAACTAGAACATAACTAGATAAACAAGCCCAAAAGAAAGAATAACCTGTTACCTGTGATGGATGCAGTCAATCAGAATCGGGTACTCGTGGATTGGGGCGACAATCGGGGCGTGGTTGCAGCCAATGGACTCTCGAAATGGCTCCAATTGGATCTGATCACAGCAGCTTGGTTGGGCTTGCGGAAGAGAGGAAATTGAGCCAAAAGGCCTGCTGGTCAGGGGCCTGCAGCAGAGGAAAACAGGGTGGACGGGCCGGAATGAAAGTGGCCCATAGGGGTCTGTAGGCAGCTTGGGCCCAATGGGTCGGCCCGTGAAGGAAGAAGGGGAGGGGTGGGGGGGGTGGAAAAACAAGAACCCGAGATGGGAACGGGCTTGGATGACTGTGAAATGGAGGGGGATGACCGAGGGAAGGAGGTGAAGTGGTGGCGGCGGTCGAAGGGAGGCAGCGCGAGGGACGCGGCGGTGGGACTTTAGGCAGCGCCCTCGGATGGCGACGCAGCGGACGGCGGAAGAACGACGGAGGCGGTGATAGCGTTGAGGGTGCGGCGGCACAGATGGAGGAGCTCGGTTGGTGCGGTTCGGCGAAGAAGGAGAAGTCGGTCACGGCCAAGGTGCGGTCTGCGAAGGGTGGTAGAGCTCGACGGCGGTGTTCGGACGGCGAGTGCGAAGACTGCAAGGCAGAGATGGCGAAACGGCGGGGCTCGAGTGGTGAAACGGCAGCGACGGTGGCGGTTGAAATAGCGGCTAGCGGGCCTCGGGTGAAGCTCGACGGCACGGCGGAAACGGCGGCGGCGGCAACGATAACAATGGAAACCCTAGGGTTTCCCTTCGGCCGAAGCAGAGGTAAGTTTTTTCTTTGAGGGGGGAACACGTGCGAGTCACGTGAACCTACAGGGTTTTTTTTTTTGAACCGTAACAGGTTCGGGTTTTCGTGTGAACCCGCTCCGATAACCTTTATCCTAACACGTGCAAATCACGTGATTTTTTTTTTGAGTTGCTGCACCCGGGTTACCGGGTTGTGGGTAACGGGTTAGAGCTAACCCGTTACTCGGCCTTCTTCTTCAACCTCGGCTGAACGAGTACGTGGTGACCGGCGGGTGTCTCGATGGATTCGAGCGACAAGGCCGAAAGAAGGACGGTGATATTCTTCTTCTTTCCAGCAACGGGGACCGCTCGTGCTCCGTCGGCGCGCTCCGGTGTCCGGGGTCGGGGCTCCGTGTAAAGCTCGTACGCCAACCGAAATCCGGGGATTCGGTGACGCTCGGCCATACACTGGTCGTGGTGGAGTCGGTTGCAGGCACCGACGGAGGGCCAGAGGCGGCGCTGCAGGGAGGGGTCCGGCGGATCTGATGGAAAAAGGTGGTTGCGGCAGGGAGGAGCACGGTGGATCTTCTCGGTCACGGGGATGACTTCCTTTTTTTTGACACTGATAGAGGGAAAGAAGGCTGTCGTTGGATCGGGGCTTTGGCAACAGAGGCAAACCCAACCTGGCTCTGATACCAAGTTGATGCCGAACCAAATCCGGGGACAACGGCTACAGTGGCGACGATACAGGAAAATCAAGAGATAGGGAAGAAGGGAAGGAAGAAGAAGAGAGGAAGGAGAAGGGAGGAGGAAGAGAGGAGAAGAAAACGTGGGAGGAAAAAGAAATTCTTAATCATTCATTAAAACCCCTAATCATGAAATAGTCCCCTATATATAGGGCCAAATAAACACAATTAACATAAAATCCCCTTACACAAAAATAACTCCTAATAAACCCACAAATAACACAAATAAGCCCTAAAATGCAAATAATCCCAAACATAAAATAAATGCAAATAAGTCCAGACATAAAATAATAAAATAACATGCAAATAAAATGGTAGCTGCCTAGCTGATGTCCCCATCAGTATCATTAGTATTGACCATTTCATCATCTCATCACTAAAAGATATATACCTATAATGACTATTTTAAAATATCATCACTAAAGATATAAGTTTTAGCGGTGAACTATAAATTTGTCATAGCTGATTTGACCAATATTGATTTTAACACCAAACTTATGACAACATAGTATATCATGACTAAAAATATAGACTTTTATTAACCACTGTATAAGTTTGTCATTAAAGGCATATATCTACAACAACCATTTTAAATGTCAATACTAAAGACATGAGTTTTAATGATGAATCATAAAATCGTTATTAGTGAGTTGATAAAATTAATTTTGGCATCAAAATTATTTTCCTAACTTAAAAGAAGCTCTATTTAGTGATGATTTTTTTGTGATAAAATGAAAAATAGTCACAAAAGGTAAATATTTTGTGACAGCATTTCCTTTGGTCATTAAAAATTTAGAGCAAAATGGTTTGTTGTGACCACTTCTTATTTTTTATGATTAACTTAGTCAGCTTATTGACACAATGAAAAATTTTCATACCAACGTTCTATTGCTACGTGCTAAAGCTAGGACTGTAGAATGGCAAAAGTGTTGTTCTTTAGAATGCATGAGACCCTTTTTTTTGCTTAAAATGCATGCGGTACCCCTGATTGTGGAAGAAGAAATGGATAAATAGATTAAGATTTTTTCTTCCTACTTTATCAAAGTGACATTTTATTTTATTAAGTTACGGATTTAGATCATTCTAAAAAGCAAGTTTTTATTAGTTTTGATAGACAAGTACTTTAAATGCGAGTTTCTTGAGAACCAATCTAGTTTTTTTTTACCTATTATTTTAATATGGATCTCCTTCTATCAAAACAATATGGATCTCCTCCAAAAGCAAGTTCTTTGAAAAGAGGTGCTAATCAACTAAGCTAATAGCTATGAGTCAAGATCCTTGTGTATTTTGTACCTCATGAGGTTGTATGGCCATGGACAACCACCACATCATTCATCTTAGATGGATGGTTGTAACTCATCCTCGCGGCGTGCTATATTTGGCACTCAATAGCCTCTTTATTCCTAGGATAACAGCCGTTTGTCTCTAAGATGGATAACATGGTAATTATCCAAAATTGTACAGCACTTCGCAATGTAAAATATGAACCATGAGGATTTCAACTCGATAATTGTTGGCAAAAACCAACCTAAATTTATGTTTCCCTCCTCCCATGGCACACAAGATAGCAATTAAGAAAATTAAATATATAATTAACATGGAGATTATTTGAACTTGTGATATCTAATAAGTTTGAGTTCTGATATTATATTAATTAATTATTAGATCCTAAAAATTTAACTTGGTAGAGAAAAATGGTCAACAATATATATCAAACTTAACGAAAATCATATCTAATTTTTATTAATACTTTGCTAAATGAACAAATTAAACTCCATGTTGCATCAATATCTAAATCTTCCTATTCCCAACTCGAAATGTGAAAGGAAGAAACGGTATCACTTTGGAATTTTCCAATCGAACATAAATGTTTTGTATTAATTTAATTTCCATGATTCATTTGGACATTGCTTGCTAAAATGGGAACCATAGGCATGCACCCTATAAGGTGTTCTTTTCCCCAATTTAAGTAAAATTTCTGTATCTCTTGTTAACAGAATTCTATTTACAAATGCGTCACCCATCACTTCATCACCTTATCACCTTGAAGAGCATGAGCAGCCCACAATAAATCTGAAGACACAGAAAATAGAATAATGGATCAATTCTGCCGATCGCTGATTCCTAGCAGGGGAGAGAGCTAAAGAATGTTCCCAGAAATGGCAGTGGTCAGTGCCGCTTTAAACTCTGGATCCTTCGTCAATGACCAAGCCACTTGCTCCACCAAACTCCGCGCCGGAAGCTCCGGTGTCTCAACCTCCTGCTGCGATCCCACTCGCGTGAGATCAAGTGTTATGTTGCTCGGGCCCGAAGAACGGCGAGAGACAGAGCCACCGCGGCTGGCACCACTGGGTGCCGTAGGCTGAGAGGGGTTACCATGGTTGTGCTCGCCTTCGTAAGTTGCTACTAGGATTGACCTATCCTCTGCACTTCTTTGCACCTAAGGAAGAGGCCATCATTGAATTGGATTCAGTTTGATTCATTCCTAGTGATTCTATGGCCATCTAAATAGACTTCAAGGAGAACTATGGTTAGGTTCGATCTTTGGTTACCTTCTTCTTGACAGGGCAGGCAGGAGCAAATGAGCATCTGAAGTAGGCCCTTGGACATGGATTGTCTCTTGTCACCTTCTGACCATATTTTCTCCATTGATACCCATCTCCTACAACCTAAAGATATATAACACAAGAGCATAGAATTCTTATGAGTAATTTCTGAAGTTGGAATGGAAATGTTTGCTTAAGAAAATATGTTGAAATTCAGGGAACTTACGAGGCTCGAATCCGATGGATCGGTGCGAACGTAGAGCTTAGAGACCTTCAGACACTCTTCTCTCGCTTGCTTGCAAGAATTTTCGCTCGAGTTTCTTCCAATCTGATGTCCCATGCAATTATTGGTCATTCCATCAGCCCCAGCAATATTGTAGCCATGCATGGCAAGGCTCTCACTCTTCCTCTTCCTTCCTGGCGAGACAGACCCCCCATCGGAGCACATGGTGGTCATCAAATCCATTACCTGTCTCTGCAGGTTGGCATAGTCTTCATAAATGGCGGCAAGCTTCTCGTTCAGTCTTTTATTCTCTTCGGACACCCGATTGAGCTCTGCCTCGAGATCCTCAGCCTAAGGCCCAAAAAATATATCCATCAGAAATTTGCAGTTAAGCATGCTTGGAGAAGAGTAGTAGTACTACTATATGCTGCTAACAAACGGTCGGTAAATATGAATAAACTCACCTCTCTTTTCATCAAAAACTCCTCTTCCTCATGCTTGAGACTTTTGGGCAACCCTTTCTGCTCAATCCAACAAGGAGAGACTAATGAAAACTATATCCATTGGATGTCTAAATATAACATATATGGGACATTAGCACTCACTGGAACTTGGCCGGGAAACCGGAGAGAACCGACCTTGAGGTCAAGGCTCAGGGAGGAGTGACCAATCCATGTGGAGTCCATGATCAATGAAGGCTGCTGGCAAATTGGGTGTGTGCTTTTCTTGGAAGCCTTGGAGAGGCAAATGAGAATGAGAGATGAGGGCTTGGGTTGGAGCTATATGCACAACTCTTTGGATGGGATCTTGGAGGGACGGAAGTCGGATAAGACTGTAAGAGACGAGGGAGACATCATCCAGGAAACGTCACAGCGTTGTCGTCATATGGCTTTCTGGAGGAGGAAGGAAGGAAGGAAGGAGCCTGAAAGGGCTAGAAAATTGTAATTGGAGTAGTTGGCGCTTGGGAGGAAAGTGGGAGAGGTGGATTGAGAAGAGGAGGGGACGGCGGGGACGTGGCCCACAGCAAAGTAGTCTTTTTACGTGAGTCAAGCCGCCAAGTTTCTCCGTCTCCTGGTCTTCTCTGGCTCCCTTGTAATTTATTTGACCCGTCAACTCATTGGACCTTATGTGACTCTATCTAAACTTTTATAGAATGCTCTCGTGTTCTTTTTTTTTTTTTGGTGGTTAATGCTCTCGTGTTCTTTAATAGTGGATCTAGGCGTGGCTTGAAAGGTAGAGAAAAAAAAAAAAAAAAGTTGATCCTATGGAGTCTTTTATGGGGCAAGAGCAGGATGACTAGACTAGGAATAATATTTGAGCAGTTACCATGGTTAATAGTAACCATAGTACTTACTAGCTTTTGAGAATGTGGACACTAGATTAGTTACGACAATAGCACTGATGTATGCAGCAATTAGCTTTGGGACACGACACCGAGTCCAATGTGCCTCGAAGTTTCTATGGGTTTCTTTTTCTTGCTTTCTAGTGGAATTCCTATGAGGCAAACGCCAGAACTAATTAACTACTTAGAAAACATCAACTCTAGATTATGAATAAGTATGCTGAATTCCTATGAAGCAAATAGTAGAACTAACTTAGAAAGCATCAACTCTAGATTATGAATAAGTATTCTGCAATAGCTGAGTCCAATGAAATTTGGTAGATATGGTTGGATAGCTTCAATATCCTCAATTTGTTAGCTAACTTGGCTTGGGAGAAACAGGAGAGTCTTCGAATATATCGAGGAGAACTATGTAGAAATTTTACAAAGTACTTTCTTACAAAAGAGTGGACCTTTCATTCTTGAGACAGAGCTTCAAGAAATAAAATTGCAGCATGTTTCTTTGCTTTGCCAAATAATTTTGTGATAGACTGTTTTATGTACTTTTTTATTGTGCTATTGGTTCTTCTAGATTTCATCTGCTGAATGAAACTGATTAGATTTTGCCTAATTTTTTCCTCCAAATAAAATGGATGCAGCATACTGTCACTCCCAATAGAGTTAGGACATTTGCTTATCTAACATCAACTCTCACAAATAATTATGAAAAATTAATACAAACTCATGTTAAGAGGTCGTTACGTGCCTTGGGGGCACCAATCTTGACTTATAAGTATTGTTCTAGTGTGGTTCGGCAAACACTCTAAAATGGGTGACACGTGGCACGTCTTTTGACCTTGATTGGAACATTGCAGCCGGACTAATTGTTGCCCGAAACAAAACGAAATGGTGCACGGCCTCTCTCGTGGACCTTCGTTCTCCTTTCTTCGGCGGTCCCAACACAGAACAGCGTCCGGAGGAAATAGGTCCTTGACGTCTGTCCAAATCTAGGTGCTCAGCGAAGCGGTGGCTCTGGAAATGTCGGCACGGGATCTTTTCCGGATTGGTCTGGTGATAAGGACTGGACGGTCAACTTTCTCCCACATGGCTTTGATTTCACTGAACTTTCTTTGGGTCGACCACTTTGTCAATGTTCCATACGTTACACACCTGATCAAACTCATCCTGTGCTCTTCAAATTCTACTGATTTTATAGTACTGCCATTGTAGGGCCAACATACACTATTGTTAGGTCAATCACCCTTACTAGTGATGGTTAAGTGTATCTGTTTTTTATAAATAAATACATGGTCCATATTTTCAACTAATTCGAGAGAGACAGTATGAGTGTGCTTCCACGAAGCAAAGAGGATGGGAACTTGTCCCATCTCTTTTCCAATAAAATTTTTCTTTCGCAAACAGCCAGTAAGTAGTTCGCCAATAAATAATTTAAGCATCCAAACAAGTTGTTGGCTAGATAGGAGCCATTATTTGGTGCAACAATAAGAGACTAGGACCATCAAATACACTAACAAGGGCCGATCTCTGGAACAACCAATTTGTACAAAAATAAAAAGTTGAATGTCTAGATAATATGCTCTATATTGAAAAAAAAAAAAGTTTATGTATGTATGTATGCATGCACGAACGCACGGGTGTGAGTTTGTTGAGAGAGAGAGTGAGAGAGAATACTATAAGTATCCCAGTTCTAATATCTAGATGCACCATCTAAAAATTAAATCTTGAATTTTTGGCTGCTAAACAAATTTAGAGATAAGATGACCAAGCTATAAGATCAAGTTCAGTATATTTAAGGTGAGGGATATATAAAAATGCACACCCGTGTTAATTTGTATGTATGTACACGCATCCGGATACACACGGATCTGTATGTTAGTGAAGAGGAAATCAGGTAGTTCCCAATATGATTTTCTACCTAAAAGCTCAGAGATGGCTCTGATCTCTCTCTAAATAAACATTATATGAAAGTCTGTAAAGAGGAAAGAGGAACAGCATAAGAAAACGAGGAAAATCATGCAGTGGTTGTCAATGCTTGTCTGCCTGAAAGATGAGAGATGGTCTTCACTGGCGGCTGGTTTTAGGTGGCAGAATTATCAGTCGGAACAGCGAGGAGGAGGACGAAGCCTGTGTCTCGCGAGTCGCGACACTTTGAACCTGGGGCCTTGGTCCTTGAGAGGTCAAATAACGTGAAGGTGGGGCACTGGAACCTGTGGCCTCGATCATTGAAGTCAAATAACGTGAAGGTGGGTCAAATAACGTGCGTGCATGCATCACGCCCCCGGGTTGTTGGGCGGTGCCCGAAAGCGTTGGAACATCAACACCCCGACATCATTGTCGTGAAAGAATGAAAACGTTTTAGGGTTCGGTAAGTTTATTATATCACCATTGGAAACGTGCCGTATCGCCGTTAGAAAAGTGCCATATTTACAAGCAAGCATCCGAAGATGGGAATTGGAGGATGGTTGTTATGTAGCTGTTATGTTGTCCCTCGTAATGACGATAATATGTGGTTATCATGATGCAAAATATTGAGGAAAGGGTCTAGGGAACAATTAGAAACTGTTTATAAGTAGACGTCTAGCGAAAATAGGATTATTTAGATATATATATATATATATATATATATATCATTCTAAATATGCAAAATTATATGAATACTTTTGTAAAATTATTATTTACATATATATATTTATAAAATATTTATTTTGCATGTATGCCATTCTTTTCACTTTTATATATATATATATATATGCTCATGCCACCTAATGCCATTAAGAAATGAGCGGTTTAAAATTAAAACAACTGAATATCCTTAATGGATGACATGCAAAAAGAAAAATTTATGAGGATATACATGCAAATAGTAATTTTGTGAGGATATTTGTGCCATTTCATATATTTAGAAGAATATTACTCAAAAAAAGATTAAAAATTGATCAAAACTTGGCAGAGACTTGCCAAGTTTTTTATGGCTTGGTTGAATTGATAAGTCAAAAAAAGAAAATCCAAGTCGCATTATTGATTTTTCATGATTTAAGATTTTAACTTGACGAATTTATAATATTGGATGACTATTTTAGTAATTCTATTCTCTCATTTGATTTTATTGTAATTATCATTATCGAGTGCATGACATATATATATATAACATTATTTTTAGAAGATTAAAGCATATTAAATTTAAATTAGTTATAAATGTTTAGTCAATAATTTTTTATAGATTTATAAATAGTCAATTGTTGCTTGTTCATTGAGGCAAAAATTTCACAATGGCATCAGGATTTATTCCATAAAAATTGAGACAACATGGGTCATATGGCATGATAATACTGATATTTTCTTTTTTTACTTGTTGATTCAATCGAGTCATAAAAGATTTAGTAAGTTTCACCTAAGTGTTGATCATTTTTAAAAGGTTTTTTAAATGTATGCCCTCCAAAATATATGAATTTACAAGAATATCCTCATGAAGTTGCTATTTGTATGAATATCCTTGCAATTAAATTTTTCTTTTCGTATGTCTACCAATTTTCAACCATTTTAATTTTACATTACTCATGTCTTAACGACATTAGATGGCATTGATACATATGCAAAACAGAAAGAAAAAAAAGAATATACATGCGAAATAAGTGTTTTATAAGGATATGCATGCAAATAGCAACTTTGTAAGAATATTCATGCAATTTCGTATAAAAATAACTATGTGATATAGACTTCTAATCCTCTACAATCATGCACATTGCCGCCGAATCTAGGCTGAGGTCGGAGTGCAACTTGGACGACCTGAGGTTAGCTGGAGACAAGTTAAGTAGGCTAGCTGAGGTGGGAGGGATCTCTTCCGAATGTGGCCTGCAAAAAGTTGATTTGCTGGAGAGTTTTTGGTGAGGGTTCCTTCAATGCGTAAGTCAAAATAACGAGGCAACAATATAGAAGAAATTTTTTTTTAGTATAGTGTGATCTCTGAGGAATATTGCATGCATACTTCAGGACCCCTGAGCTATCCTTTTATATAGGGAAGCCCGTTTTATCGTTATCTAGCATGACATGGCATGCAATGATGCCCAAATAATGGTCAGTAGTATGATCGAGGCATGGGTGTTGCTCCGTGTAGGAGGCAGGCAGCACTGGTGGGCCGTAGGCCATGGTACTGCTACGACTGCGGGCTACCAGAATTGTCAGTTGTTAGAACTGTTAGTCCTTGTCGGTGCGTGCTGATTATTCTCTTTGGTTGATGTCTCCTTGGTTGATCGGCTCCTTGATTGGGGTTGAGGTTATTCTCCTCGGCTTACGTTCAAGGAAAAAAGGGTAGGTCTAGCTCGAGGTCGAAGTTTTCAATATTTTCGCCAAATTTACCCCCCATTTTTGAGATCGAGCTACATCCTAGTTCGAGTGGCAAAAGTCATGTTGTCACTTTGATAGAGGGTAAGACTTTTGTCATGGGTAATAAATGTGGATATATCTTTTCGAAGCATCGACAAATTCAGGCCATCCCGAGATGCCATCATTATGGGGTGACTCCGAGACGTTATTAATACAGTGATCCGACAGATCACCCCCTGTCGTGCCCTATGTTAACACATAGCCTGATCTGCTCAGATAGCTAGACCGACACTTTGGTCAAGGCCATCTGCACTTCCATATAAGGGCGTCCCCAACCTTTGGTCTCTATTTCTTGCTTCATTTGCTCCTCCATCCGAGCACTTGAGAATCTAGGCCCTCGGGTGGTGCTCCGACGAAGTTCTTCATCTCTGTCTCTGGCATCCTCTGTGCTTCTCCCTTTTCGATGGGTCTTCGATCCTAGGCTGCTAGTCCCTTTCTTGTCTTCTTCTTCTTCTTCGTCCCCCCATCCTTTTTTTCATCTTTTCTCAATCTTTCCCTTTGTCTTTCTTTGGTCACTATTAGCGGGCTGAGGCTAACGCTTTGAAAGAGAGTTGGTTGTCCGACCGCCCTTCTCAAGGTCGGTAGTCGTCACCTCTAGGTGAGGCTGAGTCCGAGGTTCGATTAGTGAATTATGTGATATTCATTCGAGCTCAGCATTTTGTGCCCCCTGAGTTCACCTTTGATCTCGTTGGCCCCGGTGACCGAGTGACCAACCTGTACCCTTCTCAGCTCGACTTGTATGAGGAGACTCGACCAGGTAGAAGCTTCCTCTCCACCCCTTTTTCTTGCAATTGATGGGATCTTGCCACTTCGTCCCGACCTAACTAGTGCCAAACTCCTGGCGGGACTTAGTTGGTTTCCTTTCTCTTTATTTCCTTCGAAACATCCAAGCCTTGGTGTCTCCTTTCTGAGGATGCTTCATCCTGAAGAGGCATCCTCAGGACATCAATTGGTAGTATTTTTCTCCTCAAAGAGACCGCCAGCTGCTTCGAGGTACTCCCTCTTCCATTCATAGATAAAAATAGGTTTTTCTTTGTTCACTTCAAGTAGCCATGGAGGTTTGATATCGTGGGGAGGGCGCCTCAAAGAGATCTAAATCAACCTCTGAGGTTGTCCGATGACAATCAAAGAACCTTGGACAGGCTTCTAATCTCAATTCGAGATCCCTGCCCTACAGGAGTTGTTGTTTGAGGAAGCTCTGATTGAGGTCAGTCTGAGCCCTGCCGATCCCCGAGGTAAGCTTCTCTTGGATTTTTCCTATCTTTGCACCTCGGTGTTGCAGGCTAACTTTGTCTTTGGTTCTGCAGTTCTCGCCACCATAAAGACCGACCTCATGCTGATTCGCTAGAAGAGGAAGATAAAGAAGAGGTCAGCTGCAACTACCAAGGGGAGGACTCTCAAAGAAAAAAGTCAAGGGGGGAGTCCTCCTCTGCTCCTGCTACTGAAGCTATTGCCGAGGCCACTATCGAAGCCTCGGTGCCTGAAGTTCCTCCTGCGATGCTCGTACCTTGGGGGGAGATCATAGAGCTCAACCCCGAGGTCGAGGTTGTCCAGCCAATCAGATCGGCCTCTCTGAAGGGTTCGTCCTCGCCAACCCTATACTGTCGCCATGCCTCCATGCCAATCATCTCCCGAGGTTCGTGCCTTCGATCGATCAGATCTAGGTCCATCCGCTTCTGCCAAGGAGGTCCTCTCAGCCTCGGCCCACACCTTCGGGACCTATTTCTCGAAATGGGTGGTTGAAGAGTCTGACTCGGCTCTGGAGTCTTCCGAAGTGGCGAGGGAGCTGGTTCGAGCCATACAGCTTTGAGCCGATAGAGAGCCCATGCTCCCTTGACCCCATTGAGTTCTTCGATGGGGTTTTCACCATGGTCATTTAGGTAAGTTTCATAAGACTTCATTAAGTCAGTTTCCTCAGAAACTAATTCCCCTTCTTTTCAGCACTTCCTCGAGGTTGGCTGTATGCACGAGAGGATCAAGGTATTCTCGAGGAGCATCTCGGAGTACAAGGTAAGTGCGAAGATCGTTGAGGAGCATACCCATCTGGTTAAGGTGGGGGCGGAGGCTGTCGAGGAGTAAGCTCTGGAAGATGAATTGAGAGCGAAGGAGGCTGAGGAGCTAGCCTAGCAGGCCGAATTAAGGGCGAAAGAAATCGAAAACAAAGTCGAGTTAGTAGAAGCCCATGCTTCGATTGCATGGACCCAGACCATGATCATGGAGAGGCAACTATCCACGACTAGGGAGGCCTACCATGCTGCTGGATAGAAAGCCGCAGGGCTTTTTAAGAAGCTGGTCTAGGCCAAGTGGAAGGCTATTGAGGCCAGGGAGGAGGCCATTCATGCCGAGGCAAGGGTCGCGAAGGCGCTTAAAGAGTTCCACACCTCGGAGGAGTTTTGAGAGTAGACCTTGGAGAACATGGCTGATGCGTTCGGAAAGAACTTTGAAGCATGCCGAGCTCAAGCTCAGTGGCTCTTCTCGGATATGGACTTCTCTGACCTTGACGACGATGATGGCGATGGTGGGGGCGGTGCCGATGGTGGAGGCGGCGAGGTCAGCGACGATGGCAGCAACGATGAAGGCCCCGAGGAGGCCACTGGAGCTGATCCGGGGGAAGCCCTCCTTGTCCTGAATCTTTGCCTGGCCCCGAGGAGGCTATCTTCAGAGGAGATTCACCCCTTACACCTCGGCCATCATGCTCAGCTCGTCTTCAGCTAACCTTAGGGTCATCCAAACTGCTCTTTGATCTCATTTTGGATTTAGCGACAATAGATTGGTGCTAGAGAAAGGGTTACAAGCCTCCAGCAACATTGACATCCATCAAAGGAAGGGACAACCAGCATGAAGTCACGAGAAACCTGCGGCGCGTCACGTGCTTTACAACGCCTCGCTCCAACTTTTCGAGGGTCGTTGTAGAGCTCAGAACCTACTCCATCGGAACAACCCACTGCACCTGTGGACAATGAACAGTTCAACCTGCCTACTCAACATGTTTAGGCGCTAACCACAACGGTCCAGGGCCTACAGCAAATAGTTGGCATGACCAGATCCAGTTCGATTGGAATTTGGCCAGCCTAGAACCACTCTTAGTTGTCAACAAACATCATACGCCTGATCAGCCACCACTCCCCTGGCTAGAACTCGGAGTGGTCCCTTCAGAATTGGTGCACCCAGTAGAACAGTCCTGGCTTGGAGAAAAAATGACACACTCCAAGCCCCCTTTTCAGCGAGGACTTCGCTTCGTCCCTGTTGCCTTCTCATCGAATGGAGCCCCCATTCCGATGGGATGCCATCCTCGCTCGAAGAATCAAGAAAATAGGCTGGCAAATTCAAGCCCTTAGGAGACAGGCTCCGAGGGCGAACAACAACCTCAACTCTCCTCAGTACCCCCCTTTATCAGGCGGATCATGGAAGAACCGATTCCACCCTAGTTCTAGATGCTCCAAGTAGAGCTGTATGATGGCACCTTGGATCTCCTAGAACCCCTTGAGAGCTTCAAAGCTCTCATGATATTGCACAGAGTTACCGATACCGTGCTTTGCAAGGCGTTCCCCGCAAGCCAATGCAAGACAGTTCCGTTCTGGTTCTTTAGGATTCGGCTCGATTCCGTTCACTCCTTTGAGCAACTCGCCTGCCTCTTCGTGACCCACTTCATCTCCAACCAAAGATGGCGCTACGGCTCGGATACGCTGCTCGATATCGAGCAAAAGGAGAAAGAGTTCTTGGGGACTATGTTAGATGCTTCAATGCTGCCACCCTGGATGTTCGTGACTTAGATCAATCGGTTGCAATGTCAATGATGAAGAGCGGCCTGCAATCGTCGAGCTACCTTTTCTCTTCAAGCTTCTCCGTCGACTTTACCGAAATGCTAGCGCGGACCAATAAGTACACCAGTGCAGAAGAAGCTATTGCCTTCCGTCGTAAGTCTGCTGGCAGGAGACCCCCACGTGGAGGAAAGAGGGGTCGTGAGGAGCAAAGAAAGCCGAGGATTGTCTCACCTCAGTGTGAGAGGGGCTCGTGACGACCTAAAAGCCCTCCTCAAAAGTTTGAGAAGTACACCCCTCTCACTGCTCCGAGGACTCAAATCTTCATGAAATTCGAAGACCAAGGCTATCTGTGCCCTCCGCATCTGATGAAAGGCCCGATAACCAAGAGAGGCTAAAAGAAGTATAGTCGCTTCCACCGAGACCGTGACCACAACACCGAGTATGTTCAGCTCAAGGATAAAATCGAAGCACTCATCTAGCGCGGGCAGTTGGACCGATACATGCGCCCTCGATGAGACCGAAGAGTGTCCGTTTCGACCTTTAATCTGCCACCCTCAGAGCGGATCGATGATTGCCTGACAGTAGGCATCATCCATACCATCCCTGGCGGGCCTGCCGAGGCCCCAAGTACCTTAGATAGCTGAGCTCCCCAAAAAGATGACCACCGAGCGACCATGAACCCTATGCGTGGATGGGTTGTTGGCTCGGGAGGTAGCAGGGCCAATCCCATACTCACCGACCCTAATGGAGTAATTACGGAGTACACTCTTTGGTTCAAATTCTCCACCTCGAACAACGAAATTAAGTACGAGGTGCTCGTCACCAGATTCAGGTCTTAAAAGAAGCTCGAGATCCAGTGATTGGAGGTCTTTGGCATGCAGGTGGGGTACCTTAATGGCACCCCAATCTCATAGGCTTGGAACTCCATCAACCCTTGTGCCCATTATTAGTGAGGTGCATGATAGTCAACTTTAAAGACCACGCAATAGCACGTATCTGGTAGGATAGTAATTACACATATCGATCCACAGGGATTGGGGTACAGTTGTTTTCATAAAAATATTTGAAAAAGATAATTTGTGAAGACTATTGAACTAAATAATTTAATAGGAAATGCAATTAAAATGATATCGATTGAGAAAACCTAGGGCAAGAAATTCACCACTAACATAGCAACAATGATTAATTATATTTTAACTCGTTCTTAGACTAACATGCAAATTGGCTACAAGCCTAATAAGCATTCAAATAGAAATTCACACAAGCAATTTGGGAATAATCCATCTTTAGTTGGCATGCAATGTCTACCCTATTCTAAGGTGGCAGCACACTGCATCTTCCTTAAGCATAAACTATCTTATTTTTACTTGGTGATCATGAAGAACAACTGTATAAACACCATACTTAAAATTATAGAATTTAAATATGGGATAAAAGAAATATTCATTAAGATCAAAGATGTTTATACAATTTCAAAAACAGAAATAAAATGATACAATAATCGTTGTGATCCTTGTTAGGGCTTCATCCTGCCCTAGTGAAGAGATCAGCCTTCCATGGTATGGGTGGTAGCAGCAACGACACAGAAGGCCTTCATCATGACTGGGTTCCTCCCTTCTTCGTCTTCCCTCTCAGACTAATCCCAACACGAACTAAATAAAATCAAACTCTCTTCATCATATTTTTTTTTTTCTTTCCGTGGGGAGTTATTCCCACAATACCCAAACTTCTCTCTCTCCTTTTATTCTATGGGATTCAGCCTCCGAAGAGATGATATCATGGGATCCATCTCCTCCTCCTTTTATAGCCTTCACCAGCCCTCTCTCCTCCCTTGTTCTGAGTAAAGGATAAGGATGAAAGCGGCTGGATGGAGCTGATGGGTATGTGGAGGGAGAAGCTTGAATGTGGGATAAGGATGGAAGCGGCTGGATTGAGCTGATCTGGCTGGGAACGAACTAATCCTGATGCAGGGAAGATGAAGATGAATCGCGGAGAAGATACGTGGGGTTGCTGGGATTTTGTGGGAGGAGGGAACGGTTGGGAGAAAGTGATGAATCGCGAGCTGGGATGCCGGGGATTCGAATGGATGTGATCTCAAAACAGGGGATTCCGTTTGTGGACGTGATCCGTGGAAGCTTTGGAAGGAATGAGCTGGGAGTTATTCGTGGGTGGTTGAAGGCTATCACAAATGGTAGGGGAGGCTGCGGACATGGATACGACTGATGCGATCTGATGTAGCTGGGATCAAACGTGGATGCTGGGATGAACTTGGATGAAGATGGATCACAACGGGATGAAGGTGCTTCACGAAAAATCGCTGGGAAGTTTGAGAATCCGTGGATGATGGGATAAGGATGCTGGCTGGGAACAAGGGATGATGTTCACGGTTGAAGGAAGATGCCGGAGGATACGCGAACGGGAAGATAAGCGGGGGACGTTGGGAGGAAGTAAAATCTCAGACTTGGTTCCGAATGGGAGGAAGAAGAAGATCCGCGGACGATGGAATGCTGGGATTTGGGTTCATCCCGTGGATCATGGGACTCTGTTTTGAAGCTAAAACAGGGGAGGAAAAGGATGACGTGGAAGGAAATGAAATGAAGGAGGAGCTTGGCGATGGAGCTCTATTCCGAACGGAAGAGCTGGCTGGGTGTTGGATTTGGTTCGGAAGTGGGATACGGCTCTGTTCTGTGAACAGGCTCTAGAGAGGGACTTGGATTGGTTGAACAAAAAATGGCTCTGTTTTGATTTGTGAAACTCGAGCAATTTCATGCGGATGGCTGGGATGCATGGGTTGTATCACGGAGAAGTGGAAATGCTGGATCATGATTGGATGCATATTTGTTTGCAAAGTAATCCCGCCATCCAAGCGTTCATGATCCTTCTTACTTTTGAAATCCCATGTACTTTGGCATGTGTCACTCGGGATGGCTGGGATGGCTGCCACGTGTGCTCTAGCGTAATCAGGCTTCATGGTTATGAGTCGGATGATGGGTTTGACCGGACCTACATACGTTGAATTCGATCCAAAATCAAACAAACCTGAATTATTTTTGATAAATTATTAGAATGCCAAGTTGAAGGAAAATATATCTTTTTATAGTGAAATATGTGCATAATAACAATGATAAGTGCTATGATAAAAGGGTTAATTTATGCATTTTTAGCACTTATCAGTGCATTGTAGCTTGACTTGAACTTATCACTAAGCAAAAATCTCCTTATCGTATTTTTATCTTTTAGATCGGACAATTGCGACAAACGTATTCAATTTGGGTCACTCTAGGGACGCCTAGGCTCCAATAAAGGAGACACCTATGGGACATCCGGGGCATCCTTAAGACCGAAGGCTTGGCATGCCACTCAACTTCTTGGGTCATAAGTGGCCCAAGGAGGCGACTGGCCCCCACGCTGAAGGCTTGGCATGCCACTCGACCTCTTAAATTGTAAATGGCCTAAGTAGAAGACCGGCCCCTACACCGAAGGCTTGGCGCACCACTTGAGCTATCGGGTCGTAAATTGCCCAAGTAGGAGACCGGCCTCCGCAATGAAGGTTTGACATGCCACTCGATCTGTTCAGGTCATAAATGGCCCAAGTAGAAGATCAGCCCTTATGCTGAAGGCGTGGCGCACCACTCGACCTCTTGGGTCGTAAATGGCCCAAGCAGAAGATCGACCCCCGCATTGAGGGTTTGGCATGCCTACCGACCTTCTTAGGTTGAGAATGGCCTGAGTAGAAGATCGAGTTCACTTAGAATTTCTTGGGAGCCGAACTTTGAGAAGATCGATCGAGGAGCCCAAGATAGGTCAAAGCCACCAAGGGGAAGAGCTCGACGCAATGACCGAAGCCCAAATCGAGAAGTGGTCGAACACAAGTAAGGTCGAAATTAGGTACATTAGGAATTTTCTATATTTTCACTATCTTTCAGTATATATATTGAGCTCGATAAAGACTAAACGAAAGGAACTACATAAAAGGTCAAAGCTTGGGGCAACGACCTGAACTCAAGCAAAAGTAAACAAAAAGGATGAAAACCGAAATTAGGTACTTCAAAATATTTTTTTATTTTCATTGTCTTTCTGTATATACATTTGACCTCGCCAGAAATCAAACAAAAAGAGCTATAACAAAAGGTCGAAGCTTAGAACGATGACCTGGACTCAAATAAAAAGCAAACAACAAGGACAAAAACTAAAGCTAGGTACTTAGAAAATTCTTTGTTTTCATTAAGTTGTGAACTTTTACACTGAGCAAAAGAAAAAAAGACTTTATTCTTCATCGTTGTCTCCCTCGCCACCCTCATCACTGATGCATTCAAGGCCCTGAAAAAAGCTTCATCCTCGATCGAAGTGACAATTCAACTTCTATCGCCTGAATTAGAATACAGTTCGACCTCGGAAGCGAGGGGCAAGTGTTGGAAGAAATATTGGACGCCTCGATCTCGGACTGGACCGACCTTGAAATAAATCAAGGTAAACAACTTTGGCCCTAGTCGAGGAGCCAATCGACGCGTGCCAACAAGTACTAATAGTTCCGACAATGGGCTATTGTGACAGTGATTGGCTGCTGCGACAGCTGTGTATTTAGCACGTGGTCAATACCATTCGCTGCCCATATAGATTAGCTCCCTGCCGCAGCCATACTACCGGTCGTTGTCTGGCTATTATTGTATGACACATTAGCCTAGGTAAAGATAAGGCAGACTCCCCTATATAAAGGGGGCAACCCGGGAGACCTCAGAAATGCACATATACATACACACTATATTACTCATGAAGACCACATTTTGCTGAAATCCTCTTCCTTCTATGTTGTTACCATATTATTCTGACTTATGCATCGAAGGGTCCCCGTCGGAAACTCTCTGGCAAGTGAACTCTTTACATACCATCTCCAGAGGAAATCCACCGCTCGCACCTCGGCCAACCTACTCAGCTCATCTCTAGCCAACTCAGGGTCATCCGAGCTACTCTCTAGCCTTAGTTCAAATTCGGTGGTAACAAAAATTAAACAAAAGAACTAAAAAAAATAAGAAGGATATCCAGACTTCAAGTCTCACATGGTAGGGTCTGCCCGGAGAAGATAAAGGTCAAGTGAAAGGTCTCCCCTTCTTGGATACGCCATCCTATCTAATCCTAAAAGTCAAAGGTCAAGAGATAACTTATCTCGTGACATGAGCACACAGGGGCCACGTACATTGAAGAGGAGGGGTGGAAGGAAAAGGCAGCATGCTTATGCTCACTCCTATGCTGTGTTTGCTCTTCTTTATTATTTCTTCTATCAATTAAGAGCAAATCCATACCCTATTCATATTCTAAAATTTATATCACCTTACCCCAATTCAGTGCAATCGGACTTAAAGCCTTGCTAACTCATCAAAACCCATCCCGACTCCATAATTTCTATCTCAGAACAAAATTTGGATCGGATCATGTTAGGTTGGGTTAGGCTAGATTATGTTTGTAATCCACACTGCATAAGAGTTTCTCTCCATTTTACTTGTCAGGATGATATCTCGTGCTGTCTATCTCCATTACTTTCTATTTTAAATATAGGTAGGGGGAATAACTTAAATGAGATATATTATAGGTTAATGTTGGGTTGATTCATAATCATCATTGGGTTGGTTCGGTTGAAAGGAAAGCGGGCCATATTTGCTCCGGATTCATGCTAGATTTTGTTGTTCAAGCCTTCTATCATATATTATTAAATTAGCTACAGTAGATATTGCTACAATTGATTCAGTTGAATGTGATTAGCCACTATTTGCGTTGGAATATATTAAAAACAAAGATGACCTAGGCCCCATTTTGGAGAGCTTTTGGAGGGCCAAAAAGTACTTTCTGGCCCTCTAAAAGTATTTTTAGATGAAAAAATGTGTTTGGTAAAAATTTTGAAAAGCTGTTTTAGTTTTTTATAAAGCTAAAAACAGTTTTTGGGAGAAGCTCCATTTTGGAGCTTTTTGAAAAAGCCATTTTGAGCTTTCGAAAAACTTTTTTTTGACCAAAATACCCATAATAAAATATAACAATTACATACTTTGTCCTTTTATAAACCTAAAAATTTGCTGAAGCCCTAACAAAGAATCCTAGCCGTCGATTAGACTCACTTCCGTACAAGAAAAGGTATTCTTATTTCCTATTTATTATTATACTATAAATATAATATTATATTACATTATACCATAATACGATAATATGTTATGTTAAATAATTTAATATTATGTTATATTATGAAAAAATAATGTACGCTAATAATTATAATATTTTATACCTTTATTATTGTATTATACTATAAATATAATATTATATTACATTA
>JAOXJJ010001007.1:8951954-8987572 GCA_025769935.1 Phoenix roebelenii
TATTAAATATGGAGTTCCTTTAAACTGTTTCAACTTGTTACAAGAAGCTTTTGCTTATAATTGAGAAAAATCCTAAGGATCGATTTATTTGATGCTACTCCATCACTTACCACCGTCCAAATATTTCGAAGCAAGGAGCGTACCCCTCCACAGCCGCAAGAGCTCCTTTGGACTCTACTGACCGCAATGGCTAAGTCACCTTTCAGTATAATCGAGCTAGCCTGAAGCATTCGCAGTGCATAACATAGATCGGTTTAGACTACTCCAGAAATTGAGATATTAAAGATCTAACAACTATTAGTAACCACTCGGATTTTTGATGATAAAATCAACATCTCTTATTCTACCTCTCTCGAAAAAACTCGTAGGTGGAGACTTTGGGTGAAAACCGGCGTGCCTAAGCAGTACGGGGGCTGACATCATAAACCTCCTTAAACGCACGTCACGAAGTGCCGATTTGGGCACACAACGATTGAGCTTCTTCTATCGTACTCCCTCCCTTCCGCCCAAAAATAAAACCCTAGAGTAGCGGAAGAAGCTCTCTTGCTCTCGTCCTCCCCCGAACTCCTTCAATCTTGGGCTCCAATGGAGGAGGAGGAGCTCCAGAAGGCCGTGTACGCTTATCTGAGGAAGAAAGGCTTCAGGCAGACTGAGCTCGCCCTTCAAGAAGAGCAGAACCGCCTTTCCTCCTCCGCTCAGTCCGATCTCGCTGTCTCCAGGTTGATCCAATCCTTCCTCCTCCTCCATCTCTGCCTTATTCTCCTCTTGTTCTCTTCTCGGCTATCTTTTTTTCGTAAAATCTCCAAATTAACTGAGACAAGGTTAATGCCAAACAGAGCAGGAAAATTTCAAAATTTGGTGGTCGATTTCTATTCAAGCTATCTCAAAATGGCCTGTTTCGTGGTTATTGTGGAGAAAAAAATGTTTTTCTTTTAAATTTCGTTTTCGATTTTTTTCATAGTTTTGGTTTGCTTGAAGTTGGTTAGGGTTCTTTTAGTACAGTTCCCAACTGGGTTTTAAAACCTTTTCTCGCTGTTTTAAGCTAAATTTAGGGCACTTTAGGTGGCAAATAGTCGTATTATTTGGATCGATAAGCAAGGCGCAGGTCAAGGTTGCATGAAGGATTGGACTAGAAATAATGGGGTTCGTCCGTGGGTCGTCACGGTGTGGTGAAAACAGGCCACATTTGGTACCCGATGGTACCCAAATTTATGACCTAACAGCAAGTTTTGGGCGATGCAAGGTTTCAGAAATCTGTAGCTATTGCTTGATGACCATAATTTCATGGTGATTATCTTAGTTTCACATTGGTCTTATGGAACATGATTTTGTATAGGTTCTTTTTACTTTCTTGACTAAGAACTTAGGAGCCTGAAATTTTTGCTCTCAGTTTCTTTAGGAGGGTGATTGTGGCAGTAGTTGAACGGTGTTGTGGAACTTTTTAAAATATGAACTTAATGTTTCAGAGTGTCCAATAAATCTATCTGAGATTTAAGTTGAGGGATATCTGATGACTATTAAAATTTCAAAGAAAATACTATGGAGTAATTTTTCTTGTTGGATAAATCAAAATTCAAAATTAATGTTTCTGTTTGGAAGTATTCTGGTTGTATCTATAGCAGTACGAGGGCACCCTTTTTAGTTCATAACGTTTAACATTGTGGATGATGGCTTAATCATGGATAGTGGATGTTCAATCTTTCTAACAGCATTTGAATGATCTGACCCTTCCCCAAGGGAGCCAATTAAAGCCTAAAAGGTTTCTCGGTTATCATTGGTGTTCTATGGTTTCAACAATCTCTTGCTTGCAGTCAATTTCCCTGAAGAACTATTGTTGTTGGATTTTTTTTTTTGATTGACTGATAAATGTCGTCATATTTTTAACAACAAACTACTGTGCAAGCTTAATGTGATAGAAGATATGATGGTCAAGAGATTAGTAGCCATCATTTATCAACACAATTATCAACACAATTAACAACACAATTAACTATGTGATCTCATGGCACTACATGAGATTAAAGATCATGGAAGTACTCAAGGGTGATTATATTATGAACTTGAGAACTCTCATACAACTTATTGGCTCATGATAATGCCTATTCAAATTGTGGGGGTCTCTCTTTCTCTCTAATAAATGTAATAGAGGTTTTGACAGTCTAAAGATCATTCATCATGCGAACTTGATGGAAGCCTTTCTTTGCTCAAGAAGAATATATCAATTCATTATAAGTCAGATGCAAACAAATATTTGTCATTGCTAATCAACTACTGGATTTTAGATATTAGAAGAGAACTTCCATCTAATGGATGGGCAAAAAGATCTAGTGGCTACAAGATTCGCTGAACTAGTAACGGAGGTCCTATTAGCCGGCGACTAGTTCCATATGGTATAGGTCTCTACTGTGCCATTTCGAGGCATACCGAAAATAGGGGGAGGGAGGGGGGGAAGGAGGAAGGGGGAGGGTCGAGGGCTAAATCCTAACCCTAATCCTAGCGGAGTGAGAGGGAGAGACGGAGGGAGGGAGGAAAAAGGAGGGATGAGGGCTAAACCCTAATCCTTTCCCTAGCGGAGTTTGTGTGTGTGTGAGAGAGAGGTTTACCGGCGATCAAGGGGGGAGCGAGCGGTGTTTGGTAGGAGGGGAGGGAAGGGGGTTGCTCTCGAGCCATCATGAGCGTGGGATGGGGGTGCTCTTGAACACTACCGCCTGTAGGGTTGCTCTTGAACACTACCATGAGCGAGGGGGGTGGTTCTCCCACTGCCGTCGAGAAGAAAGGGAGGGGAAGAGAGAGGGAGGTAGATTAGAATGCAGAGGGAGGGAGAGGGAGAGATCACAAACATCGGGTTGCAGAAAATCGGGGTTTTATTAAGGCCTAATGGCCGAACCATTGGATTGTCCGAACTGTTCTGGTTCTTGATGGCCGAATGCCTAGTTTAGGACGGTTTGGCCAACCTTGAGTGCTAGATTTGGTTGAGTTGGTAGTTAAACTTTCTTCAGTTGGAACCATGGGGAAATTGTTATGCTTTATTTCTTGTCTTTTGAAGCATTTAATGGCTGATCACATGGGATTTTTAGTTTAGGCTAATCAGGGTTGGTGTTAGGCTTTGCTTTTATTCTTTATCATTTTTAAAAGTTACTTATGAATTAGGACTTAAACGTTTCAAAGTTCATAGATATAGATTTGAAATGAGTTCCTATTTACCCTTTCCCAGTTGAGTGTGTGATTGATGCAACTCTAATATGATGATAGACTAATCTGACTGAATTCCAAGCCATGATTTGTTACCCATAGACAAGGTATGCTGAACCGACTGGAACCGGTTGATTCAGCCTGTACTGAACTGGTGCTGACAGGTACCGGTACGGTACAATATATAAAATCGGTTCCATACTTGTTCTGATGTGAACTGGGCTGGCTCGCACCGCCCCCAGAGAATTTTTCCGCGCGCCCGTGCACGGGGAAGAGTGCCCCCGTGCGGGGAAGAGAGCCGACGCGGGCTCCACATTTAATGCCACTCTGTGGCATTTAATGCGTCCGCGAAAGCGCGCGGATGCGTTGTTTTTTTTTGTGGAGAATCGCGCGCGGACGAGTGAGAGATTGCATGCCCGCGCAGGGAACCGCATTTGCGCGCGATCCCATGTGCGGGGCAGCGCGCCCACGCGGGCTGCCAGCCCGCGTGGGCCATTTATAATGCCACCCTGTGGCTTTTAACGGGTCCGCACGCGGACGCGTTATTTTTTGCTTCCGCGTGGGCCATTTATAATGCCACTCTGTGGCTTTTAATGGGTCCGTGCGCGGACACATTGTTTTTTGCTTTTTTTTGCTTTTTGTTGACGCCGCGCGCGCGTCTCCGGTTCGGTACCGGTTCGATCTGGTACCGGTGCCCTTCGATACGCCGGTATAGTCGGTCCGACAGACCTTGCCCATAGAGTTAATTTTCTTGAGTGACTATTATAATGCTTTAAATCTGGTAATGATTAAAGGTTATATACTACAAACATAGTTCTATATTATCTTAGTTTGGAGTTGCAGGGCTAATTGGCAAAATTTATAGTAGTAATTTAGAATCCTTTATATTGTTATCTGGTTTAAGAGCCAACTATGTCCTTGTGTTAAAAGCTGAGGTATGGTGATTTTGATCATCAGTTTTATTGCATGTGCATGTATATGTTCGATGTGCATGGGAACTTGGAAATACACTAGTATAGCTGCTCAAAGCTTTGTTTAAGTTTCATTTTTATCCTGATTTCATATCTTGGCAACTAAGATCACAGATGTACAGAATAAAGTGCTCCACTGATATATTTTTTGAAGGAATTGGTATCCTAAGTATAGAAGTCACAACCATGTTAAATTTAGTCAGATCTAGATTGGCATTTTTTGTGCATTTCTGTAATGAATTTTAGTAACTTTGGTCGTTATTAGTATCTCATCGTGAAGTTTCGAAGGAATCTATGCACCGGCGAGCTTTAATGTTCAATCTTTCTTCTGTTCAGCAGATGCCATGTGATTTTAATCTTCTTTTACAAATATTCTTATTTGTTGCTTTACAGATTAGACAATGATCCTGCAAGATACCATGATGGGTATAGCAAGCTAAGATCGTGGGCATATAGTTCATTGGATTTGTACAAGGTAATCAATTGTCAATTAGATAAGTATGTTCATAAAAGTACTGAGTTTTCTCTAGTAAATGAAGAACTAGGTTCAATATCTAATGGCTAACTCTTTGCCCTTCTACCATGTTCAGTATACAAGTGCATCTGATTTTACAGATGGTTCAGGATTTGGATCAATTTTTAAATTTAGCCCCTCTCAGTGGCCATTTACTACTGCAATTTGTGAATATGGCCATGTCTCAAGATTGCTACTTTGTAGCGGTGTTGGTGTGCCCATTTATCTTAATATTCCGCCCATCAATTCTTATATTTCTGCATTGAAGTGTCAAGCTGACTTCACTGTTGCATTCATAGGCTGATTGTTACAAATATCTTATCACTATGGTCAGCAGTTTTAATGATGTATTTGAATAAGGATTTTCTAGCATGTGATGTGGTGTGAAATTTGAAAAGAGAGTCATTGAAGAGCTGAACAATGCTTATTTAATCACATTTTTCTATCATTGATTGGTGCCTATGCTTTTACCTCTCTTTTGGAGCCTTCTTACCCTCATTTCCTTATGAAGAACTTGGCTGGAGACACCTTGTACCTTCTTTATTTCTCTTGATGCCAATTAAAGTGCTTACAACACAAAATTTCACATAAAATTCCATGATATTGTAGTTCTTCTCCATTGGCTGCTTATAACATGACATATTCCCCTATAGTGGCTAGTGGTACATTTTTCTGTAGTTGAGCTATAGTACATTAGTTTGTATTGGATCACACTTTAAATAACTTGATAGATAACATATATTAAACTTTTAAGATTCCATTCCTGAGGTTTGATCGATGTGTGAACTTGATCAAATTTTTATCTTAACCTAAAATCTACAATCAGTCTGATCATATAGGAGTGAGTGCAGATATGATTTGAAGTAGGCCAGCATTTTCAATTTTAAACTGCAAGATTGACCTATAAAACATTGCAGTATTCTTTCAAGGGATTATTATTATCTCTAAAAATATTTAAAAAGGAAAATTTCATAAAAGGAAAGAATTGCAAGTTTCAGTGCCGAGGATGGCAAAGTTAGCTTTCATCTACTAATATTTTTTTTCCTAACTGCCTTCATTTTTGGATGTCTGCATTATATTTTTAATGGCATTTTAGATAGTTAAATCCATTTTTGATGATTGTTAAATGCTTTTCCTAATGGGATGCAATAGTTTGATGTATTAATTTTTCTTCTCTCAGCATGATGTTCTCTTTGCTATGTTTCTTTTCTAAATTTTGTTTATCAATCTACTTTGAGTTATACTCATATAGGTAAAATATCTTTGGTTGTGGTACTATGTAATGTTATGGAAATGATAAAAACCTTGTCTCTCATTTGAACTTAGTACAGCATGAGCTTCTCCGTGTGCTCTATCCAGTTTATATACACTGCTTCATGGATCTTGTGGCAGAAGGGCATATGCAGGAAGGTACACTTTTCTGCTTTATGATTGATATGCTTCTTGAATATAATAAATATTCAACTGATTCCTTATGAAGTTAATTACTATTGTAGATTATATATTTTATTGCTTATATTGTAATACGGAACTTGTAGCTCGTACATTTTTTCATACTTTTCGTGAAGACCATGAACTGACGCATTTACGGGACCTTCAAAAGCTGGAAGGCATTCTCTCACCCTCACATTTGGAGGTAATATTGTCATTTATTCACATCTGCTACATTTTACTATATAGGAGTTTGTTGAAGGAGTGAAAATATTTATATTTTTTCCTTGTTACATGTTATTTCCATGCAGGAGATGGAGCTTGCTCGTTCTTTGAGGCAAAACAAAGTCAAAATAAAACTGTGTGAGGTGCTAATTTGCCCAGTTTCATAGATGTGAGCTTGCAGTTCCACTAGTTAGTGTAGGCCGTGTATTCTTGGTAATTTCAAGATATGATGGATATGGATTCATTTGTAGGAATAGTTAGTGAAGGTTGTGTCTTCCGGGCATTTCAATATATGGTGGATATAGGTTCATTTGTAGGAATTTAATGGGAGATTCATTCCTTGAGTTTGTAGTGGCCTATCTATGATCTAGCAATTGCATGTTTGCATACATATGCATATGTATATATTTGCATACATATGCATATGTATATATTTGCATACATACACATATTTACATACATACATAGTGCAAAAGATATAAATAGATTACCTTTAAATATATATCAAATTTGTCTCATATAGATTAATTTTTAATGTGGAGAGTAAAAAAGATCGGCATGCAAGGATTGTAAAGCAATACTAGGGGAAAGCATGAGAACAGAACACAGGCTAGTAGAGTTAGATGGATGTACTGGGCATAGGAAGAAAAAAATGACACTAATAAATGCCTAGTGCTAAGATGGTGAACTTAAAAGAAAAAATGTTGCATTTTTTAGGGACAAACTATTAAAGGAGGAAACTTGAAATTTGAAATTGAATAACATAGAATGCAGGACCAGTTGGCAAATTGTATTAAGATAGTAGCTAGAGAAGTTCTTGGGGAGTCTATGGGTAAAATATATGCCCATGAATAAACTTGATGGTGAAATAATAAGTAGAAGAGGCAATTAAGATAAAGGGGATTTGTTTTAAATAATGGGAGAAACAAATGATATCATGTGCTTTGAAGATATGAGAAGGCTGGGAAAGAAGCAAAAGGCTAATAAAGCTAAATATTTAGCATATAATAATTTATATTGTAACTTGGATCCAAAGATAGATAAGAATGAAATTTGTGAAACAGTTAAAATAAATGAGAGGATATATAAAGATATTGATCAAGTTAGATTCATTAATTGTGAGGTTAATAGGATTTTGGTAAAAGATAGGAAATTAAAGAAAGATGGGTGATGTTATTTTCAAGAACTGTTAAATGACATTAAGTTAGAGACATTTCTTTTGAAGAGGCATGGTTGGGGAGTTATAAAGGTTCTCTTCATGCAATTCATATAATTGAAGGCGAGATTGCTATGAAAAGACATTAAGGTCAAATGAGAATACCTATTGAGGTTTGGAAAATTATGTGAAACATTAGGCTAACTGGCTTGTAAAAACTTATTTAATGAGTTTTTGAAAACTAAGAAATGACAAATGATTGGAGAAGTATTGTCAATTTGTAATTAAGATTGGCAATCCATGACCCAGCCAGCTAACCTAACCCATGAGAAGCAAGTTCAGGTTTTGGCATGAATGGTTTTCGGTGATAAGCAAGTTGACCAAACTGAACCCATTTATTAAGTATGTCAAGTTTAGGTTTACAGATGTGACATGTCTAACCTATTTCAACTTGTTAATAACTTGTTGGGTCAATATGATTATAATTTGACCCATTTAAGACCTACTTTAGATGTTTTTATTTGTGGATCTAAAATGGTTTGTAGGTTGTCACAAACTCAACCTAATCCAATCTGCTTGTTAAATGAGTTATGCATGTTGGGTAAGGTTATCTATTTAATAAACATGTTAGGTTTGGTTTTCAATTTCTAACTTGTTTAATAAATGGTTCGGGTTTAATTTAAAAGGTTTTCTCTAGTAACCTGTCTCAACCTGGCCTGAACCTGACCAAGCTGGACCAATTGCCACTTCTAATTGTAATGCCTATGTAATATATATATATGGAATTTTTGTAATAATCCGGGAACTGAACTAATGGGTCATTTTATGAAGTTATTGGAAAAGGTCATTGCATAAAGATTTGGAGAAATGAGATGCTTTACGAGAAACAATTTGGTTTTATGCCAAAAAAGTCAACAATAAATGCTGTCCTCTTAGGTAATGATTAAAAATATATTAAGGAGAAGAAAATAATCTACATACAGTCTTTATTGACTTGGAAAAAGGCCTTTTTTGGAGTAAAACTTGAAATAGGCTTTTAAAATGGTACCAAGAAAGAGAATCTGATGGCTCTTAAAAAGGAAGGATGTACATAAACCAGGGTTTGCTGAACCGGTCGGAACCGACCGGTTCAGCCTGTACTATATCGGTACCGGCCCGCACCAATATGATATAGCCATAGAACTCGGAGAAGAAGGGGAAGAAAGAAGAAGAGGAAGAAGAGGAAGGAAGAGGAAGGAAGGGGAAGAAAGAAGAGGAAGAAGAAGAGGAAGAGGAGAAGAAGAAGAGAAGAAGCCTACCTATCGCAGTGGGCCTCAGGCTGACCTCCTCCCTCGGGTTGACGAGGATCACTTGTGTTGCTCGCGGTTCCAGCCCCTTCTTTGCTCGCGGGAGAAGGGGGGAAAGAGAGGAGAAGAGAGGAGGAGAGAGGGGAAGAAAGCGTAGGAAAAGAGTTCCGAAAGGAGGAAGGGAAGGAAAAAAAAGAAAAGAAAAAGAGCCGTTCGCGTGCGGGGCAACCCGCCCACGCGTGCGCGAGCGGGGAATCGCTCGCGCCCGCGCGCGATTCTATGCGCAGGGAACCATGCCCGATTTTCCGCGTTGGCATGTAGTTCCCCACGTGGGACAGCGAGCCCACACGGCACCGCGCGGGCATTTAATGCCACAGAGTGACATTTACTAAAATGCGGACGCAAATGCCACTCTGTGGTTAAAACGCATGAATGCCACTCTGTGGTTAAAACGCACGAATGCCACTTTTGTGGCTAAAACGCGGACGCAAATGTCACTCTGTGGCTAAAACGTGGATGCGTGCGCATCCGCGTGCGTGCGTCGCGGTTTTTTTTCGGTTGGTCCAACCGATACCGAACCGTCTCCAACCGGTATGACGGTTCGGTCGGTTCCGCGTACCTTGACATAAACCATGCATTGAAATCACTGCAGATTTATATGCTTGAGCATTAACAGATGTTAGGACTTCTTATGGTAAAAGAAGTGCTTTTAAAGTCACATGGGCTTGCACCAAGGATCATTATTAGTTCCATATCTTTTTATGCTTTTTATGAATGAACTTACTGCTAGTATTAATGAAGATGCACCATTGTCTGTGTTATTTGTGGATGATGTAGAGTTTCTTGATGGGGAAAGTATTAAATATTTGATTAGATTTATAGAAGAAAGTTTAGAGGATAAGGGCGTAAAAGTCAAATGAACAAGGATGAAGTACATGAAATGCAATTTCAGTTAATATAGAGAAGTTGAGGCCCCAGTTGAGATTGATGGGTAAGCGATATCGTAGAGTGATCAGTTTTGTTATTTGGGGTATGCAAAATACTAGAGATAGATGAGGACATAGGTAATAGTATTAGAGTTGTTTGGATTAAGTGGAGGTGTGCTTCTTGGGTATTGTGTGATTAACACATACCTTAGTGGCTTAAAGGGAAGTTACAAAATGACAATAAGGCCTACAATATTGTATTGCTCATAATGTTGGACAATAAATAGGGTCCAAGGAAACAATTTGAGAATGCGAATGATAAGATGCATGTCTGGTGAAACACTGAAACTAGAAAGGATAGGGTGGGAGATAAGTATATAGAGCCTTTAGGGGTTTAGGACAAGGGTTGGTCAAGCCAGCATTCACTTTCTGCCTTTTTTAACTAAAAGAGTTCAACACTTCAAGATACATTTTCTTGATTCCTGCGTAAATGACCGGAGTTCTATAAAGTGAGGAGAAAGTGATGGAGAATTGACTGTAATGTATGAACATGTACACTAAAAATCTGAGGCAAGTTTAATGAGGGGTTCTTTATCTTGGAGGATGCAAGGAAAGGAGAGGAAAACCTAGCGTAACATGGTTGGATGTTGTGAAAAAGGTATCGAAAAGCCTGAAATAACATTAAAGGTGGCCAATAATATTTGGTCAATGAGGATCTATAAGGCTGATCTCAAATAATTGGAATAGGCTAGTTATGATTATGGTAAAAGTATTTTTCTTCATATTTTCTGTTGATTTGCTTATTATGTTTATATTCAATAATGTTCTAGATGAATGAATCTTGTTGGTATTCTTTTAGTAGTTTTAACCTTATTCATGTCTATTAATTCAATGTTTAAAATTTTGCATGATGCTGATAATGAAGTAGCATACAGTTCTTGCTTTCAAATCTTTATGACATGTCTTGCTTTGTCTTTCTTTTTTTTTTGCTAAAGCAGGTGCCTTATACAATACGTGTACGAATGTACCCAATAAAATCAGAAAACAGAATATCGCGGAGTTCCCGAGGGAGCTCTCCATCCCCAGCCCACAAGGTGCTATCGATATGGTTGGCCACATAGGCGGTCACCCAATCTGCAACCCCATTAGCTTATCTAAATACATGCTTGGCCTCGATGACTCCTCTATCTCATCATTGTCATGATGTCTCGAAGCAAGGGGTGGACGCAGTTAGCAGTCCCCGGATCATCTGGATCCAACTGATGACCGTGGCCGAGTCATCCTCCAGGATGACTGAACTAGCTAGAAGCACATGTCGGGCATGTCGAAGACCCGCCCAGGCAACCCTCAGCTCCGCACCGGGGACCGTGATGTCGAATAACTGACTATCGCCCACTGCCACTACTTTAGAGTTCGGGTCCCTAATGACGAAATCCGCATCTTTTCTCGTGCCTCCATCCAAAACAAACCCATCGAAGTTGACCTTGAGAAAACTTAGGGGTGGGGGCTCTCAGGTGAAAACACTGTATGGAGTATTGCCTAAGCAGAATGGAAACTTCAAATATCCCGAGTTGTCAAAGGCCCTTATGAGAAGAAAACATGGCTAATCTTCGCCGCCTGTGCCCGAGCACTTTTCGTTACGAGTCTCGGCGACATGTTGTGCTTATTGAAAGTTCGAGCGTTTTTTGCCAGCTAGATCTAGTATGCTGTACAAGTTGCTCTAACAGCCTCCTGGCGTGTTCGCATATTGCCCAACCACCGACGGATGGTCCATAAAAATTGGTCCCTCTGACTCCACGCCTTCTGCAGAATCTCTGTCACCCTCGCTCATGTGCACCGAAACAACGCATGGCTCACCGTCTCGTCGGCACCTCACACCCCACATTTCGAGGGAATCCTCAGACCTCATCCGCTGAGTATTGCTATTGTTGAAAGCCGATCTCAGACCACCTTCCATAAGAATAGTGCTACCCTCGGGTGAAGGTCCAAGCGCCATATCCAAGCACACTCCGGTCTTGGCTCGTGCTCCCGCTGGAGTACACGGGAGATCCCGATCCCGCACACTTCGATATCGGAAGAGACTGGACCCTCTCAGCAAGATGTTCTCTGAAAAGTTGAAGCAACTTGGCATCATCCCACATTGCTTCCATAGTGTCGAGGAGGTCGCATACCCGCATTTCCTCCACTGCCTCGACGTTCACCGTAGTCGGAGGGAGGGCATCCACCCACGGGTCGTTAGCTACATCGATGCTCTGTCCATCACCTATCAGCCATCTAGTCTTTGCCGAAATAGTTGGCAGGTACCTCGCGATCTCTTGTCACATAAAGGAGCATCCATGCCCACTCCGGGCCACCCCCTTAGGGCTCACTCGGCCATACTAGATGCCATAATCTGACTCTAGAACCCCTGCGACTCCAATATAAAACAAACTGCATGATGGGCAATGAGCGCCTCACGCTTCTCTAGGAAAGGCAACACCCCAAGGTCACCCTTAAGGGAAGGCAAACACTCTCCCACGCCACCAAATGTACCCTATGGCCCCCTCCATACGACCCCCATAAGAAGCTCCGAATAAGCCGCTCGATCCTCATCAGCACTGTTTTCAGAACTACCGTGTTAGCCATAAGATAGACGGGCATAGAGCCTAGAACTGACCTAATCAGTGTCAAGCTGCCTATCATAAAGATGACACCCTCCAACCCTCCAGTCTGCTCTGGGCTCGCTACAGCAGACTACAACACTCGGCCACCCGCAATCTCCTCCCTGTGATAGAAACACTCATGTAGCTCCAAGTCTCGTCCTGCTCTGGCATCTTCAGAATCCTTCGGATCTCCCGTCTGACCCTGGGCTCAGTGCTTGGGCTGAAAGAGATGGTTGACTTTTGGAGGTTTATCCTCTAGTCTGATGTTGCACAAGAATCCGCTAGCACGCCCCTAAGGGCCCGGGCATCCGATGCCTGCACCCTGGCCAAAAAAAGCAGTCATCAGCAAAGAGTAAATGAGAGATGAGCCGGGCCCCCGGGGCTGGAACGTAAGCCTCCATCTCTCGATTCGCACACGCGGCCTGCAGTGCCTGCGACAAGACATCACTGCAAATAATGAACAAATATGGGGATAAAGGGCATCTCTATCTAAGCCCCATGGTGGACTTAAAAAAGGGGGACGACGTATCGTTGACCAAGATGGAGAATCTCAACCTCCGAACACATCCTATCACTCAATCAATCAAGATTCCATGGAAGCCAAAACTCTCTAGAGCTCGCCTTAGGAAGTCCCACCTGATTCTATTGTAATCTCGTTCCATGTCCACCTTGACCACCATCAGGCTTCGCCGCTTCGGGGCCTGCTGAAGATTCCATATCATTTTTTGAGCCAATATGACATTATCAGAGATATTTCTACCTCCCACAAAAGCTCCTTGCTTCTAGCAAATAATACCTGGCAACAAGGGCTTCATCCTTCCTACTAGTATCCTCGCCACAACTTTATATAGGGTTGTGCACAAGCTAATGGGCCTAAAATGGCTCGGCTCCGCCGTATCCTGACGCGTCGGTATCAACGCGACGAAGGTGCCTTCCAGTCGTTAGGCATCACTGCTCGATCGAAAAGGTACTGAATCGCCTCCACCATAGCAGCTCGGATGATACCCCAATATCTCCGGAAGAAGAAAGGGGGAAACCCGTCTGATTCAGGAGCATTGTCCTCTGCCAGAGCCCAGACCACCTCCTGCACTTGCCTCCCTGTCACTGGCCGAACCAAAAACGCATTCTCAGTTGCTTTGATTTCCATATCCGCCCTTGAGAGCTAGCCGACATCCTCATAACCCCTATCCACAGTCCATCTGGACCGAAAGAAATCGAGCAGGACCTGATTGATTACCGACTCCCCCTCTACCCGCTGGCCTGTCCCATCTTGCAAGGAACGAATCGTGTTCCTCTGCCTTCTGTTGACCGTCGTCTGGTGGGAGAAACTAGTGTTCCGATCTTCCTCTCTGACCCACTAGATTCTAGATTTCTATCTCCAGAAGGTCTCATACTGTCACAATAATGAGTGATGAGTGGCAAGCAGCTCCCGTATGCTCATCATGTCAGCTTTCGAGAGCTCGCCCCTCCGATCTTCTCTCCTGTGAAGGTCAATAATCGCGGCCTCCGCCTCTTCCAACTTTCTAAAGATGTCGCCCACGACTTTACAGTTCTATCAGCGGAGTTGCCTCTTGGTTAGCTCCAATTTATGCGCAATCCTTTGCATAGCATTGTCGCGCACCGGCAAGCTCCAGGCCCCTCGGACAATGTCCCAGCAGGATTAAGGGTAAGACAACCAGACCTTCTCAAAGCGGAAGGGGCAGTGATGGCTAGAACCTGAGGTGGTTGAAATTAGCAATGGGCAGTGGTCAAAAGCAATACGGGGTAAGTAGCTCACCTGATAGGTAGAAAATCGGATGATCCAATCAGGGGTTGCAAAGGCCCTATCTATCAGCTCCATACCCTGGCTGCACCGGACTGGTTGTTACACCAGGTGAAACGCAGCTCGGGGAAACTCAGGTCCACTATGCCGTTTCGTGACAAGTCACGGAACTCCCTTTTATCAATTGTGTCGGAGAAGACCCTTCCACCCCTCATTTCACTATCATTTTGGATGCAGTTGAAGTCCCCAACCATCGTTGTTGAATAGCCCTAGGCAACTAAAATTGGTGATCTCGTCCTAGAAGACTCTTCTATTTCTATAATCTGTGCTCGCATACACACCGCATAATACCCACGAAGCTGCGTTGGGTTCTGAGACAACCATAACAACCTGTTGGGGACAGTTGCAAAAGACGTCCACTGTCGCCACCCCCCGCTTCCACAACACCAAAATACCCCCAGATAGCCCTTGGGATTTCACAGCATAGGACTCCCAATCCATGGCATGCTGTACCGATCGGTACCGGTCGGTACCGAACGTACCGTACCCGTACCGATGGGTACCGGTATCGGTACGTCAATGTCGGTACGCCTAACGTACCGCATACCGTACCGTACCGACACTCGATATGCCTATACTAGTGTGGCACCGGTATGGGATTCGGTACTGGTACGGCGAACCTTGTTCCAATTGGCCTCCAGGCATCGCTGTACTCGACGTAGCCTATTGTCGGATAAACGCGTTTCACAGAGAAAACAGATCTCTAGACCATTGACCTGCACCAGCCTCTTGAAGGACATCATGAAAGACGGTTTAGCCGCCCTCCTACGATTCCATGCTAGGATCTTCATGGAGAAAAGTCCAAGAGGTCGGCCACAGGCTCGTCCACCCTCCGGGCCCCAGGGTCCATCTCAACCTCATGGTGCGTACCACCTTTTTGTTCGTCATCCTCACCCACTCCGGAGATGACTCGCATTACTATCGCCTTGACCCGTTGTACCATTGTCGGATGATCCATCGCCGACCGGCTTACGGTCCTGTGGCCCGCAGCCCGGTTGCCACCACTGCCAAAGCTGGCCCCCAATGTCACTGCCTCCCGGAGGGTTCGTGCCGGCTGAGTCTTGCTTTGTCTTCCAACTATGTAGAACTGCAACATAAACTGGGTTTCGTACTATACTCAGAATTGCTGCCATTGCAAAAAGTTGATTATGTTTCATACATATATCTCTTTGGATCTTTTAACTATCTTATGCTGTGCTTATGCCAATATGAGGTTGGTATGATATGCTCAAGTATTGATGATTGACATGTAATGGCATGGAATATTACAGTGTCTTTATTAATCGATGCAGAACTAGCTTAACTATAGTACATTCAAATAATTACACCGATATGACAGCTTTGAATTGGTGTATGAGAATATTCTGAGCAAGCATATTTGGAGCAAGTAAACTGTTTTTTAAACTTTGTGGTGATTTAGCAAGTAAACTATAGTACATTTATACTTGGTACCTAGTGTATGGCCGGAACGAAAATCCTTGCTTCGAAGTAGGAGGCACAAACCCAATAAGGTACGGAAACAGTAGGAGGCTCAATATGTTACCAGACTGTCACATGGTATAGCTGCATTCTCACATCCAGCAGCTGTACCATGTGTTGATACAAGATTGTGTTGCACAGATCCATCCCATGCAGGTAAGCTATCAGTATAGCGTTTGGTACTAAGATTGAAAACCTTAGTTTAAAGTAATTTATCACATCTAAATCAAAAATAAGCTTAAAATCAATGATAAAAAAAAGCCTTATGGTGGTCAAGTATACTTTGATAAAAGCATAAATCATGTACATATATAAATGAATGAGCAATCTAAACAATTAAAACATTTTAACATAAATGACCACACAGAGAGTTGCCAAGTCCTGCACCAAATGTGTTAAGAGGTTCATATATACCTTCATCATGAATGTGTATCATGTTGTAGGAATTATAGATATATAGCAAAACCATGGGAAGCTCATGTAGTTATAATATCTTTCCAAAAATCATATACTAAATGTACACTAAAGCCTTATGAATTTGTGAACAAAATGGGCCATCACCTTTGGTGCAAGTATTATTGCATCAGGCCAAGTTTATTCTAATTTTGGCAAATGAGGATCCATAAAGCCATCCCCAAATACTTGGCAAATGCTGGGTGGTTATGCTTATGGTATGGACGAATTGTGAATAATACTTGTGTCTTGGCCAAAAACACGACATAATGAAAAACTAGAGTTTTATAATGAAAAATTTGTAGTTCATTAATTGATTGATTTTTTGTTAACCTTTGAGATTATTTCATGCCAATTATATAAACAATTTGGGGTTTCTAGATCGGCCTGTGTTAACATTATATCTGAATATCAATCTTAATAAATAGCTTTATCACTTTAATTTTGAGTCTTCATGAGAATTATGCGTGACCTATGTTTTGCCCAAAACATATTGATTCATGACCTGTTATTTCCAAATTTTAAAAGCAAAAAAAACATAATATTGTTGAATTCTTCAAAAAACTTAAAAGATAATGAGAAAATGGATAATCTTGATTTTTTTGCAGTGATCTGCCATGAAATGATGATATCAGATTGTTACTGCAACTGATTTGTATGTTAGGCCTTCAAATAAAAAAAAAGGGTGAAGAAATTGCTATATATTTCAAAAGGTGTTAAATGGAACTCAAATGACCAAAATAACTCAAAGAGAAGTTATTAACGGATGTCATTTGGTGGTATGAGCTGATTAACACGGTTTACTATTTCTTGACATTGTATTGTGCTTATACCTGGCTGAAGTATATTTGTAAGTATGGAGCACTTGGTTAAGCTGTGTGTTTGCGGCCGTAACATTTTGTTTGCAAACAATGAAGAATCAAAATCACCTAAGGCATAAATGTGAATCAGAATCCTTAAGCCCAGGGTCAGATATATCATGATGGCAAGACATGTAGATACTTATAGAATAACTCAGGACAATGAGAAACTTATAGTATCCTTAAGCCCAGGGTCAGATATATCATGATGGCAAGACATGTAGATACTTATATCACCTTGGTTAAGCTGATGGACAATGAGATCAATGCCGTAGATGCTCTTATAACTGCTTTTGCATTTACAGTCTGAAGTTCTGTTGAATCTTTGTGTTTCCTTAAAAATGTTTTTGTTGGCACATTATCTTCAGGTTGAAGTTTTCTTGTTTTTTATTTACATGTCATGAAATGTTTTTGACGATAAAAATTTGGAGCCTTGCTTTAGAAATTCCTGCCTGCAAAAAATATGCTGTGATTTAAGTCATAATCTGGGTAACGGAAACTCTTGGTGCTTTTCTGGATTCAGTATTCCTACGACCTCCTGCTGCAATACCTTCAGAAGACACAATCCTTTACCATGCTTGGGATAATCAATGAACATATAAATTTTGAAGGTATGTATTCTTCCAATTACCGACAGACTTTATACATTATATTTGGATATTTATAAATGAGAAAAAATGGAAATGTTCAATTCCTTCTTACTCTACTCCAGTTCCTCTCATTTATCATGGTTTTCTGATAATTTGTCTTCCACTGATATTCTTAACAGTATCTGCTGGGCAGCCTTCCTCAATTTCTGATGATGCGGATGTTGTAGCCTTAGTGGGGAGTAGCCAGGACATAGCTAAACACATTAATCAGAAGGAAGTACGTTGGGGGGTAAGTGAGAATATTCATCCGGTTTAAGATTTTCTGCAGTGTTTAGTATGTGAAGCGCAACATAAATATTTAGGTCGTGTTTGGATTTTCACATCCTGTATTCTCAAGATTTCTCATGTGGGTCGGAAGGGATGAAAAGATGCAGAGATGGAGAAACTTGCAGGGCTTCTGGGATTTTGAAATCCATTACAAGGGTAGACTAAGTATTCCTTCAATTTCAGATTTTGAGTCCGGCAGCTTCTCTCAATCTAGCCAACTTCTCCCTTTGAGGCCTCGTCTTCTTGCTCTTTGCCAGCCATGTGCCTGATATTGCATAGATAAGGAAGTCTGGCATCCTGATCGGGCATTCATTTGTTATTATTCAGTCGTCAGCTTTAGGATTAAGCCTACATAACTGTTATTAATTACAGCCGGAAAGATGTTCAGAAATTATTTGATCCCAACAAGTCCTTTATAATTTCCAAAAGAAAAACAGTCCTTGTTAATTCGTCGTTAATACGCCATGAATCTTTGTTTTATAGGATGCTCAAATATAGTAAGTCCAGTATGGGTTCCGATGACGGTCATTCTTCTGTTACTTGTTATGCACTCTCTCCAGTTTGAGAAGATTTGAGAAATCTGAAAAAAGAAACTATTTTTTTTTTGTGAAAACGGCATTTCATATAGCTTTAGCTTGAGTACATCCAGCCATATCAAAAGAAAGTAAAGAGTACATGGTAGGATGAATATCTCCTACAGATGTCCATGTGACCTCCCCGGAGTGCCGGGCAACAAAAGAGGCAACCCAGTCTGCTGCACTGTTTGCCTCCCGAAAAACATGTAAAGCCTGGAAATCGCTCGACTCCGGCGCCAGTCTCCGAATCTCACGGATGAGAGGATGACCATCATCATATCTGTCCGCTCCCCGAATCCACTCGATCACCACAGGAGTCTCTCTCAAGGCATATGTGCTCAGCACGGAGTATCCACCTCGCATAGGATATCTTCTTTCAGGCTGCCCGCAGCTCCGCACCGACTGCAGTAAGTCCCGGCGCGCGGCGGCCACCCGCTGCTATCAGACTACCCCGATGGTCTCTGATGACAGCCTACTCCTGACACCCCGTCCACCGACATACTACCATCGAAGTTCACTTTGAGATGACCAAGGGGTGGGGGTACCCAAGAAACTAGGGCGAACCTGGGCGCTGTGACAACGGAAAGAGTACCTCAGGCGTCCCTGGCCATCTCAGAAGAAAACCTAATGGTAGTAGTGGTAATCTCCCTAGTAAGACGCATAGCTCTGTCCACCACCACCCTCGGGGGTAACCGTCTGCCCTCAAAGATGCCAGCATTCCTGTCCAACCAGATAGAATGAGCCAAATAAGCCCACCGGATCCCAGCCTCAACAGTACTAGGCCTCTGTATGGATACTCTCAACCAATAAATCAAATCCTGTCTCGACTCGACTGAATGGGGCAGCAAAGATGGTGATCGGCTTCAGATTTCCCTAGCTCTGGGGCACTGCAGGATAACATGATCAATCGTCTCCACAGTCTCCGTACACTCCTCACAACACTGAGTGATTCTCACCCCACGCCGTGCTAACACACTCCTGGTCGGCAGGCAGCCCCATGCCACCTTTCATATGAAGAGCGCGACATGCGGGTGTATCCGCATCCTCCAAATCCATCCTCCCTCTAACTGTCGGGCTGGCTCTCGGCTCAACATGGAAATGTCCCTGGCTCGCACCTGCGATCGCCCTGTCGGCATCCACACTTGTCTATCCGACCCCTTTCGGGCAGGTATAGGTAGAGCCAGAATCATCTCTGCCAGCTGCTCCCCAAAAGCTTCCCTAATCAACTCCACCCTCCAATGGCCCCCCCTCGGGCTCCATCAAGTCTCTGACCCTGAGACCGACTAACCTCGATGTATCCACCAAAATCGGAAGTCTACTCATAGGCTGCTCTGTCACCCAGCGATCCTCTAACACATCAATGGACCGCCCATCACCAATAGCCCATCTAATCACGGAAAGCACCAACCCTGCTCTAGCACAAATCTTCCTCCAGATCGGTGAATGGCGACGTCCAGCACGGGCCCCAGGCACCAGACCGCCATACTTGGCCCTCATCAGTGAGGACCACATGCCATCAGGCTCTAACACAACTTTAGCGGCGTGCCGTGCCGCTAGGACCTCCCGTCTCGCCACCAAGGACTGCACCCTCAAGCCACCAAATCTCGTCGGTTGACATACAACCTCCCATGCCATAAGATGGATACCTCTTCCGCCTCTGTTCCTCCCCCAAATAAAGTTTCTGAAGATCTGCTCAATATTCCTCACTGTCGCTACCGGTATAAGAGAGTTAGATAATAGGTAAATCGGGATCGAGGAAAGAACTGACCGTACTAGGATAAGCCTGCCCATCATGGAGAGTGAATGTATCTGCCACCCCTCCAGCCTGTGCCTGATACTGGTCTTGAGGGAGGAGCAATCACTGCTGCGTAGGCGCTGACCAGAGATCGGCACTTCCAAATACCTCAACGTGCCCTCCTGCTCTCCCACCCCAAAATCTCCAGTATGGAAGTCTTTACATCCGGTTTGGTCTTCGAGCTAAAGCAAATTGCTGACTTAGATGAGTTGACTCGTTGACCAGACAGAGCAATAATCCCAAAGAATCCTCCAAACAATCCGTGCTGCCTGTCTCGTCGTTCGAGCTAACAGAAAACAATCATCGGCAAAGAGTAAGTGCGAAATCGGTATGGCATCCGGCACAGGCCTGTAAACCTTCAGCTCCTGGGTGATCACTGCATGCCGCAGGATCCTGGAAAGTGCATCTGCGCATAAAATAAACAGTAATGGAGAGAGGGGGCAACCCTGACGCAATCCACCAGTAGACAAAATACCGTGATGGCGTGCCATTTACCAAGATGGCAAGGGAAGGAGCTCTGATACATCCCATGACCCATCTGACCCATGTCTCGGGAAAGCCAAACCCCTGCAAAGTCTGCTGCACAAAATCCCATCTCATCCTATCATAGGCCCTCTCCATGTCAAGCTTGATCCCCATCAAACTCCTCCTACTCGAAGCCTTACCAAGATCAAACATGAACTCCTGGGCAATAAGGACATTATCTGTAATACTCCGCCCTCCCACAAAAGCCCCCTGCTCCAGGCTAATCAGTCTCGGAAGAATATCCCTCAATCTAAGAGCTAGTAACTTCGCCGTCGCCTTGTACAAGGTCGTACATAGATTGATCGGGCGAAAGTGGCTAGGCTCGGATGCATCCTGTCGCTTCGGTATCAGGGTGACTAGGGTCCTCTGCCAATCTGTTGACATCACGACTATGCTGAAATACTGCTGTATGGCAGCCGTCACCCCCTGACCAACAATCATCTAGTACCTTCGAAAAAATAACGGTGGGAAGCCGTCTGGACCCGGCGCCTTGTCCCCCTCAAGGGACCACATCACCTCCTGAATCTCCCTCGCCGATACCGGTCTAATCAGTGCAGCTGTATCGTCCTCCGCCACTTGTATCAGTGGCGGCACGATGCCCTCTGAGGTCCCAGTACCCATCTGCTCAGACCATCTGGCCCTGAAAAAACCCTCCAGCACCCTCCGAATCATATCTGGGTCCTCCACTAACTGCCTATCCTCATCCCTGATCACCCTGATCTTGTTCCGATGCCTCCTGATCACTGCCGCTTGGTGAAAGAATCTAGTGTTCCGATCCTCCTGGATCCATTGTACCCTCGATTTCTGTCTTCAAAAGATCTCCTGCTGTCTCAAGAGGGAATCATGCAATGCAAGGAGTGATCTGAGCTCCCCCATCTCCTCATCTACCAAACTCCTCCCATGGCCTCCTGAGCCTGTAACCTGGCAATGGCCTCCTCGGTCTCCTCAATCCTCCTGAAAATATTTCCTACCTCCTCACGGTTCCACCTTCTCAACCTTCTTTTCAGCAGCTCCAACCGGTGAGACCCGCAATACATAGCATCCCCTCTCACTGGTACGCCCCATGCCTCCCTCACAATCTCCCAAGACTGTGGATAACATGTCCAGAACTTCTCAAATCTAAAGGGGGAGCGAAAAGAAACACCTGCATCAGTACAAATCAGTAGAGGGCAATGGTCGGACGCAATCCTCGGCAAGTGACAGACATGATAGTCAGAGAAGCACTAGGCCCACCCAGCTGTGGGATAGACTCTATCCAATCTCTCCCAAACCCGGGCCTGCCCCTGCTAATTATTGCACCATGTGAATTTTGGCCCCGAAAAGCCCAAATCTATCAATTTGTTTGACATAATGAATTCTTGGAACTCCCGAATTTCCCTCTTATAAGCAAAGGCCCTCCCTCCCATCTTCTCCTGGGGATCAACAATATAATTGAAATCACCTGCCAACAGCATAGGATAGCCCTGCTTGATAAGCTGAGACGCCTCCGCCCACAACCGCCTCCGGACTCTATAATCTGTACTAGCATACACGGCTGCTAGAACCCACAGGCTTCGATTATCCTCCGATATCACTAAGATGACCTCTTGATTACAAACATTGAAGACATCTAGTTTATAGTCACCCTGTGCCCAAGTCACAATAATACCACCCGACAATCCTAGAGATTCCATTGCATATAAACCCCAAGACCTCGGAACTGCCGCTCTAGCCTTCTGAAGGCTTCGCCCGGATAGCCGGATCTCAAACAAAATACAAATTTCAGGTTTGTGCTGGTGCACCAATCTGTGAAAAGCCGGGGCAAAGGAGCGCTTCCCTGCACCCCGACAATTCCAAAGGAGGGCTCTCATGGTGCACATGGTGTCAGCGCAACCCACCTCCCCTGGGCCGCTGCCACATCTTGGATCCAATTCCACATCATCATCACACACCACTTCTCCCTTTTCCAATTCACTATGCATCACCCCCTTAGCAGAAGCCATCAGCCGCTGCACAACTAGGTTATGTGACCCACTGTGAATCTGTGCCAAATGGCCCGCTGTCTCCACTGAATTCACACCCAAATTCTGCTTTGATCCTTCCCCAAAACCATCACGATGGCGTGCCGTCTCCTCCCTGCTTGGAACGCAAAGCATGCTTCCCACCAGAGCTGAGTCGGAGAAGAGAGATCCCCTGGCACAGTTTCTGTCACTGTGTTGGCGTGCCAAACGGCACGCATTCTCCCCTCCCTCGGAACGCCTCGTGACCATGGAGTCTTCATTGCCGGTACGCATGACCTCCTCCTGTTCGCCGGCTTCCGCTTCACCCGTCTGCACCGTCGGCCCAACTTCAACTGCCGCCGGCTCATCGGTCATTGCCGCCAACAGCTCCGCCGCAACCGATGCAGCTCGTGCCAGCCCCCGCCTAGATGAGTTGTTCTCCCCAGGCCGCCGGCCATCTCCTCCCTCCGCCTGCCTCCTCGTGGCCGTATCCGCCGTCGCAAGGGGTGGCGGTGAACTCTTGCTGCGCCTACGGCCACCTCCGACTGAACGGAACCCATCTCCCCCGGGGGGAAATCCCGTTTAGGTGTCGCAAGCGGGCCAGTCGTAGAGGACATCCCGACTCCCCTGTTCGGCCCGAGGACTGGCGGAGCCCGATGGGTCTTAAGTGGACTCCGGGCCCTTTTTAGCGGACTTGGGCTCGGCCCAACCCTGCCCAGATCCGCCTGGCCCATCGAGGACGCCCGATTCCCCCCACCGGGTTCCCTCACCGATTCACAACTGGACTCGAGCTGCTCACCTGGTTGACTCGGGCCTTCGCCCACCTCTTCAATCAAGCCGCCCAACTCCGTCTTCTCCGACGACCTCCGCCTAGCCACCTTGGTTGGCTTTTGCCAACCTTCCAAGTCCTATAGTGAACCGGGCAGCCTCGACCCCCCATCTCCCTCACTCGGCGCTGCAGCAGACGTCGTCGGAGCCGAGCCCCTACTGGTGCTCGCCCCGGTCGTCTTTGTCTTCCCACTCCCCCCTTTGGGAGCCTCGATGCTATCGATCCAATTCATGGAGAGCCAAGGCCCATAGATCAGTGGGTCCTCTGGTTCCCTTGGCGCCTTCCCTGTGTCTGGACACTGAATGTCACTTCCAGCTCCCACCTCCATGCCTTCCATCGCCGGGGAAGAAAACTCACAAGTCTTCTCCCCGTGACCGATTCGGCCGCACCGGTAGCAAAAATCGGGTAAGTTTTCATAAACAAACTCCTGCCATATCTTCCTCTCCAATCCCTCCTTAGCTCCCTTCAAGAAAATCCCCGGCTTCAAAGGAACTCTTATATCGAGCTCCACTTTCACCCTTGCAAACCCCCTCTTCCTCCCTTGATTAGTGGCCGCGTCCAAAGCCAAAGGTTTCCCGGCCGTTGCTGCTATTTGGAGTAGTGTCTCCTTTGCCCACAAATCCAACGACAGCCGTGGGAGGCGCAGCCAAGTTACCACCCGACCAGCACCACCGGAGCCAGTGATGAAGTTCGGCCTCCAGCATTCCATTGTGAAGAGTTGGCCGGCGACTAAGCACGGCCCCCTCGACAACATGGCCTCGCGATCCTTCTCGCAGGCGAAGCGAACCGCCAGAACATCATCAGCCATGGTGATGACCTCAACATTGTAGTCCAGATTCCCCATCCGTCTCAACTCCCACCCTACCCAATCCGCCGGCACCTTCCGCCCCACACTCTGCATGAACACTGAGGTGCTGCGCCACTCCTTCCTGGTCATCTCCAACCTTTCCTCAGGGACCTCCAGGACCTCCGTGAAGCAACTCTGTAAGGCTCCCAACTCCCGCTCCGAGATCTGGTGGCGAGTCCATCTATCCTGGTTCGCCGAGCCCTTTGCCACCGCCGCCCATGACACACCCCTCGGATCAGCCTGGAGGGAATGGCACCCCACCTCCTCGGATCTCCCTACCTTCCCAGTCTCCCTCTCCTTGGCATTGGTGTCGGCCATTTGCTCCTCCCAACACCCGTTCGAGGAAATCCCCAAAAGACTGCACGACTATTGAAGCGGCTCTCTCTCACTCCTCTCCCCAGCCACCGTTCGGTGCTAAAGAAAGTGTATTCACTTAAAATCTTTTTGGCTCTGTCATATTAAATGCTGAGACGATCGTATAGGTGTCTTGTTTTTATTTTCCATTAAATAAACTAGTCTGTTGTTGAAGTGCCAGTCTGACAACAATAATAGGGAACATGATTATTTGGAAAGAAATCAAGATTTTTGTTATTTTCAGGTACTAAATATGCTATCTTCTTGATTTTGCTTTCATTGTATTTTGTCAAATGGAATGAATGTAATTTCATTTCTTTGCTTTTGCATTATAGTACCTATAGCAGTTAAAATTTAATTAGTACTTTGATTTTCAATAGAAATTGGATCTTGCATATGTTCTGATCTTCATAGCATATAGGGAAGGGACAAAAACATGGTTGACGTTTCTTACGAAAAAATGCACCATCTAAAGAACTACTCTCAATCCCTTAAAAATGGAACTTACAAATAAAGTTTAGAGATAACACACTGAAAGATAAACCTCTTGTTGTTTGTATGATTGTATGTGGCAAACGTGGTCCAAAGCCAATAATCCAAAGGATGGAATGACACACTTAAGCATGAAACTCATGTTAGAGATATCGTCATTCTAGCTCATGGCAAAAGGAAGGGTTTCCATTTGTTCTTCTCTCCTGTATTCAACTCCAAGAGACCTCTCAACTCGTATGTTTTATGGGTTGGTGGATTATCATTACCGTCATACATTATGGGATTGCCACTTCCCAAAATGCATTTCATCCATTCTTATTGGTCTCTCTTGGTATGGCTAGTGAGAAAATAAAAATCAATGGATTAGCAGTGGAGTAGCTGTGCTGAGAGTGATTCACACTAATTTTGCTGTTTGTTGTACTTCGTTGCTTTCCCTGGCCATGAGTTTTGCCTATGACATGATTTTTCCCCTCCTCGACATTCATCCCGCATTGCTGTATTTCTATTTGCAATGCAATAAAATATTTCTGCCAGGGGAGGATATGAACTTGAGCTAACCTTCCTTGCTGTGCACTGGTACGGTGTACTTTAGCAATAGGAAGTTATTGGGAATAGTATCAAACTATCAATGTTAAATTTGAATGGTATCTACAAAAATTTCCACGGGACGTGCAGGAACAAAATTTGGAATCTTGGATCCTATATATGTTCAAAAGTCTTTGATTGGGAGAATGCTACTGACATCAAATCACATATTAGCATTTGTCAGTCTTTACAGGACTTTGAAACAATCATAACATTTAACTATCAGCTTTTCTTTTGTTTTATTTGAAAACTGATATACAAAATGGGAATGGCTTTTAAGCAAAGTCCAGTCACACTTTATTAAAAATGCATTATATTAACTAAAATAACAACTTATACATAATTTTGTTTAGTGTTTCCAGCATTTGTTAAAATTTATTATTTAATTGCTGGAGTTAAATAGCCTTTTTATATTAAACATGTAAAGGAGAATAGCTATTGTTCCATTCTCTTTTATAAAACATAAATGGAATTGTGAGTTGTTACTGTTAGAAATGCACACTCTCTTCTTTACCATGGTACGTCTAGTGTATTCTGCAGATATTTTTAATTAATATCTGTGCAATTGCAGTTGCTTGAAGATTCAGTTGAAGAACGTTTGGAGAGAGCACTTTCAGACTCTGAGAAGGCTGAGGGTGAAAACAAAGAGGTGGACCCAGAAGATAGCAAGGCAAGTAGTTGGCTTTCAACCTTTGATCTTGCAAATCAAAATATTGCCATATTATTATATGAGCATGCATGTTCCAATGCATAAATTCATGACTACATGCACACATAGATGTGGTGAGTTTCTTGACAAAATAAAGGCCTTTGGCACGAAGTAGTTGATTATGAAAGATGTTAAACTGTTAAAAAGCCATAACTTAATCCTTGACCTAGAGGTTTTTATGCAATGGTGTAATAGGATCTCTCTCATGTGCAATAATTCCACTGAACAAACTTGCCCTTCTGAACTTCTATGTTCTTAGAGACAACATACCTTGAGCTATGGACGTAATCTTCCCTCTCTAACAATCTAATAAATAACCTGATCATGAGGTTCACATCTTCAAAGTCAAACCTGAGCTCAATACATCTTTCCATGGATGATATGATTTTTTAAAGCAAAATGTTGTTCAGTTAGACCTGTTTGGGGCTTGTGGTCTCCGCTTGGTGGGCTAACGAAGCAATTGGGTGAGTCTATGTGGGGATATGAATCAAGTCCGAAGGCTTGTTCGCATGCCATGTTTCTTTCTCTATTTTACGCTTTTTATTAGAGATGTGTGTGTGCATCGATCCTCTTCACAAGCAATCGAAAGAGTTGACCTCCTGTTGATATTTGCATGATGTTATATATTTGGACTTGAATGCCATACTCAAGTCTTAAATATGGCGTCATACATTAGTAACCTTACATAAACTGAGATTTAGATAACCATTGAAGGATGGCGATATTGTACCAAAGTTGACACTTTTTTGAAGTATTTGCTTCAAGATATGTGCAAGCCTGGTTGCATGATCCATGAGATCTTTATCTACAAGATATCAATATGGCATGTATAGTGCAAAATATTTTGTCTTTTTCATGCATGAATTTCCTAATTATATAAAATAGATATATGAAGTTGACATATATGGAATGTGCAAAAGATTTGCTTAATGAATGGATTAGAACTTGAGATGTCGGCATAAAAAATTTTGGAGGATCAGAGCATTACCTCTCAATGTGTGACATGTTAATAGTAACAGAACAAGGTATACTATGAATGAGGTTCATTATGATGTCAGTGACCATTAAGGAGTAAAGAATACCCACTCTAATGAATAAGACCATGGTTGAGTCGGACAAAAGATTTGAGAAGTGTATTGAGGTGCGAAACAAGCAAGACCATTAGTTCCTTTTTGGCTTGGCAGAATAAACCTTAGTTCCTGTTAAAATTATGGAGACCATTGACGTTGGTACCAGAATCAGTAGTGGGTGACAGAATGGATTTGGATGCACAGGTAGGTAAATTATGTCTCATAAAAAAAGAGGAGGAAAAAAATCTAGTTATAGGAGTGGGTTTTCAGGGAAATTATGAAGCAAGTGTGACACCCCAAGTTGAAGAATCTAAAAATTGAGTTTAAACTATTTCAGATTTTAAACAATGATGAGAAGGATAAAGCTAATTAAAGATTTGAAGGTGTTAAAAGACCTACACTAATTGTAGTCGCCATTAAATGTATATATGCTGGGCATACATCAGAAGAAATGTGTAAGTTAAGAGTTAGCCTTTCAGTTAATTGTCTTCTGATTTTTTTTTTCTCCACAAGAGATCCACAAGCCGTAGAAAAGCTAGCGTATCTTAGCAGGGAAACCAGCCCAAACTATAATCTTATTATGGCCTCTAGTGGAAAGTAGCTAAGATGTATACAAGAAAGTTGTTCTTACCAAGAAAATGTGTTGTATTGATAACCATAAACATCAAGCCTGTACAAACTATTTGATGTTGGCTTTATAAATCCTGAATCCCCATTGCTAAGCATTCCTTTCTATGCCATCTCTAATGTTATTTCGAGCTTTTCCATATCTTTTTTCACAACTCATGTCCATGTTATGTTGAATGTTTGCTTCAACTTCCTGAATCTCTCAACATTAGTTGAAGTAACCCTCCTCTTCAAGATTTACATGCATATGCGGATGTGCCCATACCATCTTAATTGGCTTTTCACATTTTTATAGCTTCCTGCCCAATTTTCTGACTAAAATATTCAAAATGGTTAATATTATTGTCTTCATTCGAATCATTAACGTGCATTAGATATGTTGATGTTGACATCCCTATCGACCTAGTGGTATGTTGCATATTATTTCATTATTCTATGCACTTAACTTTTTTACTCTTAATATTTATGTACTTATTGAATGGATGATAGATTCATGAAGCTATCGATAAAGCTGACACATATAGATGGGATAAGGCTAGGGATCTCATTGGGCTGATCTGCAGGTTCTGTTTTATCATTTTGTACCATCTTGAGATGGGCTATAGAGTCAGGCCTATTGAAAATCTTAGATTAGCTTGGCCCATTGACATTCCTAGATGAGGCTTGGCAGTTAGGAAACTTTTGATGTTTAAGAAATTCACAATTATTGTTGATATGGTATGTTTTGAGTTCCTGAACATGCTATTTAACCCTTGCTTAATCTGTAGCAAAGGGGAGCTTCTTTGTACAGATCGCAGATGCTGTATTATATCTCTAAATTTCGGTATTCTTGAATGCCAATATACTGATTATGAATTCCTAGTTCTACTCTACATTCTTCAGCTCGCTTAGTTGCATGTCCATTACTTAAGTCCACTTTAGTCATGGAACTTGAAATGCACATTAATCATTTTTTGGATCATGTTTTTTTCTAAGTTAATCCCAAACCTTTATAACTTCAGCAGAAAAGGTCTGTGGAGGGAGCAAAACAAGGTGTTTCTGTCAAGAAGTTGAAAAAGGACAAGCTTGTTGGTGCAACGGGGAAAAACATCCGCTCTGAGACAAGCACAGTCTCCATGGCTCCTCGAGTGAAACCAGAGCTTACTGTACCTGTGATGTAAAAAACAAGATTACCCCTTCACTCTTTTTTTTTTTTTTGTACTTATAACCGTGGATTCTTATATTCATTGCCATAAATTTTTGGGTCATAAACAGAAGACAGTTTCTAGGTTTCCCATATGGATGTAAAATAGTCACTGCATTAAAGAAAATGCAGTATAGTTACTGCAAATCTTCAACATTGACAAATATTTACGCTAGATGACCATGTTTGATGAAGACAACTCTATGGGTTAACTATGTATTTCAGACATGCAGAGAAATTATGGCCCTACATGTGAAGTGGAATTCGTAATTTAGTGGGAAATGATTTTGCTTCTAATCGTAATTCATAGTGGCAAATGGTGCGGCCTTAAAGTTGACAACTCAAAATCATGTTCAAATCATCCATTGAAACCAAAAAAAAAAAACCAATCTTTCTTAAACCTTAATGTTATCTTCATTCAAAATTTAAATATGTTTACATCAAGTATCATTTCCTAGCACTGTGGATGCTAAGTATCTAGCGGTTTAGTTTATCTTGATTATTATGCACATCTGTTTGTCTCTCACAATGCACATAATCTTTCCATGGCAGAGTTCATGCAGTTTTATGGACCAAAACTTAACTATGCCTGTGTATGTGCACGTCTGCCTGTGTGCGCCTCTGTGTTCGTGTTTGCATGCCTGTGTTTTTCTGCATATGTCTCTGTGCATGTACATTATAGACCATCCAATTGAGAGTCCGCTTCGGTGTTCATTGTCTTCATTAGTAAAAATGCATCGGAACCAACATTAATGTGGTTTAGGTTTCTTGCACACTCATCTAGTGGTCATATAATGGGTGGCTTTTAAGGGGAAGATGCACTAATCTGATATAGTTGTGGTTTAGAAGTATCCAAACGTGTTGATATTTGGTCCGTATAAAGATATATGGGTCATGATGAACAGCATGTATTATGATTTATATGGCTTACCATTCTTTTTCGCATAGCTCAACTGCTATAATCAACTTTCTTTCACTACGTAATCCATAGTTAAGATTAAGAATCCTCTGAAACATCTGATTCTTTTGGTTTCTGTATTTTCAAATTGTTGTAGATCACCATAAGTGATGTGCATTATGACACTGACCTATAATGCTCCTCACATTGCTAGGATTTGGGCTTAGAATGGCTACGATATGGGCTTAGATACTCCTAGGCTTGTAGCTACAACAATCTTTTATGATCTTAACCTAGGTCAGTTTTTGTTTAAAAAAAAAATTGCTGGTTTTCTAAATTGCAATATCAGCTATGATATTTTTGGTATAATCTAAGTTAGAATTCAACCATTGTAAAATGTTAGACATATATTTTTGAGGTTTTTAGATATGGTTCAAGTGGCCACAACATAGATATCTTTTGGTGACAAGATCAATAATGTGATTTGGTTTGTGGAAAGCTTGCTGAATTTTGGAATTGATTTGTTTTAAGATGTGTAAATTATATTTAGCGATGTGGATGGATGTCTTTATTTATTAATTTTCTAATTATGTCAAATATCGTAGTAAGATTGAACCCTTATAGATTACATTGATAACATCCTGATGCATCAAGTCAGTAATTTTGTACTTAGATGCTCTGATTAGATTTACTTCTCAAGTTACTTTGTTCTGTTTCGCTTATCGTTTCATCCAATAAATAGATAGTAGGCACTAATTATCGGATTAATGATGGATGGAATGTTTCTAGATTGAACATGTACATTGTCTATAATTTCAGGACTACTGAAGTAGAACAATCTATTCTCGAGGACTTAAGAAATCGGGTGCAATTAAGTAGCTTGGCATTACCTTCTATCAGCTTCTATACCTTCATTAATACACATAACAGGTAATCATCGTCAGATTACAGTCAAACATTTATTTACCACTCGATGCCTCTCCAGTTTCTTTATTTGCTATTTTTGGTGGCCTGACTTGTGTCTTGAATGTGTTCTAGTTTAAATTGTTCATCTATTTCTCATGATGGGTCATTGGTTGCTGGTGGATTTTCCGACTCTTCTCTGAAGGTTATTTTTCCTGTTGAAAGTGGGGACGTTTTGTTTTGTATTCCTTTTTCCTTCTGTAAGAGTTTAATAGTTTCATCGAAATTAGTAAAAAACTTATGCATGTTTTTGCAGGTTTGGGACATGGCAAAGATTGGTCGACCCACCAAAACCTGTAAGAATTATTGCCTGCATTTACTATTGGTAAATTTCTAGTGCATGGTGATATTTTCTTTTGTTTGTCTTCATTTTGTTGAATAATTTGAGACAAAAAAGTGATTACCGATGGGAATTTTGTGTGTTTAATTATAGTTGGGCGACCATTTTTGTACATGATGCCACTAGGTTGGATTCCTATCTCTTTTATAGTTCATTTTATTTTTCTTTTTCTTCATGACTACCCATTTAATTTTCTCTCGTTTCAAAGTTATTCTGATTTTAAAAATTAACAATTTTAGTTTCAAACATATGCCACAATTCTCTTACTATTATAGGTTAGATCATCCTTTAGAAGCAAGGTCCGCCGAACTGGTGCCGGGACCTGTACCGGTTGGCGGATGGTTCGGTAAACCGGCACGCCCAATTTTTATTGGAGTATTCTAAATTAATTTAATTGGTAATCATTCTTTTTGAACTTTTTTTAATAAATTTAAGTCTAATTTGATATTTTTTTGATGTTTTTTGATATTTTTATGATTCCAGTTTAACCTAAATGATGCATCTTATTGTTTTAAAATAATACAAATCATAAAATGATTAGTGAGATGTTGCATGCCACAAGAAGCAACATAAAATATCCTTAAATCAAAGTGTTGTGAAAATTATAAAACAATACGATCAATTGCATACTTTTGAAGTACAACATACATACCGATATTTAAGATTAAGAAATATTATATTTTTATTTATTTATTTATGTATTTTTTATAATTTTTAAATTTAAAAATATGTTTAAAGATATAAATTCAGAAAATATGTTTTCTACTTCAAAAATTATGTTTGAATTATGTAACATGTACTACTAATTTTTTATAATTTTTGGTATTATTTATATATTTTTAAATATTTTTTGAATTTGAAAATATCTTTTAAATATTAATATTTTAAAAAATTAATTTTAGCTTGGATCCATGTAGAACCCAATAATGGATGCTATATATATTTTTCTAGGCTCTTGGGCACGTATCAAAAGCTCTTATATTTTTATTTTTTTCAAATTTAGGCTTTGGCCACTATGCACATTATCGCATTAAAAGTTGAATGATTGGACACTAAATTTTGCTAGAAAGTAGCTTGCATGCATCTAAATACGCTTCTAATTTTACATTTTTTTAATTTATATTTTTTTAAAATACATTTTTTACTTTTTAAACCAAAAAATGTATTTTTAATTTTTAAAAATTATATATAATTCAAAAATTAAAAATTTATATATCATCGTGTAGATCGTTTATAGATCTACAATATATAATAAAATCAAGCTCAAATCGAAAATTTTGGCATGATCTTTCTTTATTTTACAAATTTCAAGGTATTTTTTCAAGCCCCCCCAAAAAATGAGGGAATGAGATAGGGGACAGGAAGCGTACCTTATTTGTGCTTGGAAGAAAAAGGCGGAAAGCTCTCCGCTGCTTACAAATGTTGTTGGTAAGGCCTTCTCGGGTCAACTCGGTGTTTGCACCGAGTTCGAACCGAACCGATCGGTTTCGGCTGTTTCGCACCAGTAAGGTTTGGTTCAGACCTTTTCCGGCCGGTTTTGGTAAGTTCGGGACCGGTTTCGGCTGGTTAGAGCCGAATCCAAAGGCCGAATTGATCCAGTTTTCTACCGAGTTGGTTCTATATGAGCCGAACCGGGTAGTTCGGCCTGGTTCGACATTTCTTGTTTAGAATTCTAAAGAGATTATAACCTATAGGCAGACCCTCATTGCAATCACAACTTGAAACACATCTACTTTTCTTCCTAAGCTCATCTCCTCTGTACATATCTATTAATGTTCTCACTAGAACCGGTAATATCTTACGTATCAGCTCTCATGCTACTCCTTAATAAGCTTTCCATGAAAATGAAAAGAAAAAGAAAAGCAAAATCCCATAGTATCATAAATCTTTCTATCACCTGCTTAAGTAAGAAAGTAGATTTTGTGGTTTACCTTTTGACATTTATGATAATATGTTTCCTAGGATTTTTGTCACTTCTGTTGCTCTTTGATCTCCCATTGGGGCATAGATTGATTTGCAATTATCTCAATAACAGTTTGCAGAATATCCTCCATCTTTATCATAATGAGTTACTAATGATTCTGAAATACTTTGTTTGTCTCTTCCAATTCCTGCTTAACTCTTGATGTTTTTCATCGTTTACTGATATTTCTATACATCCGTTATTGCAATTATGTTGTGGTACACATGCCTCCTAACGAATGGTAGTTCTTCAACATTATATGTCTAATGAGATTATCATATAATAAGTAGTGCGAAAGCTTCCATCTTGCTTGAATCTTTCATCCTAGTGCAAATCCATGTCTTCCTCGCTTATAATGCAGCTAATGTGAGATTTAACATCCTGCTACCTCAGCATTGCTATTTGGTGGTTACTTTTCCCACCTTATTTTGATGCAGCTGTCATATAGATCCCCATAAGACATTTTCCTAAGTTTTTTTTTTAACTTTTTGTAACACCTTTGTATAACTCTGTTCTTGAAAGAAGTTTAAATTTTTGTCACTCTTAATTGTCGACATGCTCACATGAATTTGTGTATTGTTCTTCTGATTGTTAGGAACCAAGTTCTTTGAGTTTTGGTTTTATTTCAAAATTTGTTAGACTGTCATAATGCAAGTGTTTCAGTTACTGAACAACAACCTTCAGCCAATTTGCAGGGGGAAAGTGAATCTGTTCAAAGTGAGCATTTGCTGGGGCCGGAGGAGAGGAAAAGATCTTACACATTGTTTCAGGGTCATGCTGGACCTGTTTATTCAGCTACATTTAGTCCTTTTGGGGATTTTCTTTTGTCTTCATCATCAGATTCAACAAGTAAAGCTTCGTTAACCATGCTAAGTTTTCATATACTGATTTTGTGATTTGTTCCTATTATGCATTCGAGAGCCACACATTACTAAGAAATGCCATAATTTTTTTACTGCAGTCCGGTTATGGAGTACCAAACTGAATTCAAATCTTGTCTGCTACAAAGGTCATAATTACCCTGTGTGGGATGTTCAAGTAAGAAGAATCATGAATCTTAGATCTTGTTTGCTAGCATATTAGATGTTGTATTTTCATAATTACAATAATATATGTATGTATGTATGTATGTATTGTAAAACATTGGAACTTATTTTTTAGGTTTAATTGATAGATTATGATTTAAGCATTTAAACAGATTAAATGGCTTCTTAAGTGTTTCAATAGATGTTTGAACAGTTAGGCATGCTTAGTGCTTAAGCTGCAACCACTTGAAAAATTAGGCATTGCATAAAGTGGTCAGTTGAGAACTTAAGCATCCATTTCTGCTAAATTGAACGTGCACGCCATCTATTTATTCTTTAACCCATTTGCAACCCTATTTTATAAAAGAAGTTAACAAATAATAGTTAGGGAAAAATACATTGACAATCCCTCCAGTTTGCCTATTTCGTACAGTGACCCTTTCATCTCTAAATAGTCTCAAAGTAGGCATCCAGCTTATATTTTGTCATGAATTGCCCTGTCTATCCAACGTCGTTGAACGGCCTTTAGGTAGAAGACTCAGGTGACCATCACAAGTCTTAAAATCTGTTGAATCTCCTAATATACCCTCATCTCCCACAATGCCGCCATGCCCTCCGATCTCCCATCCCTTTTTCCTTCACCTTCCTATCCTCCACCCCCTTCGCCTTGGCCTCCCATGATGCTACTTGCCCCTCCCCTTCTCCCACCTCCTCAGCCCTAGCCTCCCATGATGCTGTCCACCGCTGCCCATTTCGCATCCCTCCTGACTTGGCCTCCCTTAATATTGCCTCTCTCTCTGCCATGGGCTCCTGCATAAAATCTCATGCCTCCTTTATCCTACCATCCTATGTGATTCTCACCCACCACCCAACTCTACTCTTCATGCCTCTTCATGTCACCTTACCTCCATTGCTATTAGGCAACTACTTTAAACAGTATACCTCTTCATGTCCCACCCCCCCCCCCCCCCCCCCCCCCCCCCCC
>JAOXJJ010001007.1:8994645-9019477 GCA_025769935.1 Phoenix roebelenii
ATATGTACATAGATATACATACATATCCACACACACATCTATATCTATATCTATATCTATATCTATATATATATATATATAGACACACACAGAGAGAGAGAGAGAGAGAGAGAGAGAGAGAGAGAGAGGATGTAACTACTTTGAGAGCATTTCACTCCAAATGCTTCGATGAAGGTCTTCTCAAATGAAAATCAGCACCACTGATAATGATCTAATATGTTTAAAATTCATAGAAACTGAAACTTGTTTATTTTGGAGCTCCCTTGCTTATGCATCTAGCCAACAAAACATGAATGGTAGAAGTATAGCACTGAGCAAAAACATAGCATAAACTATATAATTTACATTTCCAAACTGATGATCTTAATCTAAATTTTAAAACATATGCAAATCAAATTTCAGTTTGATATTTCTAAGTTTTTAAAACAAAACATACTATCATACTATTAAAATTGTTAATTTTATTGTCATTTGATGTATGAATAAAGGTCCTTAGAAATTCATGGTTTTTGGTTTCTAGCCAATTTAAACATTGTAAATCATGATCAACAGTGCTGATTTCTTTTTGAGGGGTCCTTCATTAAGTTTGATTGGGAAGCATTTGTAGCCAAATGCTCTCAGAAGCATTATAGCCTCTCTGTCTCTGTATATATGTATGCATAAAATGATCTGATCCAATAATCTGGCAGGATGGCTAAACAATGATCCATATCTAACTCTATTAACTGCTATCCAACTTAGTAAAACCTAATCCTACCTAATAGTCTGAGAGGTTGAGAGGGGTTGTGTGATTAGCCATCCCCCATTGAGATCTCTAAGGCTGGGGATTTTGGCCTCCATTTACTACCTCTCGTTAACCATGATTGGCTAGAGTGGTGAATAGTGGATGTCAGGAACTAGGCAGCAATGTGATGGTTTCAGGCATAGTTAGGAATGGTGGACGAGCGCGAAAAGACAGATTGGCAAGATTCCGTTCTCTCTAATAAAAATTGATCTTTCAGGACGACTTTTCTAGTATGAACATTGAACTTCTTCCAGGACAAGCTTAGGGTCGAAGGCCTTGAGTGTGATGGGTGAAAGTTGCGTAAATCACAAGGATGGACCCTCAAATTGAAGATCCACACCATTGATTATTATCTACCTTACTGAAAATGCTCAAAACCAAGGACTATGTTTTGCTTGCCTCTAACCTATGCATCAAATGGGTGCAAAAACAAAGAAGATTACGAATATGAGATCATGTTTTGCTGTGATCTAAGTATGACGATGTATTGACTTTTAGTCTGCACATGTTTTTGCATGTATAGTTTTAAATAATAAAATGGATTCTGAAATTAAATAATGCTATCATGTATTTTAGCATACAAGCACAATGGGCACCATCCTTTTTTTCACCCATATGATTCCGTATCTTTCAGTTGAGTTATATTCAGGTATCTAGGTCATAATCAGGTGTCTTTGGTCAAAATTTTGACCCAGACCTAACTTATTGGGCTTATCCGGGCTTATCCGGGTTAGAATTTGACCATTGAGAGGTCTATTATATATGAGAGTATCTTATATTATATTGTTAAGTATATTATGTATGATTTGAAAATACAATATGAACATATGTATTTCTTCTTCAGGTCATATTTGGATGAGCTGGACCTTGTCTAAATCTAGTTGGACGGTTACTTGGTCAGTCAGATCTTGATGTTGATCAAAATCAGAAATTTCTACTAAATATGGTAACAAGTAGTTATTTATGTATCGACTTGTTTCAGCTGGTATGGGGCATGCCATACGAACCTGACCTGATATCAATACAGTATGGAGGTTTGATATGCTCTTGTATTGACAAATGGTCCTGCTGTTATCTTGACTCCTTTTGCGTACTGTGTCAGTATGGTGTGTATCAACCCAACCCTGAAGCGATAAGATACCAGTATGAGATCTAGTATCGAGACTAAAATCTTTGGTAACAAGTATTGTAGGAGGAGGTTGAAATCCAAAAAGAAGCTGCCAAATTATACCTCAGAGAAATTGTCATGATAATTGCTCTAGATCCTTTTATCTCAAAACAAATCTACTATAGTTAATGATGAGAACATTTGTTTACATTTAGAAAAAAAAATCCAAGAAGCCTGAATCTTTGGCTTTAGAGCTTATTTCCACCATGAAGATTCAATTCCACTGGCAAACAGGTTAATGCATGACCCAAACTTGAAGCAGACCTTCAAGGAAGGAGCGAGAAGACAAACGAATTTATTTATGATGTACATGAACTATAGCAGATACTCATCCCTTTTAAAACCCAGATATCCCAAAAATCTTAATGTAATGCTCCAAACACAAGGATTTTTTCCTTGACCCTTTTCAATAAAAAGAAAAAATAAAAGAAGGAAAGACCTATTGGTGTCTACAATCGAGGAGAATAAACAGATCTGCACAGCTGGATTTTCTTTCTTTTCCTTGTTTTGGTTTATTCTGTCTTCTCCTTCATTTTCTTCTCTTTATCTTTCTGTTCTTCCTTTCCATTTTCATTTCTTTTCTCCTATGCTTTGTAAGAGAAACCAGATTCCCCTATTCATCTGTGAGAATTGAGAAGATGGTAGTGTACAACCCTTTCCTTTCTAGTTGAGAAAAGGACAAATCCCATGTGGCTGCCACCTATCATTTTCGTGTGGATGAATAAGAGAAAAGGACAAATCCCATAAGAAAAAGTTAATGTGAATAAGTGACACTAAATTGAACTAAAATAAAGACTGAAATTCCACAAAAAAAAAACACATCAAACTAATTTTCATCCCTTCATCAACTAGATTTCTAACAATTTAACCCCCTACATTGAAATCAAGGTCTGAACTCTTAATAAACTAAAATTGCTGTGCTTAAATGGAGAAATCTAGAAGTTAAATTGTACAAACTATAATGTATATTGCTATTATCTCATTTGTTTCCCTTTTGTTGACTTTAAGTGTTTCTGTGCTCAGCTAGGGTTTCTTTTCTTTTTTTCTTTTTGCAATACTTTCATCTAGCTTGTGTAGTAGAATAATTGATTGACATAATCATAAGAAAATTCTTGTTTACTCAGTGTGTACAATGGCATGCAAATTGTAATTACATTGCAACCGGATCAAGCGACAAAACTGTCAGACTTTGGGATGTACAAAGTGGGGAATGTGTACGTGTTTTCATTGGTCATAGGAACATGGTATTGTCATTGGCAATGTCTCTTGACGGACGATATATGGCTTCTGGTGATGAAGATGGTACCATCATGATGTGGGATCTCTCAAGCGGTCGGTGTGTTTCACCATTAATGGGACATAGCTCCTGTGTATGGACACTTGCTTTTAGGTAATTTATACTCTCTTTCTTGCTTTATGTTATGTCTTTATCAAAAATTTTCTTCCAGTTGATTAAAAAAAAAGGGTTAATTATGCTTTTAGTCCTCCAAGTTTAGGTTGGGTTTTTAGTAAGTTCCTAAATTTCAAAAAGTTCAAATTTCTCTTTATTTTTTTCAACTGTTTTAATGTGGTCTTTCCCCTGGATTCTGACCGCTATGTGGCAGAAACTGCTTAGATTGGTGATTATGTGGCTGATTCATGATGATCTGGTATAACAGATGAAACTTTTTATTTTGATGCAGCATATGGGTGATGACATGGCATATAGGTGATGATGAGACACATGCTGTTGAATTTTCTGCCTAAAAGTGTCTAGTCACCGAGTGGCACTTCATTACCTATATGCCACATTATCACCCACACACGTGTTGTAGAATTTTCTGCCCCAACATATCTAGTCATCGAGTGCCACATCATCACCCATATGCTACATCATCATCTATATGCCACATCATCACCCATATGCTACGTCATCATCTATATGCCACATCGTCACCCATATGCTACGTCATCGTCACGTAATCAGCTACATAATCATCGCTTAATGCCAACAGGGATTTTCGCTGAGAGTGGTCGGAAACCGGAGGAAGGATAATATTAAAACATTTGAGAAAAAGTAGGGACCGAATTTGAGCTTTTTGAAGTTTAGGGACTTACTAAAAACTCGACCTAAACTTGGAGGACCAAAACCATAATTAACCCAAAAAATAAATTAATCAATTAGCCATCATGTAAAGAGGACTGTGGTATTGAGTTTGATAACATGCTATCTTTTGTTAAACTATTTCTGAATATTATTCTTTCTCATTGTTTGGCATCATAGTTTATGGTAGAACTAAGCTGTGTTTTGAGACCCAAAATGTGTTACTAGGTCGACCTGTTAGGTTGGTTGCACTCAGACTCAGAAATTTGTTAAAACTGTTAGAACTGCTAATTCAAGCAGTTTGATTGTTTGAACAGCTTGCATTGGACAACTAAACCTGCGTGGTTTTACTGGTAAAGTAAAAAAAAGACTATAATCCCACTTTCCCAATCCCCTTGCACCAGTCCTCCAGCTGCCCAAATTGTGCCCCTTTCCTCATTCTCTTTTTACTGTCTAATGACTCCATGTCCTTTGCCATCAGCAATGTAATAGATCAATCTCTGTTCTCCCTCTGTCCCACGGTTGAAGCCATTGCCAGTGGTGGAGGCCACGTTGTGTGAGAGGGGCTATGACATTGTTTGTCACAACATAGCAGAAGTGTTGGGTGATCACCTTGCAACCGCTGCTATGTAGTGGGAGAGGAGCTTTGCTAATGCTGTTGGATCATGGAAGAGAAACCAAAGCAGAGGGAACGAGATTCTGGGGTCTGGAATGGGAGTTGAAGAGGGAAGAAGGGAGGAGGGGTTAGGAATTGGAAATGGGAAGAGAGAGAGGTGGACAATGTTTTTGACATATCATGCTCCTCTTCTTCCGTCTTCTTTTCTTTTAGCCCAAGTTGGAAGAGGATGTGGGGATTGGGAAAGTGGTGTGTGGATGTGAACAGGTGAGGGTTTATATTGAAGAGAAGAGCGAACTGACTCAACCACGGGATCCCATGACCTGACCAACGGTGCAGTTTGAGCTGGGTCAGCAGGTTCTACACACTGATTAAGCCATTTATGAGCATTAAAAAAATCATTTGGCAACTAAATATCCATGTGTAGGTGTGCCCAGTGCGTTCCATTCTTGCTGCATTTATTTAAGCAATAGGAAAGAAGGCCGGGTTCCAGCATTTTTGGATGTGAAACATCACTGCCATGAGTCAACCAGCTGGTTTTATGCTTCTTTCACTAGTGTCGAATGAAAGAAAAACCAACTTTACGGGCAGCTTGCTTGGCCAATATTCGTGATGCTAAATCCACTATGCTCTTTACACTACACAACACCCGTTGCTTTACATGATTTATGTTCCCCTTCTGAAGCAAAATCAAAGTTCAAGAAAACTGCAGCTCCCAAAATACTTTAGTCCAGTTTGTTTATTTTATAAACTTGCTGATGCTGCTGGGAATCATGAAAACAAGAAAATCTAAGTATGGAAATCAACATGCAGCTAGTCGATCTTGTTTTGAAAAACCCTGATGATTAGATTCTCTAATTAGTAGAATTAGTAAAGCTTGAGACTATTTATTCTGGCATTTATTGAAATCAGAGTCATGTGAAGATAATGATGATATTCTCTGTTGTTCATGCTAGAGGTGGCCTTTATCCTTGCCTCCTGTTGCATATAAACTGATTGCTCATGTTAAGTATGATGCCTTCGGTACCTAATGTTTGAAAAATCTTGAGCGAATGCGAATAGAAAAGACTGCTCCAGCGAATAAGACTAAAAATTGTTAGACATAGACAGAATGCATGTAATGTGGTTGCAGTTAAAGTTTGACGAATATGTGGGTTTAGCTAGAAAAGATGGTGAGGAGATATTTTGTGCTTAATTAGGAATGTTATTGTGAGTTGAATAATTGGTAGATATTTCACATTCAATCCTATGTTGCTTTCATTTGTCTCCTTTAAGTTCACCTATTTCTTTAGACTCTAAGCATAGTCAGAAGCAAGGTCCGCCAAATCGGTACTGGGATCCATACCGGCAGGCTCAATTTTCTTTTTTTGTGGAGTATTGCAAGTTGATTGAATTGATAATCATTCTTTTTGAACTTTTTTAATGATTTTAAGTCTAATATGGTATTTTTTTTTATTTTTTTGATATTTTTGATTGTTTTTGATATTTCTGACTTCGGTTTAACCTAAATGATGCATCTTAATACAAATCATAAAATAATTAGTGAGATGTTGCATGCTACAAGAAGCAATAGCTCGTTATATATTTTTCTTATCCTTCTTCAGCATTGAGTCAATCTTCTGTTGCTTCGAATCTCTGCTGGAGAAGGCATGTGGATTTAAATTATGAATTGTTGCTCCTGGTGGAATTTTTTTGGATGACTTCTTTTTGCTATCAAAAGCTTCCAATATAGATGCAATACAACCACTGCCTTTGCTGACGGCTTTTCTGATTGAGTTCCTCCTGAACTCTGAATCTGCCATGCTGCTCATAGAACCAGAGCTCAACTCGTAGTACGAGGGCCCAAATTGAGCCCTATACCTAGCCACCTCATCCTGTTGCCACTGATTATCCAGGCTCGCCTGTATGGCAGCCTGAATCCATCCTCGTCATCTGGAGCGGACGCCTCTGACTTTCTGAAGTGATAGAAAGGTCGCTCTGTTGCTCGGCAGTCCACCTCCACCTTCTTGGAAATCCTTCTTCACGGCTCTGAAATCAGCAAAGTGCTTATTTATCAGTTGTCAAATCTTCTGTGGGCATTTCCGGCACATAGATACATCGGGATAACCAGGGGGTAATCATTAGCTAAGTGCTGCTTCAACCTAGTTACCTCTATTCTCTGGTACTTTGTGTTGCACCAGTTGCACTTCTAATGGTGCCGATCCGAGAGCATTTGTCTATGATTCCAACCAATGCCATGCTCTAGCTTCTTTTTTTCTTGATGTCTATATTTTTGCAAGTTTATCAACTATATCAATTTATCAATTCTTTAAAAGTAGCAAAATTTTTCTATGATGATAATTTTTTGTACATTAGAAAATACATCTAATTTATTGAATATATGATATTAATTTTTCATATTTATTTATATATTTTTAATAATTTTTAAATTTAAAAATATATTTAAATATCATAAATTTAGAAAATATATTTTTTACTTTAGAAATTACTTCTGAATTATGTAATACGTACTACTAGTTTTCATATTTTGGGTATTATTTATGTATTTTTAATTATTTTTTGAGTTTAAAAATAATTTTTAAATATTAATATTTTAAAAAATTAATTTCAGCTCAGATCCATGTAGAATCTAACAATGGATGCTACATATTTTTTTAGGCTTTTGGGCATGCATCAAAGACTACTTATTTTTTAATATTTTTCAAATTTAGGCCTAGGCCACTGTGAGCATGATCGCATCAAAATTTGAATAAATGGACTCTAAATTTTGATAGAGGGTAACTTGCATGCCCCTAAATACGTTTTTGATTTTACCGTTTTTTAATTCTTTTTTTTTTATTTTTTTTATTTTTTGAATCCAAAAATATATATTTAATTTTAAAAAATTATATATAATTTATAAATTAAAAAATTTTATGTTTTTGTGTAGATCGTCCATAGATCTACATATGATAAAATCAAGCCCAAATTGAAAATTTTGTCATGATCTTTTCTTATTTTATAATTTTCAAGCTATTTTTTTATGCCCAAAAAATGAGAAAATGAGATAGGACAGAGGAAGTACACCTTATGTAGGCTTGAATCTTCCTTCTGAAGTGCTGAATCGGTGTGATCTTTGCCTTGGTGGGAAGGGAGAGGCAGAAAGTTCTTTGCCGCTTACAAATGTTGTTGGGAAGGCCTTTTCGGGCTTTTCCAACATTATTTTAACATCAGACGAAGAAAAAGGGTGGGGTTCAGTTTAGAATCGGGTCGACTCGGTGCGAACCGGCTGGTTTGCACTAGTAAGATTCGCTTCGGACCTTTTCCGGCCGGTTCTAGTCGATTCAGGACCGGTTCCGGCCGGTTCAGGGCCAAAACCAAATAATAGGCCGAACCTTGCGGTTTGGCCCGGTTCATTTGTAGATTTTCACGTCAGACAAGGAAATAAGTTTAGGCTAAAAAGATAAACATGTGTGGAACAAAGATATTGAGATGGATTTGTATAATTTCTTGATCTAAGATTTGTGCGAAAGGGTGGAGGGTATGTTTGTTTCCGATTAGGAAATAGGTGGTGTAACCAAGTGAAATAGTTTGGTCTTATACAGATTATAGTTCTTCTGATGAAGAGGATTGCTTGGATCTAGGCTCTGAGCCTCTGACTGGAGGGGAAACTGGCAATGTGGAAAAGAATTTGAAGGCACATGCTTTGCTTAGGGAAAGATGGTCCATACTAGGAATCAATGACATTTGAATCTAACCATATAGCCAGGTTAGATCTTGTTTATTGGTTGTGATCATTACTTTGGTTGCAAAAGCTTGCTGAAATACAACATTGAAGTATAATACAATTTTAGGAAATCTGGTCAATGGACATGTATGTCATTTTGATGATTCATCATTGGGAATCTCAACTGTTCTTCATCATGCCATTTTTTTTCAAAAAACTTTTGATTATTTTATGTTCCAATCACCGTGACCTTATGGAATTGAGGTTAGTAACTGGTCTTTGCTAGCCTAGAATAACTCAGGACCTAAGAGGCTTCATGATGTGGAGATGAAAAGTGAAGCTAACAAGATGCTCTGCCGCCAGTTATAGACTCTGGAACTGCTGTGAAGCTTAAGAATCATAAGGTAATTTGGAGATTACTGATACTGAACGTTTTCATCTGTCAAAAGGCGGTATTGGTAATTTGCAAGGTATAGGAAGTCTGTTAAACTTAAAAATTGGAGCTCTCTCACTTTGTTGTCACAATAGTATCGCAGAAAGAAATTTCTTTGCAAGTGTTTGCGTGTTTGATATCTGCTGTTCCCTTTTAATTGAGTGATGCTCTGATACTCCCAATAGATTTAATAATAAATTGGTCTTTGTATCCTTGATGTCTGTCCTTACTGGTGAGTAGCAGAATATTATGAGTGCCTCGAATCACTCTTTTCTTTGCAATTTCTGCAAAGCTAGTAACAGTATTTGGAGTACTAATCCTTTCATGATCTCCTTAGTTGTGAGGGGACATTGCTTGCTTCTGGATCTGCTGACTGTACTGTTAAATTATGGGATGTGACCGCCAGCATGAAGGTGCCAAGGATGGAGGAGAAGTAAGATTGAATTACATTCCAAACCTTATAATTCTCCTATGCGCTATGTGCACCAGTACTTATAGAAGCTGTATCCTTTCTTCTGATCAGCAAAGCTAGCAGCACGAACCGACTGAGATTGTTGAAGGCTCTCCCGACCAAGTCTACTCCTGTCTACACATTACGGGTTAGAAAAATTCCTCTTCTTTTTTTTGAATTAAAGTTTCTGCCTCTTATCTTTACTGTTTACATTAACCTATGATTCTTTATTCCTATACATTGTTAGTAAATAGTTCAATATTGGTTGTATATGTACTGGCAGTTCTCTCGGAGGAATCTTTTGTTTTCTGCTGGGGCACTTTCAAAACAGGTGTGAATATGGCTGTTAAAACGAGCGGCAGAGTACACATACGGTTTAGAAGAAGTCAGTTCGTGCATATGTATGTCTCTACATTCTTTCATGTTTGAATCCGAGGCATCTTCATTTTCTTTTTAGAAGTTGGCTCTATTGTATGCTTCTTTTTCTTTTTTATTTTTTCCCGAGAACATGTCTATCTGCTGTTGCTGATTGTTTTTCCCCTTAGTTTTGAAAGATTGTATTTAAACACATTCCTGCAGCAAGACTCAATTTAAATGTCGTATTTATTTAAGATTTTCCGTGTCTGGTTTTGATTATTCATCTTTCATATTGCTATCATGGCTCTTTAAGGAGAAAAGTATTGCCAAAGCAAATAAATGATTTTGATGCATCATAATCAGTGTAGCTTATCCACTTTTATATGAGCTGGGTCTCGCCATCAGGATATCAGAATTGAGGGGAAGGCCTGTTTCAGACCTGGATGGTTCAGCCCTATGGCCAATCTGCTGTAATGCTACCGTACTGTCCGATTGTTATATTGGTGATATCTAATATCAGACGAGGGCACGATCTTAGAAGCTTATTCGTGCCCTCCTCTCCTCCAATGCAAGGCCTTCACATTGGAAATGATGAGTCTGGTAGCAGGTCCCGGAAGTGATGCATTAACGTATGACAGCATGTCAGATTTGGTATGGGCTTCAGTGCCTTGCATTCTAGAGGCTTGGTTGGTTTGTGAAGTTCATACTACATAGAAACAGCAGCGCAGTCACAAACTCATCTATCAGATGTTCTGATGGTTGGTTAATGAAGTCGTCAACATTGGCTTCCATAATCCGATTCTGTTGAGCCAGACCAACCCGTTTTGTTGGCCGGGTCTCCGGTCGGTGGTAGCCGGGACACCCGGTCGGTGTAGCTGGTTGATTCATTGGACGTCATTAGCGAAAAAATGAATGTACAAATATCCAAAAAATAAGAAAAAGTATAATTAAGGAATGTAAGTATAGATTGTAGAATTAGTTTGGGTATGATTATATATAGAAAGATAAAGCTGGCTACATATTTTCGTTGTTTTATTTGGCATGTCTGCTTGGTAGCAATTGTATCGAAATTAAATAATTTTAAAAATTTATTTGGTATTATGCAATCTATTATTTAATCATATCATCTTAATCAAAAAATTATTTGATAAAGCTATATGATTCCAATGTGCAGCATGAATATGCTAAAATACTATAATATTAAAAATTTTAAAGAATGCAACAGGATTGATAATTAATTCATTTTTTAACATAGAAATTTTTCTTATTAAAAACATCTTAAAGCTGCTGTACGCTAGTACCCATTGGGTTTAAGCCTTTTAGTGCTTATCTATTATTATGTAGATTAAGTATTGATACAAAATATAGTTATTAATTTTTAATTGAAAGCTTTAGTTATCTTGATGGTTAGGGATAGGGTTCTTCTTTGTTTTTACTGTTAGGGCGTTGCTTGTCACCTGAATCCATATTGTTTTAACCCAAAAGATTGGAGCCAGCCGGGCTGTGGGTCTACAGTTGGTCCACCCTGAGAACGTCAGTGGGTTGCAGGTTTGGCAAGTGAGCCCGCAGTTTTGTCACAGGTTTTAAAACAGTCTGCTGTTGCAGTTGAACTGGGTATATGCTTGCAGGTCATGGCCCCTCAAGTCTAGGTATCTGAATCATAAATTCAGTATTGATTGCTGAAAACCAGAGGATGGTGGTTTGTAACCCAGATTGATAGTTCTTGGCGGTTGATAGAAGACAAGAATGGGACCGTATGCACGTTCACTTGGCAAATTCTTGGACGCAATATTTCTACATGCTGGTGAGAAAAAGCTGAATACGCTGGTGATCCCTCTGAAGTGAATGTAGGCGACACATTTAGTTGTGCCTGGCAAGAGAAGACTGGTCTGGTCATCACTGTAGCAGGGCCATGGGGCTATGTTGTGGACGGTAGTGATCATTGTGATGGTGCTCGGTAATCTCGTATTTGGCTTGATGAACTAACATGCTGTATGGCTTCGATCATAAAACTGATTGCTGGTTGTATCTTTGGAGTGAGAAGGATTCACCTTCACACGAATCCACCATTGGATTACCCACCGCACAGATCTCAAACTACTCCGAACTCTGTCATTCATTTGCCTGTAGAGATCTCAAAGCGATCAGTGGATGATCCAACAATAGATTCGTGCGAAGAAAGATGAATCTTTTCTTGTCTATGAGTGATAGACACCAACCTTTGCACGACCGATGTAATTCAAGCGTGGTCAGTCGCTTTCTTTGGCATATCCATGATGTTGTTGGGTTAATCCATCCTACAGGATGGACCATGATGATGCAAGTTGCAAGTTAGGGTCATATTAATCATGTTGGTTGTTTGTTATCTGCATGTTGGAATTCGTACTAGGAGGTTAATGTCGGACGATGATGCTGATTATTTCATGGTCCATGAGGTGATCCTTAGCATGCCCATCCAATCCATCTTGAAGGTTGATGTCCTACCTTGAAACACGACCATTACATTGCAGCCAACAACGTCAGAGGGTCAAACATTTGATCAAAGATGCATATCCAAAGTTTCGGGGGAACGCAATAGCATAATATAGAGCATTTCTTTTCCAAGAAAGATAGGCCAAGCCCATCAAAATTCATTATGATCATGAATTATTGTGAAAGCGGGACTTGCATCTATTGGGGTTGGTGCGAATCCTAATTTTGGATTTTCAGAGTTGAATATTTCAATTGTTAAAACCTTTTTTTTTTTTTTTTGAAAAAACAGAGAGTTTTGTATAAATTACACGTGTAATGAAGTGCTTCTTGTTTTGCCTAACTTTTTAAAACATGACATTTAAGGAGGATTTCTTTTTATCCTGAAAAACTAACAGTAGCATGCATACCAGAAGCATAAAATGGTGTGTATATATATCCATATATATATATCTATACAACAAGCAGTAGGGATGCGGAAAGTTCCAGATTACAGGGTAAACATATAGTCTAGAAATGGTAGAGATGAAGATGGAGAGTTTATTTTGAAGTAGGGAGGGAGGAGACCCTGTTTTTATTTGTTTGTTTGTGCCTGCATGCGAGCTTGCATGCGTGGTTGTGTGTATTTGTGCCTCTGTGTGTGGGTGCGTGTGAAAAGAGAGAGCAAAACTGTCACTCTCATGCATGAATCAGTATGACATTAAAGCCAAGAGAGGACCATCATAGTTTCTGGAACCGCGATTAAAGTGCAATCTTTTCTTTTCCTCCTCGTGATCAAACGGTCTCCTTCCTTAACTTTTGCCCATCTGTAACCCCCCGCGGACAATGTAACCTGGTGCCCACAGTCTTTCCAGGTATAATAATACACATCGTTCGTCGCCAAACGGACAAGGCATCGCGCTAGCTGGGCTCCAATTCCTTAAAAGCTTGGTTATGGATACATTGAGTTTGCATGTGTATCTCTGTCTACGTTCCATGGTAACAAATTTCCGAGGATAAGGTCACTTGCTTCTCGTGAGACGCTAAAGTATGTACCCTTCATTGGTTATATTAATTCTTGTATATGTGACTACGGCAGTATAAGCCCGAAACCCTAATTCGATTTCGATTTCTTATGTGATGAGTTTTACTAAAAGAAGAAGTGCATGAAGCCTGAATTCAGATCTTGCAATCCTAAGCTGACCAGATTCTTTTGACAAAATGAATTGTGCCAGCGTCGAACTCATCTTGTTGCTAGGTAAATGGATGGGTTTCACATGTAGTTAGGACAAACAGATACGAATAACACTTGTGGTTCTGACGCCGGTGCCATTGTTTATGAGTTGCCTTCACACTGATGCTGAAAAAGTTTCTGGTTCGTTCTTGTTGTCGTTTCCATTTATATACAACTAGGAGGCTCCTACCATCAGTGGCTCAAAGATCACACTACCATTTTAAATTTGTTAGAACTAACAAGTTGTACGTGACTGCTGTCATAGGCCAAGAAGACTTTTTGTCAAGCACTCCTCTTTTTCTTTTTTTTTTTTAATCCTTCCTGGGTAAGTGTGATGGAGTCCTAACTCCGCCTCATTAATTCCAAGTTTCCTCTGTATTAATTCCAATCTGTTCTTACGTCTACGGAATTTCTAAAGCCAGGGGACTACAAGAGATTGATTTTGGCTAGATTTCTCTAAATCTTACTTCTAGAAGAAATTATAAATGGTGTAATGCCTTAGAGGTTTCAAAACTTTAAAAGGTGTGCACATATGGGAGAGAGAAGTCCGAAAAAAAAGAAAAAGGCTAGAAGTAGCGCGGCTTGCGCCTCCAACAAATGACAGTTTTACCTAATACTGCGCCAACTGTTAAAGAGCTTCCAACACCTTAAAAGGTGTGCACCCACACATGGAAGGAGAGAGAAGGGGGAAAAAGATAAAAATTGTATGTCGGCAAACAACAATTGGGAACCTTCATTTAATATAAGAGCTGTTATAATTGTTTTGAATGGTACGTCACATACATCAGCATTCAGCAAAAAAACTTAAATATTGGTCAACATCTAATAATTACTGCGCTATAGCCACTCCTATATGGTCGTTCTTCAGCATTTATACTGTTTATCTATATAACATAATAAATATTATTTTAAATTTTAAATTTTTATTTCAGGTCAAGAAAAAAAAAATTGCATATCCAAAGCTCCGGGCGAAAGCAAAAGCATAATATAGAGCATTTATTTTTCAAGAAATATAGGCAAAGCCCATCTAAATTTATTATGGTTGGTGGGAATTCTAATTTTAAATTTTTAGAGTTGCATATTTTAATTATTTAATTTTTTTTAAAAAATAGGAAGTTTTGTATAATTACACGTGTAATGAAGTCTTGTTTTGCCAAACCAAAAAATAATTTTTAATTTAGAGAGTTTTGATTTGGGCAGTTAATATTGTTTTTTTTATTATTTTTTTATAAGTATTACATATATCATGAATGTGGGCACTGTCAATAAAATTAAAAAAATAAAAAAATAGATAAAATCAGCTAAGTGATGAGCAGCTGGGGAGGAAATAATAATAGTTTTGTAATGGCGTCGCTGGAATTATAACATGGTCAATATCGATTAGGGGTGGGGACATGGGACATCATAACGCTATTATGCCGTTAGGTTACTCAATTGCTTGCGGCAGAGTCATTATTAAAACTCGACAACACGTAGCGGGTCCCATGTGCCACTGAAAAGATGCCAGAATGGGTGGTTGGGAGGTGGGTGCATCAAGGATTTCTCACATTTTTTCATATTTTAAGAACAGGGGCCAAACTATGGCTACGTTCGCTGGCCACGGTACCGGATCCCACGGTGTGGTAGGTAAAAACAAGGCAAAGGTGTGCATGGCATTCCTCCCAAGTCGTACGTTCTGATTTTGAATGAAGTTGTACATGGTCCCATCCATGGGATCTCTTAGTTCTACTCAAATGTATAAAATGGAGAGAGGGCTTGGTACTTAACCAATGTTTTCTTGGGTTGTGGGCCTTCCAATCCAAAGAGTACTACATACAATGATTCCGCTTTTAGATTTTGAGTCTGGTGGTTCCACGGCGAAGAAGAAAAAGTACGCACTTTGCTGCCTTTTTGGTGGGAGCAAGGGCTGGAGTGTCACCATTGGTTGGCTTTTGGTTTAACCGTAGGGCTCAAACCCGGAAAAAGAGGAAGGCCACTGCGAAGACCCTCAAGTATGAAATGCAAGATCAAGGTTTGCATGCTTTCTATTTTTTCTTTTTTTTGTATCGGGCCTGATCATGCCTAAAATTTAATCAAAGTTGAGCAATAAAGGTCCATTTTTAAATGGCTTGGTACTCTCAAATTATGCACAGAAGCTTGGTTATTTAAAACCAAGTTTTAATCATTGTCACTTCATGTTTTTGAGTTCATCATATTCTGCTTACACAAATATAACTCAACATCCATTAAGACAATATTTAAACAACTCATAACATCAATTATTCCATCTTTCCCTTTTATTGTGACAAGGAATATTTAAGCTTTGGTCTTGAGTAGGGTTGCAAACAGGTTGGGCTGGATTAGGGCATGCTTGACCCTGATTTGTTTGCATTCCCAGTTCTTTATTTTGGAATCTAACTAAACTATTGGTCGATCGCGTTGGATTTGGTTGATGAAAATAATTTAGACCTAGCAAGCCATTTTGAGCAAGCATGATAGGGGCCTAACTCAAAATATTTACTTGAGAACACTGTAAATAAAAATCCATCAAAACAAACAATAATGCTTCAATATAATTAAGTGAGGGTATATGAGAGCAGCTGAGATTACTAGCAAGGATGAATAGAGAAGGATTAGTTTAAATAAAAGTTTATTTGATGAATTGGAGAAGATATTTATAGATAAGGAGAAGGGGGCTCTAGATAATTCATGTTTTTGGGTCCAGGTTGAGTTGAGTATATACATTATTAACCTAAAATAGACCCAAATGATATAGAAACTAGATCAGATTGGAAATTACAAAATCCAGATCTGACCTAGTTTTTAAATCAAACCCAACTTTTGTCCTCTACTGGTTCCATAGGTTCATATTGATTGTATTGGGTTTAATTGAGTTGGGTTTTGGTCATGTCATGAGTCAATCCAACCAAGTTGCACCCTTAGTTATGAGTTATGAAAATATGAGTTAAACTTGTCTCTTTTATTTGATTCGAGCTAAACCTATAGAATTAGGTTGAATACAAGTTGCACGAGTTGCTTCAGCCATTTGTTAGTAGTGGTCCCATTGGATGGAGGAAAGCAAAAGAAAAAGTTGCTAATGCATTTTTTTTGCTTGGTCCGTTAGATTTTCCCTAAGCCGATGCACTCGAGGATCAAGTAGGGGGGACGCAGGAGGGAGATATATTTTATAGTAGAGAAAAATATTTGTTTAGATTTAAGGTTGGGAGCTATTCAAATCACCTGAACTTGGTCCAGAAAATTTTAAAATACATAGATCTTGGTGAATTGTGGGATGTGCTTTGAGTCTTGGTAGCAGGATTTTTTTTTTTTTTTTTACTTCTGAATTTCCAAAAACTCGTTCCCCCACCTGCTCTTTAAATATTTCCTATTAATTTTTTTAAGCAACCCATTTCTTACAAAATGATTCCAGCCAAGCGTGTGTCTGCTTGGTAATTAGTCCCAAATGGGCCCAGCCAAGCCCTTTTGTCTTCATTTTGAAGTTCACTTTCTTTCTTTAGCAACTTTCCTTTTGTGCAAAAATTATGATGTATGGATGTCAAGTTAGAAAGTAGTTTGTGCGGACACGATGAAAGCATGGAGGGGACAACGTCCGCATGACAACATAATTTATTGCGTCTAATTGTTTTGGATACAAGCCCAATTCGAACTATTTATTAAACAAATTAAAATTTTAAATTTAAATCTATTTTTTTATTAAATAGATAATTTGATCTGATCTATAAACTTATTTATTAAACGGGTTAGATAGGTTTTTAACAGGTTAAATAAATTTAAATAGATTAAACAAGTTAAGCAGGTTGGATTAAACCGGTCGAAAATAAATTAAGCAAATTTTGTAATAGATTAAATAAATTTTAAACAGGTTAAATAGGTCGGTTATAATTAAACCTAATTATTAAATAAATCAAAATGGGTCAAAATTTTAAATATAAATATAATCTATTTAATAAATATGTTTAAACGGGGTTGAATTATTTACAACCTAAATTTATTTACATTAAATTTAAATTTATTTAAAGCGGATCATTTTGTAGGTACCATCAGTCAATCAGACTCGTATAAATATGCCAATAGTAATTGTACCATTTGGAATGCATATTATTTAGCTATAAATGTGGTGAGATACTTCGAAAAAGAGTTCATTAGATTGCTGGGGTGGCATCCCTTCAACCACGAGGAGGAATGCGAGCAGGGAGGGCCATTCGCTTTTGTCTGCCTTTCTTGAATTGTTTCTAGGGAGACCTTGGCAACTTTGGTTCGCGTGTCAGGAAAAGCCATTTACTCTTCTATCTGGTCTTTGGCATGGTTCCGCAAGTAAAACCTAGTGTTCGGCATGAGATAGAAAGAATTCACCATACCCTAGGTACTGGTAATCTAATCTTAAATCTCACATCATCATATCATAATATCAAATTCGAAGTCTCATATCATGTTTAGCCCATCCACTCCCCGAGGCATTAAGCTTAAGCAGTCTAATAAAAATATCTTTAGAACTTCGGTAAAAAAAAAAAGGAGAGTTTGGACTTATTTTGAGGTACCAATTTTCAGTATATAATCGTTTGACAATCTTTTGTTGGAATTTCTCATAAGAATGGGCTTCCATCGATTATGGATTGATTTTAATTTGATTTATTACGTAATATGGACTAAGTTGTCGTTTGAATGAATATTAAGAAGCCCAAAATTAATTTGTGATCATATTGGTATTTTGGGCTCTATTATCTTAGTCATGTGGTGTAGTAATTAGTGGTGTAAGCCTAATTTGGTTAATGGGGTTTGTAATGGGTGGACCCATTAACATTATTAATTGTGCCATGTCCTCTCTCCACTTCTATATATATCTACTTATTAAAAAACACTAGGGCATCTATATCTCTACATTCTTAGGGGACACCTAATTGAGGAGACTGGCATAAAGGAGAAGATAGAGAGGAAAATCTATCCTATCTTTGTGCTTTTTTCTTCTATAGATATTGTTACAACGGTCATCAATGGTTGCTCGAAACTTTGTAAGGTACGTTTCAATCTTTTGCATGGTGTCCATAAAATTTCAACATTTGGTATCAGAGCCTAAATTTTATAGGAGGTTAGAATCAAAATAATAGACCAAATCAAGAAGAAATCAGATCAATATTAAGAAAATCAGAAAAGGGCCTAAGGAAGCAGTAAAAAGACAAAGAAAAAGAACAAAAAGAAAGAAGAAGAGGGACGGATCTACCCATCGTTTCCCTCCTTCTCCTCTTCTCATCGGTGCGGCGTGATCGGCCTCCAGCGGCCACCACAATGGGCCAACGGTAAGCTCTATCGAGCCATCAAGTTGCTGTGTCGGACGGCCTCTTTCCCCGGTCTCCCATTTGGATTCAAGAAGTAAAAAAAAAAAAAAAAACTTTGATGCTGCCAAGACTCGATGCCGACAGTCGGATGGTGCGCCATCAAGGTTTAAGGGTCGCCATCTGGCGGTTTATTGCTGGTTATGGTCGCTGGTGACCCATTTTATTTTAATTGAAAAAGGGGAACCACCAGCTTCTGTTCTACCGACAATTTTCCCCCTCAATCGTCGGCGAACCAGCGATGGGTGTTGTGGGATGGTGGCGGTCCACTCTCCGCTGCTGCCACCCCCTCACCAGCTGCAACATTGTTGGACCACCATGATCACAGCCGCCAGTTGCCTCCCTTCCTCATCTGTTTTGCCAAGAAAGAAGAAGAAAGAAGAAAATAAGAAGAGGAGAAAGAGAACCATCCATCTCTTTCTCTCTCATATTTTTTCTCTCTTCTTTCTTTCTCATCTCTTTTTTTCTCTCTCTAAAAAGATCCATGGATCTATGAACCAAGTTCCATCGACTTGATCTACGAATCCAAGTAGACCCCTGAAAAGAGCCCTGATCCGCCTTGGTGCCCGACCCACTTACTAGACCAATCACCTCGGCCCTATTGAATGTCCCTGAAACCTCCATTGATGAACCATGTTGATTGATCTTGGTCTGATCGAGTCAATTTATTGAGCGAAACATCTAGATCTGACTCGCACGAAACTACCGTACGCTCGATCAAATCTTCTCAAATTATTTATTTAAAATTATTATTTAGTAATTAATTTTACTGTTAATATTTTCAATAAGTCTAGCAAAGTTGTCTAACGAAGTCTGACGGTCTAAGATAAAAGAGGTAAGTAAGTCTTACACTCCTTACTAATTTTCGAACTTGTAAGTAATCCTAACACTCTTTATTAGTTTTCAAATTTCAACTTATTTTTTGGTATTATAAAAATTTGAAAATAATACTAAATGTTGATGATATCATATTTTTTTAAAATCAAGGATCAAGCATACGATATTATGAAACACATGATTTATTATGAAATAATGATTTCATGATTGTTTTATTGTTAAGCACTATTTATGAACTATGAACTCTATATTTATGAAATTTGTATTTTTATTAAAAAAATAATTTCATGATTATTTTATTGTTAGATGCTTATTTATAGGCTATGAACTCTATAAAGATATTTAATGTTTTATTTATATATGGTTTTTAAGAAAATATGATTCAAAAAAATATGATTCAAGAAATATGATTCAAAAAATATGACTTAAGAAAAAATATTTTAAGAACTATGGCATCTTAGATAGCTATGTATGGCTTCTGAAAGTGGGGTAGGTCGACATCCAGTTCCAAACGACCCACCGGCTGGTAATATTAGTTGGCATATGACCCTGCCAGTGGATAACAATAGTTGGCATACAATCTTGCCAGTGAATAATCGTAGTTGACATACAACCTTGCCAGTAGATAATAGTAATTGGCATATGTCCCTACCAACGGATAAAAATAATTGGTGTTTGTCGATTACGGCCCTATCATGGGTATAATATTGAACTGAGTATTTAGTTTGAGAATAGTAATTCGATCAATGTTATGGTTAAATAATAAATAATTTATGATTTTATTTATGCGATACACCTAGAATCATATTTATGACATATTGACAATTTATGTATGCATCATTTACTTTATGACTTATTTTATCATATAATACTATAATATGTTCTATTTTGTAATAACTGTTATTTTCTCTACATAATGCATCAATTCATGCAAAAAATTATACTTGACCAGGTAAGGTAGTGAAAGGTTTACTTACTGAATTGTGTTGCTCATATATCTCTATTCTTATTTTTCTCTTTTTAGATGAATAGAGTCGATAGGAATGAAGGATGATCTAGGCTTGAAGTTCGTGTGAGCAAGCTTGACGGATTTGTAGAAAAATTTTAATATTTTAAATTAACTATGAATTTATAGTTAATGATTTTCTAAATATTGAGAATTATAAGTTAGGAATCTGTGTTTGGATTTAGGCACTCTAAACCAATATTGGTTTCATTTAATGGATAATAAAATTGAACTTTTATTTATTATATTTTGTTTGAGAGAAATTTGGAAGTTGAATAAAACATTTGGCTTCGTATTATCATGACTTGTATCCCTTGGTAGCACGACCATGTCATGCTTCAGAGCATGACACTCTTTACCGTCAACAGAGGAGCCTATAGTACTGCAGGTCCATGTATTTCGCCTTCAATGCTACTCTCATCGACATGTTCATGCCGTCCAACTCCAACTCCATTAACAACAACCTAAAACCTCGCCACCCAGCCCTCTTCGAGGAGGATGATCAAAATAACTTGATGTCACCATGTGTGATTGACGACACATCATAGTTCTGGAGCATTTAATTTCGATGCCCTCGCCGTGTCCAACAACACCTTTATCCTCGTATTCCAAATGTTCATTGCCCTCCTCCAAGCTTCTCCAATCATTGCCCTTAGTGACACTACCTTTTCTTTTTCTCAACTCTATTTTGAAGTTTTTTGTTGGAAAGTGGAGAGGGTTGGTGGTGGTCATGGCCTTGGAGAAGGCCTGGAATTAGATGAGGACTATGGACTCGGAGGAGAAGATGGCCTTGACCTCCAGCTAGGAGATGGTGTCATAGAGATCGAGAATTCAAATGAGCTTCTCCATCTACTACTTTGATTTAGCCATGGATTCTGGGAATCTGAAGAGGAGGTGCCAACATCATAGGTGATACAGGGAAGTAGGATTCATGGATGAAATCGGTTGGCAAAGTGATGCAGGTGAAGGAACACCTATCCTCTAGGAGACCAAAGTGGCATCTTGAAAATAGAATTAGAAGTGGAAGTGAATGAAAGCTAGAAAATTGAATTCAAAAGCTAGAATTAGAAGAAAAATAATTAAAAATAAAACTAGAAGAAGAAAATAAGAATTTGAAACTAAGCTAAAAATAAGTGTCTAGAATTGGAAGGGGTAACTAAGAGACATTGCATCTCATCTTCCTGTTGAATTTTCAGCATTCAACCTCCTATCTTCACATGGCCTTGTTTGAAAAACTTTATTAACTTCAATTGATGAAAGGATCTCCACTAGTGCCTTCATCGCTGCCGAGACAGCGGGCTCCTAGCCACTTTTGCAGTCTGCTAAATCAATAGCAGCAAGAATATAGTGTTCCTTCCTAAAGAATTTTTTTTCCTTCTTCCACTTATTGTAGCTATCCCTACTTATAACTCAGAGGTTCTCCCATTCTATATTGTAACAAGCTGTCTTACTCTCACATCTTGTAACTACTCTTTTGTAATATTTTGATCCCTGCCTAATAGAAGATGGGTGGCACCTTTTTTCAGCTTCCCTTTTACCTCCAAAAAAAATAAAAAGGAAACTTCAATTGATGAAAAAAGAGCACATAGGATCCTACTTGTATAGTTCTAGGGCTGTTGCACTGAAAAAAACTTTGTGGCATCCCTTAAAACTTCGACTAAAACTCAATTAACCAAGTCTTAAGATAATTAAACCAATAAACCTCGCCTTAACACCTTCTAGATATTAAATTTCCTTCTAATAGTGAGAAACAGACTGTCGGGTGCCTTCTAATGGAAATTAATGCATTGCTAGTGTTGAAAACAAAGAATGAGAGAAGAAAATTATATTTTTGTCCATCAATTACAATGTATAGGAGCAGCCTTTATATGGAACTAGGTGGCTGACGAAGTTTGGTAAAGCCGACTAAGTTTGGCACAATCAATCACAAATCAATCAAGGTAAAGTTTGATAAAGCCGACTAAGTTTGACACAATCAACCTTTATAGAGACCGACTATATTTGGCACAATCAATGGTCGTACAATAATTCTAATATCCTTCATCAAACTCAATGTGATAAAGTGGACACCAGCTTGAGTTTGGAAACAAGAGATTGAAAAATGCCAGGAGGATGGGCTTTGGTGAAGACGTCCACAGTGAGGACAGATTTCAGAAAGAAAGCAACCGAAGCTTAACGATGCTCGTAGATGAAAGCACCATAGAAGAAGAGCAAGAAACCTCGAACTGGATGATGAAGAAGTCGGGGACAAGAAATAAAGCCAAAGACTGAGGACTGGGGCGGCGCCATGCAGATGTACACCTCCACGATCGAGAGTGGGACCACACCTGCCAAGTTTACCTTCTCCAAGCTTTTGATGGTATGGTGTGGCGCACTGCTGGAGTTTGGAGTGGGATCGCGCCTACCAAGTTAACCTTCGCCAAGCTTCTGATGGTACGGTGTGACGCGCTGCTAGGGTTTGGAGTAAGATCGCACCTGCCAGGTTTATATTCTCCAAGCTTCTGACAGTATGGTGTGGCGCGCGTCGCCGCCGCCTCCATGGAGAAACAGAAGCACCAAAAATGGATGCTCTGGAAGTTTACCTCCCTCATCTCCAGAGGAACAATAGCACCGAAAGTGGGTACTTGAGGAGCTTAACTCTTGTTGCCCAAGGAGACAACCCAAGAGGAGGGGTGAATTGGGTTTTAATTGAATATTGACCAATTAAAAACTTAATGAGTAATTAACTAGATCTATTGCAAGTAGGTTAATTAAATTACTAGATGCAGTGAATGAAGAAAGTGAAAGAGACAATTAACCAATACAAACACAGAAAAGTTTATAGTGGTTCGGAGCCAACTCTTGCTCTTACGTCCACTCCCCAAGCCGCACTTGGGAGTTCACTATAATCCCTATGATTACAGCTGGTTGTTTTACAAGTTCACAACCCAACTTGTTGTTTTCATGAGATTACAACGAACTAGGTCGGTTTTCACAGGCTCACCGACTAAAACCACCCGATTATTTTTCCGGATTCACAATCAAACTTAGTTAGTTTTTTCTGGTTCACCAACCACAATCTTATACCGTTGGTTTTAACTTTGGCTCACCAACAAACCTTACAATTCTTGATTCAATCCCCTGATTAAATCAAGTAAGAAAAACATAGTTTGGAAAATCACAAAGGAAGCTTCTAAAAAAGCAAATGTGTGAACAATATAAGCAAAGTAAAGTTAGAAGCCCTCAAACAGATTTTAGATGGAAAGTAGGGGCTTCTCGATTTCTGAGTCTCCTCTTGAAGGCACTAAGAGTTGGAGGACAGTAGCAGAGCCTTGAATGCGAGGGAAGCACTTTTGATTTGAGTTGAATGTACCTCTTCCTTCTTTTGCTTGTATTTACTCTTGAGAAGCTCTTGGTAGTTGAAATGCTTTAATGCTCGATAGAATAGCTCTCTTGTTGTCTACTCTAGCTATTTAAATTGTTCCCTATGGAAAATAACCGTTACAGACTTATTTGTAGCCGTTCTGTCTCGTCTGCACATCCTGACAATGTATCCGTTGGGGTCGGAATCGACTCGTGCGATCTGAAGTCGACTCGGCTGTTACTGGAGACGACTCGCCCACTGTTCAGAATTTGAATTAAAGTGCTTGTCCCGTCCTGGAGTCGACTCGGACCAAACATGGAGTCGACTCGTCAACATCTGGAGATGACTCGGCACTTAGGAGACGGCTCATTCTCAGGGTTTCAGAAATTCATCTTTCTATTTTTCTTCCTCGAGTTGACTCGGGTTCTCTTGGAGTCGACTCGGCTGTCTTGGAAGGCGACTCGAGATCTTCGAGAGACAACTCGCTCTCAGAGTCCGAAAAGCCCATTCTCTGCCTATTGAACTGATCTGCCTCGGAGTCGACTTGCGCTTTGTTGGAGTCGACTCGGCTGACTTGGGGGTCGACTCTGAAATTCTTGAAGTCGACTCGTTCACAGAATTTTCAATATTGGTTCTCTGCCTTTCAGTTTGCTTTCCTCTGAAAGTCGACTCGGGCATAATTAGGAGTCGACTCGCCAAACATCGGAGTCGACTCGCATCCTTCTGGAGTCGACTAAGTAACAGGGTTTAAAATCTATCGTTCTATCTTTCTGTCTGTTATCCTTTGGAGTCGACTCGAAACTGTCGGAAGTCGACTCGGCAAGCATCGGAGTCGACTCGAAGCCTTTTAGAGTCGACTCGCTGATAGGGTCTGAAACCTATCTTTCTGTCTTTCTATCTGTTCTCAGTTGGAGTCGACTCGTAGAGTACCGGAGTCGACTCTAGCTTGTGCCAGAACCTTTAAACCACTCGGAGTCGACTTGTAATCATCCGGAGTCGACTCGGGATGCAGACTTTGGTTCATATTGAGTCCAAT
>JAOXJJ010001007.1:9030962-9060350 GCA_025769935.1 Phoenix roebelenii
TCTGGTCAGGTCAAGTCGAGGGGGGTTGGTTCGGTTGGAATGTATATATTTATGTATCCATATGGGTTAGGTCGAATCGGATTGAGTCGGGTAGGTTTGAATGTATATACTTATATATACATATGGATCGGGTCAAGTCAGTTTGAATCCATTTTTTGAATATTCAAACCAAATTTGAACCAATTTTTTTTAGTTCAAGACTTTCTTAAACTGACACCAAATCGAAATTTACAAAAATTGACACAAACCAAACTAAAAAGGCCGATTTGGATCCGATTTGCGGTCTGCACACCCCTAGCAATAATAGCAATTATAATGGTAGGGTAGCGGTGATGTTATGGAGGCGGCAATGATGGTAGAAATGCAAAGGCCATGGGGGCAGGAGTGGCAATTAGGATTGGGTCAAACTAGATCTGAATCAGGTTGGGTATATAATAGTTCAAAAATCTATCAACTAAATCTGTTATATTTATTAAATATATCAAAAATTCAGATTAAACTCTAATATTTTATTAAACAAGCCAATTGAGTGGTTGAAATAAGTTCAATGAGTTAAAAATATTAGGTACTGCTATCTAGGTAACATAGTGGTGGTGGTGAAGTCTGTTGTTGATGGTGGAAAGGATGGTTGTAGGACGGTGGGGATAAAAAAGAGTTTTTTATTTTGATCCCTTACTTTTATTTTTGTTAAAAAAGCAAATATAATTTAGAAAAATAAAAAATATGAATAATAACCAGCCTGATTGCGTTTTTTCATTTGTTTTTGGTAAGATAATTTTAGATGGTAATGGGTACGGGCGGAGGATTGGGAGGGAAATATCTGTACTGCGAACAGCGACCTGGCTTCATTCGCTCGCACGCACGCAGCGCGGTCCCGTCCAGATGAAAACCCCACAAGGACGCCACTGGTCCCACTGAGAGCCGACCGGCGGCCGCCACGTAATTCTTTCGGTCAAATCAGGCGGTGCCTGTAAGCCAGGCGTCGCCCTCTCGAACGCGACGCTAGACTTCCTCGCCGCGCGATCCAATCTCCGATCGACAAGCCCGGACGCCTTCCCGGGTTTCCCGAAATGTCCTTCCCCCGTTAATCAAATACCGTCTCCTGCGTTATATTTAGTTTCCTCTATTATCCTAATTAGAGAGAGAAGAGATCATTAAACAGGGAGCCTGCCTGATAATAAGAGGGCGAGAGAGAGTGAGAGATGCGATGAGGGGCTGCTTCTGGGCTTTCGCCTTGTTCTGCGACGTTGTCGCCTTTGCTCTACCCTACTCTACGTTATGGCCACGATCCGGGAAAGAGAGAGGAAGAGAGGAGAGGGAGTGGGGAGTTCGGATCTGACGACCTCCCTCTGGGCTGAGCTTGGGTGGGGGAGAGGGAAACGGGAAAGGTTTGAGATTTATTGATGGTAGAACCACAAAGGATTTTGGAAGAAATGAAGAATATTGGTTGTAGATCTTCTCTGACTTTGGCTGGCTTGCTTTCCTTGGGCCGACAGAAGAGAGTGAGCACACGCCGGCGATGGCAGCATGATAGCGATGCTGTTCCCGTTGCGTGCTCATTTCTCTTTCTGTCAGCTTCCCATGCCGCGTCCGCTCTCCTGCCTTCTCTTTCTTTCTCTTTGTTCTTTTTTTTGAAAGAGTTCTTTCTTTTTATTCTTCTGTTTTATGTGATAAAAGAAAAAAAAAAGATAGTAGTTATCATCGGCGATTTTTTTCTAAAAATAAATAAAACTGTTCGAGAAAGGGCCACGCGCAGCGGCAGAGCCTTATCTACTTCCTCTCTCGGGTCTATCATCGCTTTTATGGCCGCTGCTTTTCTTTTGCTTTTATCTTTGTCCGGGACGTCTCTTCTGGCCGGTGGAGGGAGAGGGTTTTCCGAGGAGGAAGATGATGTAAGGCTGTACAGTATCCCCTCAATGAATTATCATCCCTCGCGACGTCTCTTCTGGCCGGGGGAGGGGAGGGAGAGGGTTTTCCGAGGAGGAAGATGATGTAAGACTGTACAATATTCCCTCAATGGATTTTATTTCCGAATTATCATCACTACTATTGCTTCTCTTTTATTTATTTTTGATAGCTAGATTTTTATTTTATTATAGAACAATTTTCAAAATGAAAGGAAGGAAATTGAGGCGATGGAGCACGGAGGCGTGGCTTTGGAGAAAGAGCCTTCAGCTTTCTCTCTCCTCGTTGGGAGCGGCCCGGATCGAGGCGGCGGTGCACCTTTGCGCGATGTGGTTTTTAACGGAAGTCACTGTTGACCACCCCTCCTTCCCCCCCGGCTCCTCTCTCTTTCTCTTCCCCCTTTCTTCTCCTTTTTTTTTGTTTTTTTTTTTGTTTTTGACGAGATTTCTTCTCCTATCTCACCTCCATGTTCTATGGCCAGGACACTAGCCATTGCACTGGGAGAGTCAAGCCATGGTAAAGATTGCAGGAAGCTAGCTAGGAACCTTTGGCCGTTCTCTTCTCGAACGTTATAACTCGGAATTGTTAGTATTTTTCCCTTTCTTTTTATTCTTGGCTCTTTTGCTTTTTAGATTTTTTTTTTCCAATTCTGGCCACTAGTTTTGCAGTCATTCGGGAAGAGCCGCGTCGTGCTTTGTTGCAGGCTTGCAGGCTTCCAGGGGCCAAGATGGTGGGAGATGGGGGCAGGAGAAGGACGGGTTCACAGTTAATAAAGGACAGGAAGTGATGTTTCTACGGTTTCTTAGCAGATCTGGGCTTCGTCGGTTCTTTTCCCTCTCATCTGAACCTTTGTTTTTTTTTACTGATTTGGCGGTGGTATTATTGCTACGGTACCTTATTCCATGGAGCTGTCTGCGGTCTTTCTATTCTTGGAAATAAAACTTTTGACCGTGGACATCACATGGTTACACCTGGATTTTATCATTTTATGCGCCATTCTTTCTTCCCACATTTACTCTCTCCTTTGCTTCGGTGCTAAAAATAAGGAAAGAAACAAAAGAAAACGACCGTTACCGAAGAGCTTCTTTATGCCTGCTGTTCTTGTTTCATGCCCCACCAAGGTTCTAATAGTTGGCACCATTTAGTGCCCACTCTTTTCCTTTTGGTTTCTTTTTGATTTGCAGGTGAAGGGAATAATTCAGTGGAAGACCTGGAAGGGAGGGGACCCTTTTGAAGGATGCCGGATGGTCCACTGTTGTAGCCTCTGGGATCCGTGGAGGTACGGGAACTTCTACCCTCCTTATTTTGCTTTCCATCCTGGTAGCTTAACTTCCTTCTGTTTCTCTTGGCAAAAATGGCACTGAAATTGTTTTGTCACCTGCATCCGCTCTCTTCTTTTAAGGTTGAAAAAAAACTATGATGATATGAAGATTTTATTAAATATGTGGCGTGGGCATTGTGGTTAGAAACGCATTAGGATGCTGTTGTTGTTGAAGTTATGGAGGCGAGCTAGTGGTTCGATGCAACAGGAGCTAAGGATCTTGTAGAAGTTTGCACAGGGACAACCATAGGCACCATATTATAAACATCAAGTGTTTCTGTGATTGAAGATGAGATCTGTTCCTGTTGATGAGTAGAAGTGTTCCCCCATATGGGTTTGGTAGCTGGAATGCCTAAAATCCCAGTAGGTAAACGACATTGAGATACTATCTTCAAAGAAAAAAATCCTACGATTTCACCAAGTGGCAGCAAATACAAGTATTCAGATAATTTTTACAGCCAATATAATGGAGCTTTATAGCTTTGGTGTTGCAGTTTAGCTCCTTATCATGTCGGCACATCTAGGAAATGCTTAGACAGCGGTTTCACGTTTGCAACAAAGGATTTGAGGATTTTAGTCATGCATGGTGAGAGCACTTTGGTGGGGTTTCAATTCACGAAGTGTATCATTGTCCCTACTCGGGTATGACCTTGGTCTTCGACCTTCTAAGTAAGTTTATATGGGGAATGCCGTCTGATATTAGCAAAGACAAAGTCAAGTCAAATTGACAACCTGTCTTTTGTGAATTAACTGTTTGAATGTTTAGGGCATTCATCTTGCTATTTCTTTCGGAGATGTTATACTTTATGAACACTCTCTCAAAATTGAAAAACATCTTTGAAGAAAATTTAGAAGAGAAGAAGAGAGAAGAATATTGATGAGAGAAGCTCTGGAATGGATGATGATCCAATCACACCAATCGGTTTGAAATACATGAGCTTATGTAGAGCTCACTTCTCAGTTTAAAGAGATACAACAGAATGCCGTTGAGAAAACGGATTCTGGTGGGATTCTGTTTCAGAGCGGAATTAGTTGAGATTGAAACGTTTCAAATGAAACGTTTTAGTCTGAGGAGGGAAAGGGCTGTAAGGCTTTTGGTATCCTTTGAGACCCCCTCTCAAGCTGAGTTCTGGGAGAGAACTCGAAGCTTGAAACACAATAGAGAGTGTCGTTGTCCAGAGAGCGGTTTTGTGAAGATGTCCGCTGGCTGATCTTGAGTAGAGATGTGGGTGAGGCGCAGCTCCTTCGATTGCACTTTCTCTCGCACAAAGTGGTAATCCACCTCGATATGTTTCGTGCGAGCGTGAAATACAAGATTTGTTGCTAGGGATAGAGCAGAAAAGTTGTCACAACATAGTTCCGTAGGCTGGGAGATGGGGATCATCAGTTCTTTAAGTAGTCTACGAAGCCAAATGACTTCGGTTGAGGTGATTGCCAATGCTCGGTACTCGGCTTCAGTAGATGAGCGAGCAACGGTAGGTTACTTTTTAGCAAGCCATGAGATGAGGTTTGATCCAAGGAAGACACAGTAGCCTGTGGTTGATCGACGATCAGAGGCATCCCCTGCCTAGTCAGAGTTACAAAAAGCTGAGAGAGTTAAGGGGCCGGAGTTGTAGTGTAGGGAAAACGAATTTTGGTAGGATTCTGTTTCAGAGCGGAATTAGTTGAGATTGAAACGTTTCAAATGAAACGTTTTAGTCTGAGGAGGGAAAGGGCTGTAAGGCTTTTGGTGTCCGTTGAGAGTCTTTGACTATCTGTTTAATTCGAACATTAATTTTGAAGTGTATTGACCAGGCCTGCTTTTGAAGCCACTAGAACAAATATTTTTCTTTAATCGAACCCTTTGGTGTTAAAAATGGGGCAGTAGTATGTCTGAATTTTGTTGGCGGACATGATTCATTTAGCTTGTTCAGTTTCAGTGTAAAGTTGATTTTGTAGTCTTTTAACAGAAGTGAAAGAAAACATACCAAAAAGAAAAGTAATCCATAATTTATGTGCTTAAGTTAATAAGTAATGCATAACTTTTTCACTTGAGTAATACTTTCTTTTTGGTACAACACTTAAGTAATACTTGACTAGAAAGTATCTGAGAATAAAGATGTTGATATTTGGCATATGCTTTGAACTTCATGATTCTTTGAAAGATAGCAAGGTTTTTATTATGTCAACAGTGATCCAGATTCACATGGAAGGTTGTAAGCATTTATACATTGATAGATTGCCAATTTACTAATGAGAAGACTAAAATCTAAATAAGTTCCATTTTTAAACAGATGAAATATTCACTGGTGCTCTTGGAAAGGTTTATGGGGAATTGGGGTCAGTTGGATTGCATATTTATGATGGACATTCATAAATGTGTTTAGCTTGCTTTAAGTGGGCTTTTCTTAGGGTGATGCAGCCATGGACCTTGGTTTGTACAGGTTGATCCAAGAATATTTTGACTCCATTGTGGAAAAAGGTACCAAATTGGAGGCTCGTTTGTTGGTGCTATAATTTCTTTTATAATTTTTTTTGAGGGAAGAGGGGAGGTTGAGCCACACAATTTATTGAATATGTGAGAGAAGTATGTACATAAGAGTCAAAGGAGATGGGGATGGAATGTACAATGCAACGACAAGCAATATGAAACAATAAGGGATATGATGAAGAGGATATCGGACTTGGTTGATGGTTAGAAGTTAAGTTCAGCTCTCTGTCAAACTGGTTTTTAATTCAATTTAGCTTTCTAATAGATGTTTCCTTCTTTTGTTGTGAAGCTCCACCAAATGAAGAAACAAGAACAACCCTTTAAAGACAGCATTTTATGCCATTAGAAATTTAGCAAAATCATATAAAAGTACTTCAGTTGAACCACCACCTTGATAATGGCTGCAACTCCAAACTTGGCAAATAATAGTAAGCGGAGGTTGAACAGAAGTTGTAGCTAAAGAAAACAAGCTGCAATCCCTCAGTCATTAAAGAGGTTGATTGCAGTTGAAACACAGGTCGAAGGCGGGGCTGATCTGTTGCTGCTATAATTAAGCAATTCATCTTGCATGAGAGAGCATTCTCCATGATATACCCTAAACACATTTACGGAATGATTCGCTTACAATATAGGAGTTCTCTTCCAAACAATTTTTCTAACCTTTACAGGGGAGATTTAGATCCCTAGTTATGCTTTTGGATCCATTTATGGATTCTCTCTTGGTATTCATTGACGTTAGTTTCCTCACTATGTTGAATGGCATGTTGATGCACAATTGGTGGTCTTCAAAGTGTGAAGTGGTTGGAAAGCCCAAGGTTTCTGACTCCAAATATTTCACATCCTAGATTTCAATAATAAGCTATTTTGAATCTACAATTTATGGTTCACTAAGATCTCCACCTCTCTTATGTCAAATAGGAAGGAGTTCCATACACAACAAGATAGGTGATTGAAATGATGAGATTTGGGGATATTGTCAGGAAGATATTTGATAATGCCTAATGAAAACAAATGTATTATTAATAAATCATCTCTTTATTTTTTTGGTAAAGAGTCATAGGATTTATATTAGGAGAATATGTTGGATGAACATTCTCCATTTGTGAAAGCGTGGGTTGACAACAACTAACAGGGAATCCAGCCCCTCCACACTCCAAAAAAAGAAGGAAAAAAAAGAGGAGAGATTGGCAACTCATCTTCAAGTCTTCTCTTATTTTCATATTTTTGTTGCTGACAGTTTATTACTCTTAACTAGTTTTGAGTGTTTGATAATGATTCGCACTACATATTAGTAAATATAGATTTTCTATTTTTTTTTTCTTCTTTCAAACCACTTCTCCAGCTCATTATATGTTATGAAAGCCATTTCTCATCTTTTCCATTACAATATTGTTTAAAATTTTTTGAGTAATTACGGTATTCATCTTCTCATATCCACTACATATCCTGTGTCTCATCTTACCTTATTTGCAGTATCAAAAATATTTAGCTCCTTTCCACCTAAGAGGTTAACCATCAACCATTTATCTGATCTTGTTCTCCTGGCCGAACATCCCATATCATATAAAATGATAAGGAAATTTTGAGAATCAAAGATCCTTTAATTTTACCAACTTGACATTCAAAATTATGTTTTGGGATTGATGTTTCAGCATCGATTGAACCTTCTTTAGCCTACATGCTTTGCTTTCGACTACCAAGAAAAATTTTGAAAAATTGATATACTTGTGTGTGCATGTGTTAGGATGGAAAAATGGGAATAAGGGACCAGAAAGATGCTAACAGAAATAAAGGTCTTCAGCCATAAACTAGGTTGAACATTCTTCTCTTGTTTTTGTCCACCTAGAGTCTCATACAAACGGTCCCATTCTTATGTTGCAAGCCACTTTTGTCGACAAGTTGCATCCTGATGTCAAAGTTTCCAATCTTGTAACATCAATATGATAATTGGATGCTGACCATAACCTCTGAAGATTTAAGTGGTTAACTTTGTGTAACAAATGACGCTATAACCTCTTTACTTTTAGTTTTCATCATGATGAAGTGGCATGTTATTTCACCTTCCTTTTTCTCCGGTAAGGTAGAGGGTTTTTGCCAAACGTGATGCTACTTAGTTATCGCATTGTAGACAATTCTTTTGGCCACATTCAACACTAAATAATTGAATTTGACTACACTAGCATGCATAATGTGTTACTCTTTTAACCTTATCTGTGCTTGATCCAGGGTTTTAACCTCACATGTTACCACAATACTAGCAATAAATGTACAGTATCCCATGGTCGATCTTTACTTGTAAGCATTAGACAACCCCTGATTTTCAAGATGTCCATATCTTAGCATGGTACACCTTGTTAGGAGATGTCTTCAATTATTAATTGCTATGTTTCACTATGTCAAGAAATTTTGCTTATTGTTTATAAATGTTGACTCATGAAACCCATTGTAAATGAAATGTCAGCTCTTGAAGTGAACTTGACCATCGTAGCATGCATTGTTTGTAACTGTTTGATCTTTTCTTCTACTCTTGGTTTAGGGAGAAAACTTCATTTTTTGCATTTCACCATCGTATTTTCATAAATGTACAGTGTCCCATGGTCTATCTCCCACTTAAATGATGTTCAAGCCCAGTCCGCATTAGAAAATCTTGTAATTTGAAGATGTCCATGTCCTCACTATGGTATATCTTATCCAAGAGATCTCTTTGAATATTCAAAAAATATAGAATGCTGTGTCAAAATATGTCTTCCATAGTGTTTGCATAAATTGACTCATGACCTAACCTAGATTTGTATAACCTTCGCTTGACCATACCCAATGAGCGGTTCAAATGGTTGGGTTTAGGCTACCCTAAGTTGCATTCTAATCACTTTTACTCTCCTCTCTCTTCCCTTGTCCTTAATGCGACTTAGCTTTGAATTAGATTTTAACTGAACTATTTGTGCAGTTAATTTATTGTTCTATAGCCTTCTTGTAGTTGCAACTAGGACATGTGTAATGTATGTTCAAGAAAATAAATAAATATGAAATTTTAAATTATGTTAATAAAAAATAAAAAGAGAATAGTAAGATCTCTCTAGTTATGTATTACTTGTTTTCACTCTTAAAAAGAAGGATTAGAATAGATAAGGTTTGGACCAAAGAGGGAGAGAGGTGCTAGAAACTTGCCTCCCAAAAAAATAGGAATTGGAATCCAGTTATGTTTCTTTCCTTTTTAAAAGAGATAAGGTTTCCTTTTCACTTTTTCGGATAAAATGGTTAGAATTATTTTAATGGGAAGTTGTTATGGGATATTTTCCATCAAAAAATTTCAAAGAGAATTAGAATAATTTGTTCTCCAATTTTGAAATTGTTGTTTTTAATATAGTGTAGATATTTTGTAAGAAGGCTATGCTTTTTCATGGGTCAATTTTAGCTTACTTTTGTAGTCAATTTTTTTTATTCCTATGCGAGCGAATATATTATCAGTTCCTACTTTAGTTCTAGGGTCAAAAATGTTTTCAAGTCTTTGAAATTGTGTTTTGGATTAGTTTTGATGGCACCTTGTATTGTGCTTGTGTTGACAAAATTTTGCTATCACTAGATTGTGTACAAAATCTTATTTCTCTCTTAGACAAAAATCTAGAATAATCCAACCTAAATAAGTAATCCTATTTAGTATGTCTATTAATATCATAATATATGAATGAAAGGAAGCATTGTGATAGGCAAGGAGAATGATGCAACATGAAGAAAAAGAGAGAATGACAAGAACACGCAATATTTACATGGTCCAGTCTAGATCCACGGGCAGAGACGATGCAAAAGTTTCACTATAGAAAATTGGAGTCACAAAGTGCGCGGTTTCCTCTCAAACACTGGAACACTTAACAAGTATGGTGGCCGGATGGGGGGATCTTTTACCCTCCACCTGCCCACTTCACTCGTTGCGCTTTGCTCTACTCGCTTCTCTCACTCCCTTATTGCCTCTATAAAACTTGTAAACACCAAACATACTCAATGGGAAGTAAAGAGTGTAATAGATTCTGCTGATGAAAAGAAATCATGATTGTTTTCTATCTATAAATTTTTTCTATATTTTGACTCTTCTATTCTTTGATCAGGATTTAGATGTCGTCGTAAACTATGGAAATGGAACATTTTTGGAGCATGTATTTGTTCCCTTCTGACTTTCTGCATAAATCGAAACAAATTAAAGTTTGTTCATAGCAAGGTAATGGATCTATTGTATTAGGTTTCCCCTATGATTACAAAGATAATGGCGAACTTAGATTGGGATGAAAGATTTCTATCCATGGATGAATGTGGGAGTGTTTCAGTTAAATATTTAAGAGATGAACCACAACTTAGCACTTTATTGAAGTGGTTCAGTTATCAAACATATCAACTTTCAATGAAGTGTGTAGATTTTTTGAATTTTATTAAGTCAATCGCTAATTGTTAGCAATTTTATTTGCATCCCATGATACAAAGGATAGCCACCCTACAAATGAAGGTTGAAAGTGGAGGATCCTGGAGTTTCCATATTAGAACACTTGATAAAGGACTAGAAAATTAGTGATCAAACATCTTTGGATAACTTGATCGAATACCACCATGTTCCTATGACCAAAATTCCCACACAAAGGTCAACCATGAAAGTTTCGAACGTCAAAGATCCGCTAAGATGAATTCTAGACATTAGCTTATATTAAGAGTTACAAGTTACACATATTTTTCGAATTTCTCTAATTGTTATTTTGACATTTCACTGATGTGGATCCTACAGATGATTATTTGACTTAAGATCTATTGAACAAGGTCTTTGGTGTATTAATCTAATGATCTGTAGCTCAAAAAGTTCAAGTTGGTCTCCGTCAGTAAGTTTAGAGATCAAAAGATGGATCTAACAACTGTACATCATTAAATGGTTTGTATAGGTACTCTAGCTATTGGAAGATTAAAATGATGCTTTTGTAACTTGCATGACCTTTGAAGCTACGACCCCAATAAATCATTTTAATTGGGCAATCTGACAAAATTACAAGTTTGCTCAATAAACTCTAATTTCATTCTCTAGTCCACCCCACCGCATCCCACCCTCCACGACATTGCCCAGGCATATATGGTATCAACAGAGTAAGATACATCAGATTGGATCATAAGAACATGTTGCAGTATGCTTGAAAAAAAATAAAGAATTACTATTGCCCACGTAAATATAAAGGATTTGAATTTGGAACACTATAGTTAGATGTGTTCAGTTGTTTCAGTTCAGCATGTTTGTCTTTAAGGTATTGTAAAATGTATATTTTCTAGAACATAGGAAATCTGTAAATATTGTCGAAATAATTATTGTTTAATATTGTTGAAATAATTGAAATGAAGAATGATTTTATGGCTATCACATGGATTTCTAGAGGACTGCCTGGGCTAACGGCTGTGGTCATCGCCTCACCAAAGCTATTTGACAACTCTCAAGAAGAGCTTGAGAAGGCCAGACACCATAAAATTGTTCATGTATGGCCAGCTATCACAAGATTGGGATTGAGTTACCCCTTTTTTTTTCTCTTCTATTGACCATGTTATCAGATATTCTTGCCTTAGTTTCTTCTTTATTTTTAAGAAAATAAGTGCATAATCTCGTGATATTCTTGCCTTCTTATTTTAAAAATGAATTAGGTAATGTATTAAGATTTATCAAGAAATTCTTGTCATTGTATTCGAGAGTTTCCCCATTACAAAAATAAATTCAGACTTTTCATCTTCTTTATTTTTCAATTATTTTATGTTTTTTTTATTTTTATCACATACAAAGCTAAATTTTAGATGTTTCCTCTATTTCTCAATTTAATTTGTTTTTTTGTATCAATTGGAGAAGATCGTCTTAGTCATGGATTAAACAACACCTGTTTATTTTAAGCAGAAAACCAAAAAATTTCAAATCTCTAGTTAATCTATGAAGTCTGAATAATATCATATATAACACTTATACTTTTGAGCATCTTAAGCATGTGTAACTGCTGGCAGTATTAAATTACGATGCAGTGCTTGGAGATTGCAACTTGTCGAATTGTCGAACAATTGCATTGATATTGTTAAGATTTGCTTCTTAGAGTTTGGGATCTACATTGGATCGAACTTGTCCAGCCAAGGCTTTTCCCTTTCTTTTTTTGGATTTTTCATATTATTCTGATATGACTAAGATATGTTTAGCATAGATTTTTGAAATTATATATCACATAACCTACTTTGGATACTGATAGACGGTAAAACATTCCTTAGGATAAAATCTTACACAGATTTCATTAGCATAGATTTGGTACCGTATTGTTCTCATAGCCAAGTCACAGTATCATATATTAGTTCAACATTGCTGTGCGCAGGTATTTTGCAACAACTAATTCAGTATTTTGACGTCCTCTTGGCATTAATAAAAAATAAAAATTGGAAGATAATACCCATTGTATATAGGTTTTCATGTCGGTCCAGCAACAGTAATTTTTATCAATGCAACTTTTCTTTTTTATGGTATCTGATACATATGGTTTGTGTCGTTCTATAGATCTAGTAACAAGGTAACCTAATATTGGTGGAAAAATGCCAAGTTCTGATCTAAGACCCAGGAAGAAATGGGCAGATGATATTTCAAGATCACTAAACAAAACAGGGGGCAAGGGTAACGGGATAGGAGGAGAAATCTATTGGTTTGCACGGTCGTGTAATCCCTATTTATAAGACCGCTGACAAATTGCCTTCTTCAGATGTCAACTGGCTGGACAGTTTGTGTATAGAAAGATTTTTTTTAAAAAAAATAGATTCATAATAATAGATATAAAATGGGAACTAAAAGTATGCAGATACAAAACCTAAACATGATATTACATATGCGGCCTAGGAAGCATGGATACTTAATGTTACATATTTTGTTTGACTCGATACAAATGCTCATTGGATACTTTTCTTACACATGTCTGATACTTCCAGATGTGCTCAAGATATTCCCTGATATCTCCAAGAATGAGAACATGGGATTTGTCTTTCTTTTTATTTAAAGGAAATGCTAATTCCCATTTAATTTTGAATGATCAATTTTAGAGTTTGTGATTTTGATACTTTCAAATGGAGTCAGGATTAAGTCTATGAATTTAATGTTGACTAAATGATGAGTTTGTAGAAGTTTATGGACGCTGTTTTGTCTATTTACACTTATATGGATGCTTTTTTGTTTATATACATTCGTTTGCATATGTATATTTAAAATTCACATATATTCTAGCTGTATCATATCCTATATTTTCAAGATTTGCCGTATCATGCCGTATCTGTTTCTTGTGTCTGTGTATCTATTATTCATCAGTTGGAATGTGGACCACCATTTTAAAAGAGCACATCCTTGAAATTGGTATATTAAGATTATGTTCCCTTTGTTTGAATTTGACAATACTGGATATTGAGAGGCCTTTTCTTGTTTAGACATGGAAGCTATATATGCATTGTTTTTATAATTTTACATTGAATTTATTAAGTCTTCTCATAAATTTTGAATTTGTGCATGTTGAACATCACCTTAGCATGTTATAATGGAGTTATAGTCTATATTCAAAGTAGAAAATAAACAAAGAAATTTCACATAAGTGTAAGAAGTATACAGACATACGTATAGTTCAATATTGAATTAACAGATGTCTTATAACGTATATACATAGTTAAATATGTTATTTTCAATTGATTACCATAATTATTTTCAATAAATCTAATTTTTGGAGTTGCTCACTTCCCTGCACCCATACACGCTTATAGCTATACTTACACAAACTAGAACAACTGTATGCTTACACAGATATTAGTGTATTTGTAGGCTTCAGTAATGGAGAGCATATGTTATATTTCAAGACATTGTACTGCCTACGGTTAGTAGGATGACATACTATTTTCTGTTGGTTCTGGCTTCAGTATCAGGGCACATGAATGATGAGAGGATACTTTTATGTAACAAAGCTTCTTGTTGGGGCTTGATAATGATATGGTAGCTTTTACAGCTATTCATGACATGCAGAATTTATCCAGGATCTGCTATCATGTAGAAAAGTCCCCATATGGTTGTTCATCTAGCTTGTCTAGTACTTCTTGATAGAATATTTTGGCTGAGATTTTGAAGGCTTCACCAAAATCAAAGGTTGATATTTTGGTTACTTGGAAATATCAAGAATACCGGATATGGAGGGGGTTTCTTGTCCCCAAAGCATGTGTTTCCAAATTGTCATTAAATCTCAAGCAGTGGTAAAATTTAGAAGAATATTGGTCAACTTTTGTATCAGTAGTTGTATTGGTAATTTGTTGTACCAATCCATCTGGTTTATTTTTCTAGCCTAAATAACATGCTCAGAATTATCAATGATGAAATGTTGTTTGACATTCTTCTTGAAATTCATGATTTACTACTCATTTTGAAGTAGAGACAGATTAATATAATTGTATTGTGATTATGTTGCTTATGAGTACTTCTATATTTTTGTATTCTATGGTTAGCAGCATAGTTTACTGGGTATCAGACATTTTTATCATTACTGTTCTGGTGTAGGATGCGGTTATCGCTTGACAAACCAAAAGCAAAACTACCGGTTATCTGTCGATCATGTAGAACAAAGTTGTAGTCAGTTTATAATATTGTACGGTGCTCTGATCCCATCCGCATTTCCTTCCAACACTTTAGGGATTGGAAACCAAAAGAAATACAAATTCTCATAGCATAATGACATTGAATAAGCATTAAAACTTCTCAGTTACATTGCTGCAAGTGGTAGAAACCTTATTGAAGCATATAAATTGGACATAATTGATAATGATACTGACCTAATAGTTAGATTAATATTCAGAAGGTAGCCACTTCTACATGCTGAAACCCTGAATTTGCCCTAAGTGTCTAAATATCTGCATTTGTGGGCTTCTTGGGTGTTATATATATAGCTTCATTTTCATATATTTGAAATTGTCATCAATGTAATGAAAACTGATTGTTTGATAAATTTTAATATCTGCAATCCAAGCCTTGTATTAGAGAAAATGTGGCTCTATGGAAAATACAAAAACTTTAGATGTCGAGCAACCTTATCTGATGCGGTATTATTTATACACTAAAGAGATCTTGGGTGTTTATAGAGGATCAAGGAATTCAAATAATACCTCTTGACTAGTTGTAACTAGCTGAAACATGAAATGGATCATTATAGACTGATCTTGGCCAAAAAAAGTCCAATTTGTTTCTAGTGAAACAGATTAGCTTTGGGCAAAATAGGAAACTTTGATGCATTCATGAATCAATTATGTAGATGGTGTAAACACAATTATGTACATTCATGTTTTTGTTTTCATTTATACATACTTGAATTTGTTTAGTATTTTTACAAGAATTTATTGTAAATTTTCTGTACAAATGGCGGACAACTGTAGAGTAAGATACATCAGATTGGATCATAAGGAAAAATTGTGGTGTGCTTGAAAAAAAATAAAAAAATATTATTAGACAATTAAATATAAAGGATCTCGAATTTGGAACCCTATACTCTAGTTGCATGCGTTCTGTTGTTTCTGTTCACTATGTTTGTCTTAAGGTATTCTAAAATGTACATTTGCTAGAACAGTAGAAAATCTGTTAATATTGTTGAAACAATTGAAATGCAGATTGATTTTATGGCTATCACATGGGTGCTTAGAGGACTGCCTCGGCTAAGTTCTATATATCGTCATTGTCTCACTAAAGCTATTTGGCAACTCTGAAGGAGAGCTTGAGAAGGTCAATCATAAGATAGGGATTGAGTTACCCTGATGTTTTCTCTTCTATCGACAATGGTATTAGATATTCTTGCCTTTGTTTCTTCTTTATTTTGAAGAAAATAAGTGCGTGCATAATCTGGGGTTTGGTATCTTATTTTGAAATTGACTTGTTAATGTATTAAGGATTTATCAAGGAATTCTTGTTGCTGTAGTTGAGAGCTTCCCCATTACAAAAATTAATTCAGATTTTTCATCATATTTATTTTTGAATTATTTTATGCTTTTTGCTTTTTCTCCCTAGTAAAAATAAATCTTAGTTGTTTCCTCTATTTCTCAATTCATTTTGTTTTTTTGCATCAATTTGAGAAGATTTCTTGGCCTTGGATTTTCAGCAGAAAACCAAACAATTTCAAATATCTGGTTTATCTTTGAAGATGAATAATATCATATATAATATCACTTAATTATTTGATCATCTAAGGTATGTGTAACTGCTGGTAGTCTTAAATTACGATGGGTGCTTGGAGATTGCAACTTGTAGAATTGTAGAACTATTGAATTGATATTGTAAATATTTGCTTATTAGAATTTGGGATCTACACAGGAACTTGTCCTGCCAAAGGCTTTTCCCTTTCTTTTTTTCATTTTTCAAATTATTCTGACATGACCAAGATATATTTACATAGATTTTTGAAATTATATTTCACAGAATCAACTTTGGATCCTGATAGACGGTAAAACTTTACTTCAGATAAAATCTTTCACAGATTTCATGAGCATAGACTTGGTCAAATATTTCTCTCGTAGCTAAGTCACAGTATCATATATCAGTTCATTACTGTGCGCAGATATTTTAGAACAACTAACAGTATTTTGATGTACTTTTAGCACTAATTAAAAATAAATATGGAAGATAATACCCATTGAATGTAGGTTTTCATGTCGATCCAGCAGAAGTAAGTTTTAGCCTGCAACCTTTTCTAAGGTATCTGATATACAAGGTTAGTGTCATTCTATTGAGTAAAAGTTTGGGCCCAAGAAGAAATGGACGGATGATATGTCAAGATCACTAAACAAAATAGGGGGGAAAGGTAACGAGGTGTCACCCCTATTTATAAAACAGCTGACATACAGATTCCTTCAGATGCCAATTGACCGGACAGTCTGTGTTTAGAAAGAAATTTTTGAAAAAGTAAGTAGATTCGTAATAATAGATAGAAAGTAGAAACTACAAGCAACATGGTAAAAATTCTGAAAGAAATAATGAAAAATAATATCGAGTGTGGTGAGGAGGTAGAGGGCTACATAACCAGATACAAAGCCTAAACCTGATCGTGCGGCAGCAAGCCACGTACATATTTGGCTATCCAGGAAGCATGGATCTTAATATTCCACATTTATTCGTATCTGATGCAAATAATCATTGGATACTTTTATGATACATGTCCGATACTTATGTTAAATGTCTTATTTTTAAAAATTAAGAAAGGCTTAAGCCTTCTAAATACTTCCAGATATGCTAAAGTTACTTCTTTTATATCTCCAAGAATGAGGTTAAGGGATTTTTCTTTCTTTTTCTTTCAAGGATGAATGCTAACCATTTAATGACGAATAACCAATTTTAGAGTTTGTAATGTTGATACTGTCAAATGGAGTACGGATTAGGTCTATGAATTTGAATGATGTCTAAGTGATGAGTTTGTAAAAGTTTATGGATGTTTTTTTGCATATCTACATCATATGCATGTGTATATGTAAAATTCATATATATTGGTTTCGTATCCTAGTTGTATCTTCATATCCTACTTTTTAAAGATTTGCCGTATCATGTCATATATAGTTCTTTCATCTGCCTATCTATTTTTCATAGGCGGGAATGTGGACCACCATTTCAAAAGTAGCAGACTTAATAAATTTGACAATACCAAATATTGAGAGGCCTTTTCTTGTTTAGACATGGAAGCTATATATGCATTGTCGTTATAGTTTTGCATTCAATTTATTAAGTCTGCTCATAAATATTGATTTTGTGCATGATTTCACTGTATCTACTTATATTGGAATTGCAGTTGATATTCAAACTAGAAAAGAAAACAAGGAAATTTCAAACACATAGTTCAATATTGAATTAAGTGATACATTATAAGGTACATGCATAGTTAGATATATTATTTTCTATTGGAAAATTACAAACTCTCACATACTTCACCCTTGCACATGTACCACATTACGCATGCAGCTGGCAGAGTTAGTTACACCAGAAGTTTATTTTTTTCTGTTGCTAATTTGTTGTTAACAGCTAGGAAAGATAGTCACTAGAAGGATCATCGGCATCTATATATAGAATCCTTGTATACTGCAATGAACAAGAAGAGCCCATTCTTTTTTTTTTTCCAACTTCATTTCATTTCTTTATGGTATCAGAGCCACGTTGAGGACGTTCTATGGCTGTTCTTCCTTCTTTCTCTTCTGAGAGTTCTTACCTCACCATGACTAACACATTTGTTGATCCGATGAATGATCCAACTAGCCCTTTTTATCTCCATCATGGAGAGAGCCCCGGTCTTATTCTTGTTCCTCAGCCCCTCGATGGCAACGAAGATTATTATGCGTGGAAACGATCCATGACTTTGGCACTGGAAGCAAAAACAAAGTATGAGTTCCTTGATGGTTCTATCAACAGACCTGAAGAAGGATCCCCAACATATCTCGCATGGCGTCGCTGCAACAACATGCTCATGTCCTGGTTAATCAACTCTTTGTCAAAGGAAATAGCCTCAAGTGTGCTTTACCTTGAAACTGCAAAGGACATATGGGATGAGCTAGGAGCACGCTATGCTCAAACCAATGGGCCGAGGATTTTTCAAATCCAAAGAGAGATTTCCAACTTGCAGCGAGGTAACTCCTCTATCACTACATATTACACAAGAATCAAGGGCTTATGGGATGATTTGAATAGCCATATATCTACCCGGAACTGTACATGTGGGGTACTTCCATCACTAGAGCAAAATCATGTGATTCAATTTTTAATGGTGCTAAACGACACCTATAGTCAAATTAGAGGACAAATCCTTCTCATTGATCCTCTTCCACCTCTGAGTAAAGTTTACCCCCGTTGTTACAAGAGGAAAGACAGAGAGAGGTTGGAAATAGCCCAGTCCTAGACTCTGCTGCTATGATGGCTAAAGGAAACTATAGACCGGGTTCATCGAAGAAAGGGAAATTATTCTGTACACACTGTAAAAAAGATAACCATACCTTGATAAATGCTTTCTCCTTCATGGTTATCCACCCGGGTACAAGAGAAATAGTTCCAAAGGTTCTTTTGGTTCTAATACTCAAGTAGCTGTTGTTGTTGGTGCTAAAGAAGAAGGGGCTAGAACAAGCAAATCATCATCAGATTTTCCATTTACTCAGGAACAGTGTGACCAGCTTCTTGAACTCCTCAAGAGTAAAAGTTCTCAGCCTCTCACTTCTGCCTTCTCGATAGGTACTGGTTCCATTTCAAACATGACAGGTATTCCCACTTCTCTCGCTTTGTCTACTCATATCATACCTTTGGTTTTATCTTCACAAAATAATTTCTCAAATGGTGCCTGGATCATTGATACGGGTGCTTCAGATCATATCGTATCAGATGTCTCTTTCTTAACTCATGTCAATGCACAACTGAATTCCAGAGTTCAACTTCCAACTAGACAAACTGTGCAAGTGACACACATAGGCAGTGTTAGATTAACAAGTCACCTCTTATTAAAAAATGTCTTTATGTGTCCCAACCTTTCATTTTAATCCACTCTCCGTTCAAACACTTGCCTCTGACCTTAATTGCCAACTTACATTTGAATCTTCTTCATATCATATTCAGGACCTATGTAGCAGGAGGATAATTGGTCGGGGTAGCGTAGTCAGCAGACTCTATCAGCTACAGGTGCCTGGCTCTCAAAGTTTAACTAAGAATTGTTCTGCTTCACCTCCCTCTTTTAGCTGCCTAACAAAATTTTCTACTGTAGACCTTTGGCATTATCGCCTCGGTCATTTATCTTTTCCAAAACTTCATATGTTACACAACATTGATTCTCCTATGAATTTTAGTTCTACACATGTCTGCCCAATATGTCCTTTGGCTAAACACACTCGGTTACCTTTTTCCTCTAGCATGATACGTACTAAATCCCCATTTGAATTAATCCATAGTGATGTTTGGGGACCATATCCCATTCCTGCAAGAGATGGTTCACGCTATTTTCTTACCATTGTTGATGACTTCACACGAAGCACATGGGGTTATATTTAATGAACCATAAGTTCCAAACAGAACAAATCTTTCGCAATTTTAGCATGCTGGGACAGACACAATTCAATAGCAAAATAAAGGCCATTAGGACAGACAATGGAAGCGAATTCTTCATGAAAGACTTTTTTCAAAGCCATGGGATAATCCACCAGTTAACATGTGCAGCCACTCCACAACAAAACTCAGTCGTAGAACGGAAACATAGACATCTTCTTACGGTGGCTAGAGCTCTTAAGTTTCAAGCCTCTCTGCCTATAAAATTCTAGGGGGACTGTGTTTTAACCGCGGCATACATCATCAACAGAACTCCTTCCAAAGTTTTAAATGGCAAAACACCGCATGAATTATTATTTTCATCTCCACCAACCTATGATCACATGCGGGTTTTTGGATGTCTTTGCTATGCATCCACCTTAGCTCATGACAGAAAAAAATTTGACACTAGGGCTCGGACCTGCATATTCATTGGATATTTTTATGGAACAAAAGGTTATCGTCTTTATGATCTGCATAATCATTCTGTGTTTGTATCTAGAGATGTGGTCTTTCATGAGCATATCTTCCCATATGCTCCAGATAACTCTCACTTGTTCTTCATCTCCGATACCTCTCATACTCCTACACATATCATGCCTTCCCCTGTAATTGTTGATACATCAGTACCTTCTTTTCCAGCTACAATTCCTCCAGAAAATACTTCAACATAGACTCACACTTTCACTGAAAACCCAGATGCAGATTCTCTTTCATCTGAATCTTCTTTGTTACCTGACTCTCCAGCATCTCCCACAATCCTTAGGCGATCCGAGAGAGTCAGAAGACAACCCAGCTATCTTGCTGATTACCACTGCCACTTAGCTACCTCCTTCAAGGATCTTCCTGCAGCTACAGGTATAAAATTTCCTCTTCATTCAGTTCTCTCATATCATAGGCTCTCTACATCTCACAAAGCACATGCCTTTGCTCTCTCTACACATCTCGAACCAAAAACTTTTGAGCAGGTTTCTCAGAGTGGCAGGAGGCAATGAGGCTTGAGATTCAAGCTCTTGAAGAGAGCAAGACTTGGTCATTAGCTGAATTACCAGCTGGAAAATCAGCAGTTGGCTGTAAATGGGTATATAAAGTGAAGCATCATGCAGGTGGGAGCATAGAGAGATTTAAGGCCCGCCTTGTAGCTAAAGGCTACACTCAAATAGAAGGGCTGGACTATTTGGAAACATTCTCTCCGGTTGTCAAAATGGTAACAATCAGAATTGTATTGGCTTTGGCGTCATCTTTGAACTGGCATTTACACCAACTTGACGTGAACAATGCTTTTCTTCATGGGGAGTTGGATGAAGAAGTTTACATGAGCTTGCCACCAGATTTTCAATCCACAAATCCTTCATAGGTTTTGAAGCTACATAAATCACTGTATGGATTAAAACAGGCATCAAGGCAATGGTTCTCCAAGTTTTCCTCAACATTGCTGTCTCATGGCTTTTTACAATCCGCAGCTGACAGTTCTATGTTCATTCGCAATAGTGGTGCTTTCTTTGTCGGGCTTCTGATTTATGTCGATGATATAATTCTTTTCACCAACAATGCAGCACAAGTAAATGAATTTGTTGCATTCCTCCATAGGCAGTTCAAGCTCAAAGACTTGGGGCCTCTAAAATATTTTTTAGGCCTTGAAGTAGCTGGATCCACACAAGGGATCACCATCTGCCAGCGGAAATGTGCCTTAGAGCTTCTTGAAGAGATAGGTTTACTTGCTGCCAAACCTGCTGCATGCCCTCTTGATCCAAAGCCGAAACTTTCTAAAGATCTCGGAGAAGAAATTCAGAATGTCGCTCATTATAGAAGGCTTATTGGGCGTTTGTTATATCTCACAACTACAGCACCAGATTTATCTTATGCAGCTCAAACTCTTAGCCAGTTTATGGACAAACCTCGCAAGCCCCACTTAGATGCAGTCACTCGGGTGCTACGTTATATCAAGAAGGCCCCGACACAGGTTTATTTTTTCCTAGCAAGTCTCCTCTGCATCTGAAAGCTTTTTCAGATTCTGCCTGGGCTGGATGTCCAGATACCCGTCACTCAGTTACTGGCACATGCATATTCCTTGGTGAATCTCTCATTTCTTGAAAATCCAAGAAGCAACACACTGTCTCTCGCAGCAGAGGCCGAGTATCGTGCAATGGCCACTACTTCTGCATAAATTGTCTGGCTCCTTCAATTACTCAAGGCGCTTGCCATTCCCCATCAGCAGCCTGCACTGTTATTTTGTGATAGTTTGGCTGCGATACATATAGCTTCTAATCCTGTATATCATGAATGAACCAAACATATCGAGGTTGACTGCCACTTCATCCGAGAACGACTCACTGCTGGCCTCATCAAGACTTTTCATGTCTCCACCAATGACCAATTGGCAGACTTGCTCACTAAACCCCTTGGAGCTGCGCAGCTTGATCCACTCCTTAGCAAGATGAGCATTCCAAGCATTCATGCTCCATCTTGAGGGGGGATATTGGAAAATTACAAACTCTCGCATACTTCACCCTTGCACATGTACCACATCACGCATGCAGCTGGCAGAGTTAGTTACACCAGAAGTTTGTTTTTTTCTGTTGCTAGTTTGTTGTTAACAGCTAGGAAAGATAGTCACTAGAAGGATCATCGGCATCTATATATAGAATCCTTGTATACTGCAATGAACAAGAAGAGCTCATTCTTTTTCTTTCCCAACTTCATTTCATTTCTTTATTTTCAAATGATTACCATAATTATTTTTCAATAAATCTATTTTTTTTTGGAGTTGCTATCACATCCCTGCAACCATACACGCTTATAGCTACACTTGCACAAACTAGCACATGATAGTACGAGTATACAGGTATTAGTATATTCGTTTTTATGGGTCTCAGGAGTAGAGAGCATATTTTATATGTCAAGATATTGTATTGCATACCTAAGGTTGGTAGGATAACAAACTATTTTTTTGTGGTGCTGGCTTCAGTATCAGGGCACATGGATGACGAGAATATATTCGAATGTAACAAAGCTTCTTGTTGGCTCTTGGTAATGATATGGTGGCTTTTACTGCTGTTCGTGTCATGCAGAAGGTGTCCAGGATCTGCTATCAGGTAGAAAAATCCCTATATATATATGGTTGTTCATCTAGCTTGTCCAGTACTTCTTGATAAATTATTATGGCTGAAAATATTGAAGGCTTTACAAAATCAATGGTTGATATTTAGGTTGCTTGGAAATATCAAGGCTAGCCGGATATGGAGGGGGTTTGTTCTCCCCAAAGCATGTCTTTCTGCATTGTCATTAAATCTCAAGCAGTAGTAAAATTTAGAAGAATATTGATCAACTAAAGTATCAGTAGCCGTATTGGTAATTTGTTGTTCCAATCCAGCTGGTTTATTTTTTAAAACTAAATGTCATGCTCAGAATTATCAATGATGAAATCTTCTCTGACATTCTTCTTGAAAATCATGGTTTACTATTCATTTTGAGTACTTGTATAGTTTTGTATTTTATTGTTAGCAGCGTAGTTTACTGTGTTTCAGACTTTTTTATTTGATTTTGTATCATTATTGTTTTGATGTAGTATGGTGCCATCACTTTACCCATCAAGTCTTTTAATCATGTAGAACAGAGTTGTAGTTAGTTCATTGTCCTCTACATTGTTCTGATCCCATCTGTTTTTCCATCAAACCCTTCAGGTATTCGGAAACCAAAAGAAATTAAAAAACTCGTAGCATAATGACATTGAATGAGCATTACAACTTCTCAGTCGCATTGCTGAAAGTGGTAGAAACCTTATTGAAGCATATAACTGACCATTTTTAATGATACCACCCCTAAGTGTCTGAATATCTACATTTGTGAGCTTCCTGGGCATTATATACATAGCTTCGTTTTCATACACTTGAAATTGTCATCAAAGTAATAAATACCAATTGCTGGACTGATTTTAGTTTCTTCAATCAAGGCCTTTTAATAGAAAACATGTGGCTCCATGGGAAATACAAAAAGTTTGCTTGAGCAACCTTTAAATTCCACTTTCTTCAACATTGAAACCTTTGAAATAAATTCACTTGTTGTGGCAAAATATCCATTGTATTGTGAGAGCGTCGCCTAAAATGGATCCTTGTTCTAGCGAGTGGCTGCTGTGATGCTTGTATGCTTACTCAGACCAATTTTCGTAATGCATGTGTTCCTAAAGGTATCTCTTATGTTCATTCATTAAAATGATAGCATTTGTTAGTGGACTATGTATCATCTTCAAGAAAATGATAACCTACCTACACAAGACTAATCTGCACAGTCATCCATCTTCAAGAAAATGTTACTCGATGCCATGCTTGCCCTCGCAAGTTTGTAATAAGCACCTGCATTGAAATATTAGCATGCGAATATCAGAAGGTTAGTTCATACAAAAACTGTATCATTTGGGCAAATGATGGATCCCTTCCCTCTCATCCCTTCACTGTAGCATGACCGCTGGCCTCCACCTGGTCGCTTCCTTCATGGGAACCACAAGTATTTCGCCTCTTTCCTCCCCCCCACCCCACCCACCGGAGCCAACGCCATCCCTCTCGGAAACTCATGGAATACGCACTCATCTTGTTCCCGCCCCGATGGATTTCCAATCTCCTACCAACGTACGTTACTGGGGCATTCTCAAAGGTAATGTCGTCAGACTGGTACTTGCTCTTCGGAACCAATCTACAGATTGCAAGACTCAACTTCACCTACATTGCACTCATTGCAAAAAAGATTGGATCTATGTCAGTCAAAGACTTCAAACCCATTAGTCTCAAAAATGCTCTCATCAAAATCATATCCAAAATTCTTGCCACCCGGCTTCACAAGGTGATTGGATCCATGTCTCTATAGCACAGAACGCTTTTATCAAAGGCAGGCTAACCTTCGAGAGCTACGCATCGGCCAGCAAGATCTTATCCTACTGTAAAAAAATGAAACATAAGGGCATTCTCTGTGAAGTCGACTTTGAAAAGGCCTTCGATTGTATTTCTTGGGAATTTCTGATAGAGCTTTTGCAGATACGAGGATTTGGATCTAAGAGGATCACGTGGGTCTCATCCTTGCTTCTCAATTCCAAATCGGCTCAATGGTTTCCCAATAGGCATGGGCTTAGACAAGGGAATCCACTATCCCCACTCCTCTTCTTTTTGGCCGTTGACATTTAGACCGAATTTTCAGTTTGGCCGCAGCACAAAACCTCATATCTGGGATTGGACCAGCTGAACTCATCGGAGATAATAATTTCTTACAATTTGCTGACGATACTTTGATATTTTGCAGCCTATCTAAGGAGCATGTCCAGCAGATGAAGATGATCCTATATTCATTTGAGTGGTTAATAGGACTAAAGATCAACTTTGACAAAACTAAAGTGTTTGGATTAGGTCTAACTACGACAGAAACTGAGAGCTATGCTTTGCTTTGGGCTGTCAGGTAGGAGAATTTCCCTCTCCTTACCTGGGAATACCGCTTCACTACTCCCTCTCAAAGTAAAAGATTGGAACTTCCTTTTAGAGAAAGTTGAGAAGAGATTAGCTGGATGGAAGAGGAAGACTTTATCTATTGCTGGTTGCCTTAAACTCTCATCAATTCCGTCTTAAGAGCCATTCCACTGTACTTGATGTCGGTTCTCTCTATTCCAGGAGGCATTATTCGTAAGATTGATAAACTCTGCCGAGCTTTTCTATGGGGTAATCCTAAATTGGAAGGAAGTGTTAAATATCTTGCGAGTTAGCCCTAGGTTTGCAGGTCGAAAGCTTTGGGAGGCTTTGGCATAATTAATCTTCACCTTGCAAACAAGGCCTTGCTCCTCAAATGGTGGTTCAAGTTCTTCAATAAACCCGACCGTCCATGGCGAGTACTGGTTCAGAAGCTACATTTCAATGGAAACTCGCCTGGTGCACTATCCACCCACCGGGCTTCTCACGGTTCTCCATTCTGGAAGAGCATAAGTAATCTTCTCCAATTATTCCAGCAATTCTCCTTCTCTGTGATCAAAGACGGTCAACAAACTTACGTTTGGCACGACCTCTAGGCTGATCATCATTCACTTACAGTCAAGTTCCCCTCCTTATGCATACTAGCTAACAATCAATTTGATTCAGTGGCCGAGTTTATGGCATCTCAAAATTGGTCTTCTAAATTCAGGTGGCCACTATCCTCAGAAGCAAGCAGAGAACTCCACTCTCTGAGATCTTGCCTTGACAACATCCAGCTCTCTGACGGCAATGACAATAGATGTTGGAGATGGCCTTCATCTCGAAACTACACTGTTAAATGATGCTACTCCTTTCTGCATGGGGGGATGAAGTCCCACTTTGGCTCTATTATTTGCAGACTACCAATCCCAGAGAAGGTCAAGGTCTTTAATTGGCTCTGCTATCATAACAAAGTTCTTACTGCTGACAACATGGCTAAACGAGGTGTTCTAGGCTGCCCCCTCTACCCATTGTGCTCCTCGCAACCAGAAAACTTGGACCATCTCATGTTAGAATGTGATTTCTCTAAAAACTTATGGCACCTCCTTCTTCTGGGTCGGGATGGTCCCTAGCTCCTAGATAACTTGTTTGAACTTTGGCATGATTGGAGAGGAGGTATGTTGCGCAACGCAACCTCCCTAGCAACTGACGCTCTCCTTTGTGTTGGCTTATGGTGCCTCTGGAAAGAACGCAATAACCGGACATTCAGGTTTGGAGCACTGGTGAGCAGGGAAGTGGCTAAAGAAGGCATAATTCTTATTCCAGGATTGGACCGAGGCTTTCAAAAACAGTATAATCCGGAAGACGGCTAAGAATCTCTGCTCTAAGCACTGCACGACTGATTACCATCCACAAATGCTCCCCCTCGTCTTCTTCGAACAATCCTACTGGCCTCTCACATCAACACGGCATTAGTGACCGCTGAAACTACGACCCATGCACGAACCGGGGGGCAAGGCTGTGAAGCGATGATATGTAGAGAGGCGATCCCATGCAAACCTTACGATTTTGCATGGGCAATGTAACTAATATCGCTTTAATGTCACACTAGGGTACTTCACCTCCAGTTTGTTTCTTTTGACTCTCTTTCCTCGCAATCAGCAAGCACCAGGAGTCATGACTCTTTCCATTTCCCATGGTCCTTACTCATCGTCTTTGTAACCACTGTTTCGTTTAATAATATTTGTAATGAAGGAAAGGCCTTCCTTCAAAAAAAAACAAAAAAAAAAATGTATCTTTTGATAGTTAACATGCATGTGAAGAAACATGCTTGTGTACTAATTCTTTAGAAACCAAGGTACTTTCTTTCTCAGTTCTAGTTGTACTAAATCAGGAGAAAATAAGTTTAGGTCTATAAAACCACATGAACAACTCCCCTTCCATCTGCTCCCCAGCGAGGTACCTCTTGATTATGGTTTGTCTAGAACTTATTATTGAGATGCTTTTAACTTTTCAGTTACAATATACTGGTTATATTCAATTGTGGTTTCCTCTCAATATTTGTGTTAGAAGGATGTGCATGCTTCATCAATAGAACTAGTATATTCGTTACTATAGGGACTAATTGTATCTTTTATCATTTTTATTTTTAAGTAAATATAGTTACTTTTCAAATGTTGTATGAATTTCTTTGTGTTTTCGTGGCAATAAATAATGCTATCCAAAGGACATGATGGAAAACACTGTTTGTTTGACGCATTCTGGGACGTAGTTTTGTTATGGCAAGGTCAGTTGGGTTGATTTACACTAATCTGTTGAAATTTTGAAATCAAGTAAAAATTTTAAAGAAAATAAATCAAGTAACAATTCCACTATTACTGCAGTTAGCCTACACAAGCTTAGCCTAGCTGAAGAATAAGTTGGCTTGGCCTATCTAACATTCAGGGCGGGTCAAACAAGCCACAAGCTCACCCAAGCCGGTGTGCATCTTTTTAAAATCGAAAGTAAATAAATAATCAATGCTGGAGGATATGGTATCCCCCCTCTTTTTTTTTTGTGTTGTCTCTTATAGACCAATTCTTTTCATTTTTTTTTTTGTTGTCTCTTATTGACCAATTTTATTCATTAAAGAACAAAGAAGTCATAATTATTTTTGCCTCCATCTACAAGTATATTGCCATATGTCTTACAACGGATTTATAAGTTCTTCTTATCAACATATTTTTTTTCTGCATTTTCTGTTAGTTTGGTGCTTAATTTTATCAATCAATGAAATACCTAGTGTTTGATATATAATAAATTTTTCATCCTTTTTTTTATAGATAAACGAATCGATTCAATAATCAATACTCTTTTTTGTATCAATATTGTAAGAGCTAGATCTTTTTGAATTAGCATTACATCCAAATGCATTTCTCCTCTTTGAATTGAGAAAATAGCAATTTTCTTTTGATTTATCAATCTAAGTAGGAGAATTCTTTTATTGTTATAATAAATAATATGATTGTTTCAAGCATCATGTGCTGGTATGCAGGTATTAAGGTTTAAACAGATTATAATCTATTGGCGGGTCAATAGCAATTCACTTGAAAGTGCGGAAGACAAGAAACGGAACTTGTTGTGTCATAGTTTACTTGTAAACCGGATAAATTATCTTGTCTGCAATTATAAGTTGAATTCCATGGCTTGCCTTCCCGGTAAAAAGCAGTGGATAATTCTAAAAGGAAGTTGATTTCTCCGGTGAGCTTGAAACAAGCATAATGTCTTAAAATCTGTATGCTTTCGTTTTATTTCCCTCTGTATCGGGTTAATCTAGGCTAACTGTTTTGTTTTCTTCAATGCTATTAAATTGGGTTTGTAGTAGGTTTGGGCCCCCTTGGCTCTCAGATATATTAAGTTGGGTTTCTAAAGGAGTTCATTGGCTCTACTTTTGCTAAGTGTGTTTCACAAATTGGGATCAATGTATATATATAGGCAGAGTACTGGTGGAGGCCTTGATAACAGGTGCCTTGGAGACTGATGCGCATAATAGCATGGGGAAGCGTGAGACTATCCGGGTAACAGTTTCAGCTAAACATATAGGGGTACAATGGCAAGCTGCTGTTTAACTGGATAATAGTATAAGTATTAATTACCCACTGAGTAGTAAAGTTGTTTGTAATTGAACCCTCTTATTTCAAGCGATAACCATTAAAAATTTCCATCCCGATAGAGGGAGGAGAGAAATTTTTCGTCCATTTGAAATAAATTCTGGAGCTTTTTATATAAGCTTGTAGGCCATCCAAAAAAAGATAACAGGTATGTCAAAAGAAGCAGACGGAGGCTAAAAAAAGCAGAATCTGGCCAAAAGAAGAAAAAAACCCATTGACTCGATCCAATTGTGCGAACCGCGCATGATTGTGTGCGGACGCTGGCTGAACGCGGATGGAATCGCGCGGGAAGGAAAGAAATCGGAAAAAAAAAATGGGGATTAAATACGGGCCGTATACGGCATGGTTTTCAAAAAAAATAAAATATTTAATTTAATTTAACAGATTTATGATCTTTAACTAGTATTACAGCGTTTAAAATGACCTTAATTAGGAGCAACATATTACAGCTACAAAGTCAATCAATTATTGTACGATATGGCTCTTGGTGGTTATGTAAGGTTTCAATAAGATCGCGTTAAGCAAAG
>JAOXJJ010001007.1:9060450-9074910 GCA_025769935.1 Phoenix roebelenii
TACAAAGTCAATCAATTATTGTACGATATGGCTCTTGGTGGTTATGTAAGGTTTCAATAAGATCGCGTTAAGCAAAGTAGCTTTTCATTATATCCTGCCTTCTGGCTGGAACCTATAGAGCTTCTTTAGCCATTGAGATGCTTTATCAGAACCTAATAAACCTCTCCCCGGGATCTCTCTCTATCTCTCTCTCTAAACCTAATAAAATTGTTTATTTATTGAGATTGTCCCTGACAAAACTCAACGAACTTTCTTTGGTTGGTTTTTAATTGACCTGAATCTGATCAATTCAACACTGAGCCATTTCAGGTACAGCAATCACGTCATGGCGTCTAAATAAATGTGGGCACATTCGTTGACAAAACTTGTCCCTTTTGGCTTTTGTTCTCCCATCCCCCAATACCAGCAACTTCCTTTTGGATAGCAACTTTGCACGCAGAAAATGTTAAAATTCAGACATTCAACAGCATATGGTTAATCCAGTTTCAGTTGTTCAACTGTATCTACTTAAGTCAGTTAGTCGGTTATTTAGTTAGTTAACTCTTCTGTTATTCAGTTAAGCAGCTACAGTTTTATGTATAAATATGAGTTGAGTTTATCAATGGAAAGATAACAAAGAGAGCTGCTTGATCATTCTTTCATTCATTTCATTTTCCCCTGATCTGAACTTCATCTCTTTTCATCACTGGAATTGTTCAATTCTACTTTACTTTCTTTCCCCTGTTCCGAATCTTCTTTTTTTTCTTTTCATCGTCTAAAACTCTTCATGGTATCAGAGATGTAAGGCGCTTCCATCATGGTGTCTTCAACCAACGCTGCTACAAGTTCTGCCAATGCCACAGGTAATTCTGTTTCTTCTCCAATTCAGAACGTGATGGAAGACCCAACATGCCCCTATTTCCTATATCATGGTGACAACACAGGTTTACAACTCATTTCATTAATCTTGAATGAAGAAAACTATTCTGCCTGGAGCCGATCAATGACGATGGCCTTAAGTGTCAAGAACAAAGAAGGTTTCATCGACGGTAGCATAGTTCAGCCCCCAGAAAATCATCCACAACATGCTGCTTGGAGGCGATGCAATATGCTGGTTTCCGCTTAAATCTTGAACTCCATTCCAAAGAAAATGAGCACTAGTGTGATCTACATGAAATCTGCAAGGCAAATCTGGATTGATCTAAAGGAAAGATTTAGCCAAAGTAATGGCCTCAGGATCTATCAGCTACAAAAAATCATCTCATCCATTTCCCTGAGTAATGGTTCCGTGATCTCATATTTCACAAGGTTGAAGGGGCTTTGGGAAGAGCTAGGGAACTTCAGACCTCGACAAAGTGAGTATCAATCCGAGAAGCAAGTCATGTAGTTCTTGATAGGATTGGACGATTCATACTCAAGCATTCCGGCTCATAGATCATTTACCACCAATCAATAAAGTGTTTGCACTTGTGTTTCAAGAGGAAAGGCAATGAGAGGTGGCTGCTACGGTTCAAAACTCTGAAGTTACAGTTGTTGCTTTCGCTAGTAAGTCTACCTTGTTGGAGGAGTTTCACTCTATTTTTCCTAAGGATCTTTCAGATACACTTCCTCCGATGCGTGATATCCAGCACGTAATTAATCTCATTCCTGGAGCATCTTTGTCAAATCTTCCCCATCATAGGCTAAACCCAAACGAGCACACTGAACTGAAACGTCAAGTTGACAAACTCTTCACTCGAGGATATATTCGTGAGAGTTTGAGTCCTTGTGCTGTACTTGCACTCCTCACTCCCAAGAAAGATGGCTCTTGGAGGATGTGCGTCGATAGCCGTGCTATCAATAAAATCATGGTTAAGTATCGTTTTTCCATTCCCAGGCTAGACGACCATTTGGACTATATGTCTGGTGCTACAGTTTTTTCCAAGATCGACCTAAAGAGTGGGTACCACCGGATTCGGATTCGTCTTGGGGATGAATGAAAAACTGCCTTTAAAACCGAAAATGGACTCTACGAATGGCTAGTAATGCCTTTCGGATTAACAAATGCTCCTAGTACTTTTATGAAGGTGATGACACAGATCTTTCGATCTTTCTTGAATAAATTTGTCGTTGTATATTTTGATGACATCCTCATCTATAGTCAAATTCAAGAGCTCCATCTCTCACACTTAAGGCAAGTTTGTGATGTCTTGCGGGAAGAAAGCTTCTTTGCAAACTCTAAGAAGTGTGCCTTCCTGACTGATCATGTCACTTTCTTAGGATTCATAGTGTCTTCCAAGGGTGTCTCTGCTAATCCGAAAAAAGTAAGCGCAATAGTCGATTGGCTTGAGCCCAAGACCCTAGCAGAAGTACGCAGTTTTCATGGTTTAGCTACTTTCTATCGTCGCTTCATTAGAAATTTTAGTTCGATAATGTCTTCCATTACATATTGCATGAAGAAAGAAGACTTTATCTGGACTAAGTCGGCATCCCAAGAATTTAAAGAAATTAAGCAAAAGATGACCGAAGCACCAATCTTGTGCCTCTCCGATTTCACTAAGGTATTCGAGCTCGCATGTGATGCCTCTGATGTTGGCATAGGTGACGTGTTAAGCCAAGAAGGTCACCCTATCGCGTTCTTTAGCGAAAAGTTAAGCGACGGCAGGTTGCGTTATTCCACCTATGATAAGGAATTCTATGCGGTAGTGCAAACTTTGCGACATTGGCGACACTATTTGCTACTGCAAGAATTTATCCTGTATTCAGACCATGAGGCTTTAAAGTATCTCAATTTCCAAAAGAAACTAAACCTTTGACACGGCCGATGGATTGAGTTTCTGCAAGCCTATACTTTTGTACTGAAACATAAAGCTGGAGTTGAAAACAAGGCTGTTGATGCGCTCAGTCGACGGATCTTCCTCCTATCCGTGATGAGCACTGAAGTAATTGATTTTGAAAGGATTAGGGAACAATATACCACCTGTCCCGATTTTAGTGATGTATACCTGACCCTATGAGATGGAGTAGAGAGAGAACAAGATGATTTCTTTTTACAAGATGATTATCTCTTTCGCTCCGACCGATTGTGTATTCCTCGAACCTCATTGAGAGATTTCTTCGTATGGGAAAGACACGCTGGAGGACTATCTGGGCATTTCGGGAGAGACAAAACCATTGAAATGGTGGAAAGATGTTTCTTCTGGCCGAGTCTCAAGAGAGACGTGGCCAAAATTATTGGTCAGTGTCGCACATGTCACCTAGCCAAACAACGTAAACAGAACAGTGGTCTTTACACTCCACTACCTGTTCTTGATTGTCCATGGCAAGATGTTAGCATGGATTTTGTGTTAGGGCTCCCACGTACCTCGACCAAACACGATTTTATTTTTATAGTGATGGACCGATTCTCTAAAATGACTCATTTTCTTCCATATTCTAAGACTTTCGATGCTTCTAGGTTTGCAAAACTCTATTTTGACGAAGTCGTTAGACTCCATGGCCTCCCAAAATCTATTGTGTTCGATAGGGATGTTAAATTTATGAGCTATTTTTGAAAACTCTTTGGCACATGATGGGTACCAAATTAAAATTTCCTCTGCCTATCATCCCCAAACTGATGTCCGATAGGGAATCTTTTAAGATGTCTGGTAGGTGAGCATGCTAGGACTTGGGATCTCGTGTTACCAACAGCCGAGTTTGCATATAATAGTTCGGTCAATAGGACCTTAGGCATGAGTCCTTTCGAAGTGGTGAATGGATATAAACCTAGGCAACCCATAAACTTGATTTCCATGTCTCATCAACATAGAGTTTCTGAGTCTGCACAATCATTTGCTTCACACCTGCATTCATTGCATCAAGAAATCAGCAAACATATTCACTCTAATAACTTAAAATATACGTCCCTTGCTGATTTGTACAGACGTTATAAAGAATTGAATGTAGGCGATTATGTCATGGTAAGAATTAGACCTGAATGACTCCCTTCGGAAACGTTCAAAAAGTTGCAATCTCGTAGTGCGAGACCGTTCAAAGTTCTAAAGAAAATCAGTTTGAATGCTTATGTTGTAGATCTTCCTGAAGACTATGGGATTAGTGCGACATTTAATATTGAAGATTTAGTCCCATATAAGAAGTCCACATTCATTCCTTCTGATCCTTTTGTTGATACATCCGTTATTGTTGATCAACCTGACCCAGCACCTGCTATTGAGCCTCCACCTCTAAATTTTCATGCACGCAGAGAACACATAGAACATATATTAGATGAACAGGTTATTTCTACCAGGAGAGGAAGCTACCAACATTGCCTTGTTCGGTGGAAAGGTCGACCCGAATCAGATGTATGTGGATTTCGCGAGCCGAGTTGCAGCGCCTTGACCCTGATCTTCTGGAGCAGTACGACAGCCGACCAGATCTGCACTCAACGGGGTCAAGTTTTTTCCACCCGGAAGGAGTTGATGGGGACATCGGTTAGGCCACCATTTTATTTGCATGTTTATTTTATTATTTTGTTTATGGGCTTATTTGCATTTTTAAGGCTTATTTGTGGTTTATTTTATTTCTGGGCTTATTTGCATTTTAGGATTTATTTGTGGTTTATTTGTGTTATTTGTGGGCTTATTCGGATTTATTTCTGTGTAAGGGGGTTTATGCAAATTGTGTATTTGGACCCTATATATAGGAAACTATTTTCATGATGAGGTTTTTAATGAAGGTTTAACAATTTCTTCCCCACGTCTTCCCCTCCTCTCTTCCTTCTTCTCTCTCCCTCTTCTCTTCCTCTTCCTTCTTCTCTTCTCCATTTTTTTCTGTTTCCATCTTACAGCTATAACGTACAGTAGTAATCCCAAAAGTACATCATCACCACTGCAGTCATCCTTCCCGGATCTGGTTCGGCATCAAAAGGACATATAAACTAATTGTGCTGAATACTCTTCTTAATATCAGTGATCACTTCCAAAAGGTATTCATATTTGGATCCCGTTCAGTGCATGTACTCTTACAGACCACCCACTCATCTGCTTAAGATCTCTACCTCAATAATGAAGCCTATTATCCTATTTATATAGCGACACAACAAGTGTAGGCCTAAAATATGTAACTCGGCCTAGAACAACATGAGTTAACAAGAAACTGAAAGGCCATGCAATGTAGGCCTAAAATATGATTCATTAATCATCGGTGTGGTCCTTCTACAATGTTACTCAACATATATACCATGTGAACATCTCATGTTGCAATCAAATACCCAATAAATAAATAAACATAAATGTGAAAAGGAGAAATTAATAATTTAATAATTACTAAAATTGTTTTACAAATTGATTTATGAGGGCATATATCTAACATGTAGTTCTACTCGTACCTATAGTCAAATAGGTAGACTAATACTAATGGGTTAGTCCGGATTTTAGAGATGCGTCATCTAAGAAACATGACCATCGAGACAAGCGTCAATTGACTGGTTCCAGTGGCCAGGTTACGTTGGATCTAATAGAATTTAAATTCTCAGACAAGACCTATCCACACTAAAATTCATGGGCTTTTGATGCCCCTGCATCATGTTACCCTCATTCTAGTGAGCTGCGCCGTGCAAAGAACCTGAATTTTGAGACTAGAATCGGACACATACAAATCAAGGTCAGGTCGTAGGAAGGTCTGAGCCCATAGACCAGTATCCAATATGAATGGTCCACGCATGGCCTAAACCCTAATATTCGTGCCAACTGAACAACTCAGCCTGTAGGCCGAGATACCAGACTAACTAGAAATATCAAACACGGAAGGCAAGTCTCCCATAAACCTCAATGCATAGAAGAGAAACTGGTGGCCAAAGGTTAAAGAAACAATGGCGTAACAATGAGTAACTCTCACAGACAGCCCTTAGGACACAGGATTAGGCTATCAGCCTCAGCTACCCCACTAGGTATTGCTCTCACTATCTCAGACAAAAGAGGAAGAAGACTCTAAATTTGGATTCATTTGTAAGTGTTAGTTGTTACGTCCTATTTTGTCATACCAGATTAAATCTAAATGTTAGCTCTCTCTCTGGCTCTGGTAGGTACCCTCGATGGTCGACTTCTGCTGCAAATGGGCCAGAAGAGGCAGCTCAGACATTGACCTTTTCCCTTTAAAGTTTATCTTACACTTACCACTGGTTTGTCTAGAATACTTCTTCTTCCTATATTAATAATAGCGACTCAGCCACCCTTTCTTTGTTATTCTTCTCATTGCTTTCAATCATTGCTTTAAACAAAAATTGCTATGGTGATAAGAACATCCCAGAGTTGCAAGTTTCTAAGTTTAATGGTGTGACCTCCTTTCTTATCCTTTGTGGTGACCAACTACACCCCCACAGCGATCCTTCAAATCACTTATGAGAGTTTTTAGCTCGTTGAATAGTTTAACATATCTACTTACATACGACTATCTTTTGTTAAAGATTTTTGTTGCTCTTTTATGTTTTTTTTTTTACAATTTTTTTATAAATAGTTTCTGTAAACTCTTCCTTTTCGAATAAAGGTCGGATAGCTTTGCCTCCCTTTTCATAAAAAATTAAAAAAAAAAAACTACACCCATACTGTTACAACATAAACTCCATAGACTTTTTGCCGATGCCTTGAAGCTTTAATCAATGAGGTTCTCTTTTAAGTTGCCCCTTTTTATGTTATCTTTGTAACAAAAGTTAAAATCCATATCAAGAAATACATATGCAGTATATGAAAAAATGGGCTAATAGCTCTATGAAGAAATACGCAATATTGGAAATTTAGTCAAGCACTTTGGCTCTCTTCTTTTACCAACCGTTAATTTTCAAGAAAAATAGGGCATCTTGCCTTTGAAAACATTAGTTTCCTTTTATGGTTTGGGGTTCCAACTGTTCCGAAAATAAATATTAATAATTTCTTTTCGAGTTAGGAAAGAAAAAGTGATTCGCAAGGTATTGAAGAAATATTTCTCAATTCAAACTCTCTTTTTAGTATAGTGTCAAAATTTTATCATGCTAAAGTTATATCAATAATAAAATCTTATATAAAAATAAAAATACATGAATTGGAGTTTCCAAGACAATCCATGCAAGCTAGGAAGCAGGAAAAAAACAGTCCGTAATTATACATGAGTAAAGCCAAGTTTAACCTAATTGTTACATTGTAAATGAGTTATACTAAAATGGATAATAGTGAAATGTAATTCTGGGAGGCTTATTATGCCAAAAAAAAAAAATAATAATAATAATAAGGGAACACTTTTTTGCTAAAATGGGTTTTAAAAATTATCAATTTCTTCAAAATAAGTTTTAAGAAAAGCCCGAAACACAAATTCATGAAACTCACCCGTTTATGTTAAATCGAGTAAATTTCACACTAATACTAATCATACTCAAACATGCTGCTAGCCATGTGTCATGATAGGTAGATGCGTGACCAAAAAAGCAACAGCATGCAAGAAACATCATCCAACATAATAAATCATGAGTGAGGTCCATCCTCTTTTTTCTTTACCATCATAAAAAAATTCAGCAAGAAAAACCCGATGAATCCCACCATTGCCGCGCTTCCTTTAATTCCACCCGGGCATTTATTGAGGATAAAGAGAGGTGGAAGGAGGCAAGAGTCTTCGCGCACCCGCCACCACAAGCCAGAGAGCTTCAACAGCTGGGCTGTCCTTGCCGTCTTGGTGAGTTCGCGTTCTCTTGCCCTCCTCCAAAACTTGCGTCTTTCTTTCTTTTGCTAAGCCCAAAGCCTCTCAGTGGTGGCTCGGGACTCCTCAAGAAGTTCTGAAGATGGAGTCTTTTGATGACTGAGCTGCTCCTCTCCCCAGATCGTCTCCTCTCCAAGCGAGTCTTTTCGTGTCTGTAGTTTTCTCAGGGGAAAAGGGAACGGAAAGGGAGTAAAAAGATCGTTCTCTCGGGGTCACCTCAACCCATCATCCATCTCTTATGATCTCTTCTCTAAGGCGTTTCTCCTAATGGGTGTTGGGTTCTTCACTTGCTTCCTTGCTGTGGTGGTGTTGTTAAGATGCTCGGCTTCTCCGCAGCTCAATACGGATGAGTTCGTTGTCTCTGATTTTTTTCTCAAGATGCGAGCGGAGGTCTCTTCTCCTGTCGCTGGCTCCTCTTCTTCGGTTTGCTCGTGGAAAGGCGTCTCCTGTGACGAAAGGAAGGAGAAAGTCATCGCCTTGGTGGCTTCCGGCCTCGGGCTCTCTGGCCCCATACCGGAGAACACCATTGGAAAGCTCAGCAAGCTTCAAACTTTGGATCTCAGTGCCAATAACATCACTGGGCTTTCTTTGGATATTTGGGCACTGGGTAGCTCTCTCAAGAGCATCAACCTTTCTTCGAACCAGATTAACGGGTCTCTTCCTGACAACCTTGCGGATTTCGGGGAATTGGAAAGCCTCGACCTTTCTTGCAACGGCTTCTCCGGCGAGATCCCGACAGCGTTGGGCTCCCTCTCGAGATTGAAAGTTCTCAATTTCAGCGGCAATGGGTTCGAGGGGAGTATCCCGGATTCCATTCTCGGCTGTAAGTCCTTGGTTTCCATCGATCTCTCGAGGAACAGACTGAATGGTACCGTGCCGGGTGGCCTCAATGATGCATTCGAAAATTTGATGTTCTTGGATCTTTCTGGGAATGAGATTAATGGGACGCTGCCGGTGTTATCAGGGCTGAACTCCATCACCTATCTCAATCTCTCGGGAAATTTGTTTCAGGGTTCGGTTCTTGGGGTGTTTCAGGAGCCATTGCAGGTCATAGACCTCAGTAACAACCAGTTCCAAGGACACATCTCTCAGGTAAACCTCACCTCCAGATACACATGGTCTTCCTTAGTTTATCTTGATTTGTCTGGGAATGAACTCAATGGAGAATTCTTCGGTGATTTGGGCCGAGCCCGGTCGCTTAAACACCTTAATCTTGCATTCAATAGGTTTTCTCATCAGAATTTCCCTCAGCTGGAGCAGCTCTCTGGTCTGGAATATCTCAATTTGTCGAAAACTAGCCTGAGTGGCCAAATTCCAACTGAATTCTCTAAATTGGTACGCTTGAAGACGCTAGACCTTTCGCAGAATCAGATAACTGGCTACATTCCTGATTTGAGCGTGGACAATCTACAAGTTCTAGACCTTTCAATGAATAATCTCACAGGTGGAATCCCCGGGCCTCTGCTAAACAAGTTACACAACATGATAAGGTTCAACTTCTCCGACAACCACCTTAAACTTTGCGCTGCTAGATTGTCACCCGAAACATTCAACACGGCATTTGTCGGATCCCACAATGACTGCCCAATCGCAGTCGACCCAGATATTATCAGAGAGAAGGGGATGAAGCATAGGGGCCTCAGGTTAGCAGTGGCCATATCTCTGTCGCTCTTCTTTTTGATAGCAGGATTGGTGTGCCTTGCCTTTAGATTCCGAAAGAGAACCAGATCATGGGCAGTCAAGCAGCTCCCATCCAAGGAGGAACCGAATGTTTCAGGCCCATTCTCCTTTCAGACGGATTCAACAACCTGGGTTGCCAATGTCAAGAGTGCTACCTCAGTCCCCATTGTCATATTCGAGAAGCCATTGCTGAACTTTACCTTTGCCGACCTCTTGACTGCAACTTCACATTTTGATAGGGGAACTTTTTTAGCTGAAGGGAAGTTCGGTCCGGTGTATAGAGGTATTCTACCTGGAGGAATTCATGTGGCCGTGAAGGTTTTGGTTCATGGTTCTGCAGTGACAGACCAGGAAGCGGCCAGAGAGCTTGAGAGACTTGGACGGATCAAGCACCCTAATCTAATCCCTTTGACAGGCTATTGCTTAGCAGGGGATCGGAGGATTGCTATATACGATTACATGGAGAATGGAAATCTACAGAATTTGCTTCATGACCTACCATTAGGAGTGCAGACAACCGAGGATTGGAGTGCTGATACATGGGAAGAAGATGCTGGCATTGTCGAAAACATCACAACTGAAGGGATGACTACTTGGAGATTTAGGCATAAAATTGCACTTGGAGCAGCAAGAGCATTGGCTTTTCTCCACCATGGATGCTACCCTGAGATAGTTCACAGAGATGTGAAGGCAAATAGCATCTATCTTGATTCAGCATTGGAGCCTAGATTATCTGATTTTGGATTGTCAAGGATAGTTGGAGCTAGCTTGGAGGATGAGATCTCTTGGGGATCGCCAGGCTATGCTCCTCCAGAGTTCTCTGAGTCGGAAAATGTCTCAGCAACAACAAGATCTGATGTATATGGCTTTGGGATTGTGCTTTTTGAGCTCATTACGGGGAAGAAACCGCTTGGAGATGACTATACTGACGAGAGGGAGACTACTCTTGTCAGTTGGGCTAGAACATTGGTAAGGAAGAATCAGGGATCGAGAATAATCGACCCTAAGATTCGGGAGACTGGATTGGAGAAACAAATGGAGGAAGCACTAAGGATTGCTTATCTGTGCACTGCTGACCTACCATCAAAGAGGCCTTCCATGCAGCAAATAGTTGGCCTCTTGAAGGACATCGAGCCCATATCCGCTGATCACTGAAACGGAGAAGCATGGATCGGCTTTTCTTGTCTCTCAATATTGCTTCTCTTCCAGTAGAAGGAGATGTACAGCAGTTCTAAACTACTTCCGAATTGAAGTTCTTGCTTTTTTTCAGATTTTCGTTCAAGTTTCAGAAGAAGATTTGCATCAAAGTGACTCCCACAAAATGCTTGAACTATTACATACTCCATTAGTTTCTTTCCTTTTCATGGTTCCTTGCTTCATTGCTTTTGTTTATCACAAAACAGCCATAGTACCCTTTTTTGTGACTTCTGAAGTCCAGTTTCCTGGATGTCAGTAAAGCAAAGTGGCTTTTGATGTTTCTCACTCATTTGGTTCTCAACCGATCGAAGTAACACCTCTTAAAGTACTTCATAAGTTAGCTGCTGGGTTTTGTTTCAAACTAGGATTTTAGCAGGTATACAGAAATCCTCTTAATAGTTATGTACATACTCAAAGTTTACATCAGCTCACCAGCTTCCACCTCTATCAAGATTAAACGACCACAATAGGTTGCCAAAGCTTGATAGTTTAATTGACATCATTGCCAGTGATCATGCAGCTTGTTCATTTCTTAGATATTTGCATACCAACCTCTAAGATGCACGCTGACAAGTCAAAACTTCTCTATTTCTGTTGGGAAAACAATTGCAAGTATGAACTGGGACAGGGTAGATGCTTTCCTCCCACTCCTCCCTGATGTCTGAATTATGATACATTATTATGTTATCTCTTAGAAAATAGATTAGGTGGGGACATTCATGATGGTAAACCCAGTGCTATTATTTATCTGAGTGGCTTGGTTGGCATGCATGTTTGATGTCTTCTGACTCCACTCCTGTATTTTGGAGGTTTCCATTATACTTTCTTAAGAAATGGCAGTGCCTCTGTCACTTGAAAATATTCCCACAAAACTTGAACACCTGCATATGATACACAGTAACACAGACTAGATATATTGGTTCAGATCTACAAATGAATAGCCTTCCATTCTGAATGATATATATTTCTACCTCCATGAGTTGAATCTCTAGTGGCATGAACACTAGAGATAATCACAACGCAAACAAAAAGGGATTCAGAGTACAGCACACCAGCTGAGTGACTCTTTGAGTTTTTACTAAAGCATTTTTTGTTGGAGTTGAGAGAATGAGAAGTGATCAACACGAATTAAATTAATAATTCTCCAAGGTTTTGGGAAGCATAAGATAATTTTCTGGGAACCAACCATTGTTGATAAATTGGCAAGGAACAGTAACTCCTGGACCTAGTTTAGTCTATTCGCAAGTGGATACGAAGTAACAAGTCATCTTTTTGCCATGTGATGGTGGAACAGAGACCAAATGAGATTCTATTGATCATAGCTGGACTTGCTGATGCTTGAGTAAAAGAAGAGGTCACTTCTTGTATTGGTGAATTTGGTTCCCAAGCACTTGGCAGGCATCCTTTTGAGTCCGAATCCTCTGCGATACATCTTTTGCACCACAAAGAGCTATGCATGCTTGGACAGCAATGAAGGGCTCTCGCTCATCATAGAAATGGAGAGCGTAGTGTTAGAATGCCAAACATGCAGAATAGTTGCCAAATAAGCGAGCAAAGAGATTGTGCGACAGCCATTCATTTCCGAGATAAGTGACATGGTGGCGATTCGAGGATGCACAGCCCTTTGCAATACAACAGAGGATCTGAAATTGGTATCTTTTATGCCTCTATATGCTAAATGCCAAAAGACATATCATGCATTTATGTAGTCTCCATAGTGAGAGAAAATTTTAATCTCATGTTTTCAATTTTTTTTTTTTTTGCTAAGCATCAGGAAAATTACTTTCAAATATCAAAAGGCAGTTGTAAATTAGCAAGTTTCTTCAAGATAATCTCCGGATTTTCTAATTTAGTCTTGTGTAATTTTAATTCCAAGAGCAGCCAATAAATCTCCTATAAAAAATTAATGCTTAATGCTTTGGCTGCATACATATGGATGCGGTCATATATAATATGGAATTCATGACTCAAGTAAAAACTGGAGTAGAATGGATTTATTCATCAAAGACAAATGCTAGGCATCTGCAATGTAGGTGAGGGAAAGCATCGACGACTTACAAGATGGTTATCTTGGACTTATTAAAAGTATAACTCAACTTTTCGAGTATGTATGTTTGTCACTGATAAGAGCACTCATCATAGGGATGGAAGGAGATATACTGTCAGAGCCCATGTTTTCGGAGTATATCTCCTTCCATCTCTATGATGAGTGCTCTTATCAGCGACAAAAATACAGACTAGAAAAGTTGAGTTATACTTTTAATAAGTCCAAGATGGGAAATATACAGGGCATTAGGTCACAAATATTTTTGGAGGGCTTACCTATTTGAGAATTGTCGTATATACCACGATTAGGAGTTTGGGCTAACCCTAATAAAATTTTCATAAAAAAATTAAGGTACTAAGTGCAAGGCCTTTAAATGATGCTAGTCACATAAAGACTCAATTGATCCATACTGTATGTGTGATAAGTAGAAGTCTGAGTCAAAGGACCTAATTCAAAGTCTAATCCACTATGATTTCTTCAGATAAATACTATCAACACTAATAAAGATTTAAGTCAATGGGACACCTTACCCATTTTACAGTATAAGCTACCCAGATTTTCTTCTATATGTATTTTTTTAAATTTAAATCTTTTGCGAGGGATTATTGGATTTTAACTTAGAAAAAAAAAATAATTTTAAAAAATAAATATACCAACTTTTTTAGATGGTTTACAAACTTTAAAACTCTTATCTTTTTTCAGATGCTTCTTTCAACAGAGTTACGACTCTTCTGAAAAAAGAATGCTAGTTCTGGTTTTCGTAAAAATGGAATGTTTCTGAAACATCGCATCTTCGAAAACACCACACTGTATCGGTCACCGGACAGAGTCTATAAATAAGCTCTCGGTCCAATGTTTTGGATAATTCAATCCACATTACTTCCCTGTTTCTTGAGACGAAACAGAAAATTCTTCTCTTTTTTATTTTTTTCTTCTTGCAAATTCTTTCAAGTTTTTCGGGTCAAGCCTTCCTAGCGATCGTGCTCGTTAAAAGAGAATCAAACTGAGCCGGATTGTTGTACCTTAGGAACGAGATCGCCGCAAACTTGCACTTTAAGGGCGAATCACTTTTTTAATGCAGTGTATATCACACGCTTCGATCTAGGCAAACTATTTCTTAATCTTCTAATTTTTTTAGTAAATTATTTCTTTATAATACTTTTATAAAATAAAGATATAGCAGATTTTAGGCAAAATATTTTCGACAATGAGAACAATATAGGTTTAGGAACCCCCAATAAGTGCATTATCCTGCAAGAAGTGCTCCCAGAAAACGGTGCGACCAGAGACCAGCTATGCCAAAAGAATTCAGAACAATAATGCCCCATACGCAACCGGCACATAGCAGCACCCATAATATAATTGGACATGAATGAAACCTTTGACGAAAAGTTCAGCAAGCCTACAGCTAGTGATTTGGTAACTTGATAATCAAACAAACCCTCGTGTTTGGCAAAATATCCTGCAAGTCACGCCAATATTTTTTTGTCACATAGCACCATATTTGTTCGTATGCACATAACAAGATTCGTTGAGCATTGCTGCTTGATAATTTTAAAATGATCTTAAATATTAGGAAGCATCAATAATTTTTCTCTAGAGCCAACCCGGATCATTAAATCCATTAGATCAAATCATGACCATCTAAGATATAAAATTCAGATCCATGTCAAGCCTCTCTGGGCTTATAGTCCTAGCTTGAAACCTTATTCTGATAGTTTTCGGAAACTCTGTACAAGAAAGGGAAATTATATCCTACATCTGGTATACCGAAAAGAAAAACGGAAGAAACAAGGGGAGAGCGAGGTTTTGCTATAGATGACGACAAAGGAGGAGCCAACTATGCGGAGCTCGGCAAAGATAGGGAGGGAGGG